>CM042790.1:5517057-6117057 GCA_018691245.2 Ips nitidus
ACNGNNGCCNNTGGTTGATCGNNATGCGTATTTTTGATGAGAGCGTCNNGCNGNGGTATAGATGNGNAGNTNTAATGANGACGGACCGANGNGACNANNTGCTGAAGCGGTNTCNTGCAAAACACAGATCATNTGGTATNTNTCANNTAAGTTGGGCTATATNTNGTNNCNANNTGNGNGGANNAGNTCGTNAANGCANGNNGGTNGGACGATCNNNAGNAATAATGGNNCACTCCAANATTCGTAACTNTNNGTNAGCGCTCGGTAAANTCGTNGATAGTTGGAAAACGGGTATAATAATACCCATTCCAAAAACCGGTTTAGACCATACGGAGACTCAAAATTACAGACCTATTACATTACTACCAGTACTGAGCAAAATATACGAAAACATTATTAAAACTAGATTACAACGACTAATTGGACAACACGTACCACCATACCAGTTCGGTTTTAAGCCCAAACATTCAACTATACACCCGCTGTTTATACTGACAAATAACATACAAACAACACACCTTGAAAACAAGAAATCGGCATGTCTCTTTATGGACATAAACAAAGCCTTTGACAGCGTATGGCACAAAGGACTCTTATACAAACTGCACAAACTGAATACACCGGAATACTTACTATATACTATCAAAAACTTACTGGAAAGCAGACAACTAGAAATACGCATAAACAACTCCCTTTCCTTTCCTTTCACTCCTGAACAAGGTTTGCCACAAGGGTCTCTTCTATCGCCATTTCTTTACAATATATATTGCCATGACATTTACAACCACGAATTACATGACAAAAATTACATTAACAAACATGCTTACATACTACAATACGCTGATGACACTGCACTAGTGGTGCATGACAAAACTACAACAAAAGCTGCAGAGAAGCTGCAAATACTGACAGACAAGACCATGCTGTGGTTCTACAAATGGAGACTGACACCAAACGCCACAAAAAACCAGCTACTTTTAACAAACCACCAAATTAATGACAACTCTCCTACTATAACAGCAGACGGAAACAAAACTATTCCTAAACAAGACGTGAAATACTTAGGAGTAACACTTGACCAAAAACTAAAATTTACCAAACATACACAAAACGTAAGAAAAGAAATCATAAAAAGAACAAAACACTTCAGAACACTTACATACAAAGACAAAGGAATAAGTACAAAGACCGCAACCAAAATATATAAATCTATATGCAGACCTCTACTTGATTATGGACATATACTAAGAGCAAATGCAACTGACAAGACAAAAAAACACATACAGGTCACAGAACAAATTGCTCTTAGACTCATAACAAAAATTAGACACCCCCAAAACCCGCTTCACAACCCATCCAATGAATTTTTGTACGAACGAACTAAAATGACAAGAATTACTGAACGACTAACACAACTACAGACAAAATGGAACAACAACCCCCAGAACTGGACCATAATAAACCCTATTTCCCTTCAAAGACCAACTCGACAATCCCGCTTCACGTCTCCCCATTCCACTCTGTTGGAGCATTTCAATCAAATGTAAAAAACATCTGTATGTAAGTAAATATTAGTGTATATAGTCATTATTTATTGTCAATATTAAGTGTATTAACTAGAATTCTTTCATCATGTACCATGGGCAGAAAGGCCACGCGGCCGATAGCCCTTTTTACTGTACCTTGTACTGTAAAATAAATATTAAATATATATATATACAGGGTGTCCCGCGAGGTAAGGGACAAAATTTCACTACGTGTTCTTTAGGTAAATTCGAGTCGAAAATGTTCTATGAACATGGGTCCGCAAATGCTTCCTTACCAAGATATGATTTTTTTCAGTTTAATAGTTTTATTGTGTTGAAAAGTACAATAACCTCACAAAAATATTTTTTTACAAAAAAAATTAATACCTCTTGGAAAATAACTGTGTATAATAATTGTTCAAAGTGTCCATTTTCCCATTGTAAGCATAGTCTAGCCCTTTTAATGATGTGGATGAGAGCCATTGTAGTTTTCGGCACAAAATCACTATTAAATTTAAAAAATCATATCTCGGTAAGGAAGCATTTGCGGACCCATGTTCATAGAACATTTTTGACTCGAATTCACCTAAAGAACACGTAGTGAAGTTTTGTCCCTTACCTCGCGGGACACCCTGTATATATATAGGAATTTTGAGGCTGTGGCCAACACTTCCGATTACAGCAATGTCGACTGTGATACATTTTCAAAAATTATAAGTTCCAATGATGTCGTCGTGCACAATGAGATGATGTTATTTAATTGTGTAGTAAGGTGAGTGTTATTTGTAACAATGGTTTCCCTGCAAAATGGGTGGAATGGTTTGATGTTCTCTATAAGTAAGTTGCTAGAAAAATGTCTGGTTGTCCCTTCTTGAAATCTGTATTTTTTACATATTTATGTAAAAATAAAACCAAAAAAAGTCTTACTTTATTTACTCTATAAATCAAATAACTGAAGAAGCATTGGGAAATATCAAGATATATTTGATTTAAAATTTAGTTTGACTCACAAGTTGTGAGACTTGAAATACAGCGTGATTCACGGTGATGGTATATTAGAAGTATCTAGAGAACAACTCAATATTTTTCACTGAAATTTGGAATGTAGTTTCGGATGGGTCCAAACTCTCTTTCCAATATATTTTGGACTTAACGGTGTTGCCAGATCAGTCGGAAAGAACACCAACTTTTGATTTTCAAATAAAACACCCTGTTTTTAATCTCATTTTTGAATTCCTCGCAAGAAGGCTAGTAATTAATGTTAATACTTCCCTATACCTATCTTGCACCGTTTCTTAGATATTTTATAAAAATGGTCAATTTGTCAGCAAAACGGTGGTCTAAACTTTAACTAAATTCGCAAGTCCTGAAAGGTTTGCTGATGTGACGTTTTGTCCTCAGTTAGACGATACTACATTATTGAGAAGCCCAGAGACAGAAAATGAAAAAAACCTACAGAGTGGTCAATATTTACCTTTTAGTCGGACAGATAAAAAAACTGCAAAAAGTCCGTTTTTTAAATGGATTCATCGGTGTTTTATGGTTTCTAATAAAAGAACATTAAATTTAAAACAAATCCATGTATACATTTCCTATACCTAACCAACCGTTTCTGACTTATTAACAGTTTTTCTTTAAAGGGCGGATTCAATCGTAATCCATACTAATTTGAATAGTATGGATAGCTTGGTCATAATGATTAGTTGTCGATTCCATAACTACAACATGTTGTGACAGATATTTGTCAAATTCAACACTAATTCAAACTAAGCACAAGCAGGGGTCCGTATTCAGATTAGTATGGAGTACGATTTTATACGCACTTCAAGGAAACAAGTTAGGTATAATAGAAAGAGTATACATAGAATTGTTCTAAATTTATGTTCTATATACTATGTTCTTTTATTACAAACCATATTACATTGGTGGTTCCATTTAAAAAAAAACGAACTTCTGGAGTTTTGCTGACAAATTCACCATTTTTATGAAATATCTAAGAAACGGTGCAAGACAGGTGTACATAGCAAAATGAATTTTAGATATCTTATTGAACATTAAATTTCCTATAATTCACACAAAAAATGGCGTTGATAACTCACTACTAGTTATGGAAATATCCTAATTCAAGTAAAAATTCAAGTTTTTACCTAAAACTCACACAATCAATTTTAAGCTTGTGAAAACCGGTAAAGGAATGAAAGCGAATCAAGTTATAAAACATAAATCTTTAAATAAGGACTGAAGAACATGGAATACAATTTAAACAACCTCTATAAACAACAAATAAAAATCTCAATTCTTAAATAAAATCAAATACTCAGTCAATAAGATGATATTAAACCTACAATATTGGAAAATGTGGGTATATGTAATACCTATATCAGACCTGAAAATGATGTGGATACAGACCTGATGGGTGCTTATTAATTATTAAGCTCTAGGAGCCTATAGTGAGATGAAATAAGATTTCATGACAATTCTTCATGACAATCGTCTACAGAATAAAAAACTAAGAAGAATGGATGAAGTGTCGTATCTGATGATCAGGAAAATGCCATTTAATTTTAAATTTAAACTGCTGCATTTTTATAACAAAATATTAAAGGACGAAATACCAGAACTTCATGGAAACAATAGAATATAATAATGGTAACAACCAATATTCAACGCAATGCGCATAGAGTGAGCAGATTTAAATACTTGGGCATGTGTCGTTATCTGAAGACTGGACCTCCGATATCGAAATCAAGAGTCGCATTGAACAGGCCCGACAAGCATTCCTAGGACTGAGAAGAGTATTTAGTTGCTCGAACTTTGATCTTGGTCTGAGGTTAAGATTTTTGAAGTGCTATGTATGGTCGGGTACTTCTCTATGGGATGGAAGGTTGGACCCTTAAAGTCAACAACATTAACAAATTGGAAGCATTCGAGATGTGGCTATACCGCAGAATGCTCAAGATACCATGGACTGCAAGAATGACAAACGTAGAAGTACCTGTCTACCATCAAAAAGAGAAATAAGACTGCACACCTGGAGCACGTCATGAGGAACGAAAGTATTTACAGTTGTTGATCGAGGGTAAGATAGAAGGCCGTAGAGGAATGGGAAGGAAGAAATTGTCATGGTTGCGGAACATAAGACAGTGGACGGGAGTGAATGACATACAGACCCTAATTCATACCGCAAGGGATAGAGAGGAGATGGAAAATGTGAGCGCAAACATCCATTAGTTGATAGCATCCGAAGAAGAAGAAAAACCATTAAAAATAGAGAACTGCCAGAACTTTAAAAGTCAATTATTTTTTTTGAGTCAGTGTTTTAAGTTCGTCTCTTAATCATTGGAAAATATCAATTCTTATTAACTATTATTAACTTTAAAGTGATGTTTTAAAATTAATATTTGATGTGGTCTGAGATACGGCAACGATCTTTAACAACTTGAATGACCAACCAATGAAATTTCTGATAATTAACGATCAAAGCCGATATCAGTCGATTCTCTTAACTTTGGTAGGCAAAGTCTATCTCTCTCTAATTCGCTATCTCTTTTCAACTGTCTCTTCTTGTTAAATAGCTATTCTTTGCTATGACTTTATACCCATACCCCGTAAATAAGTAAAAAGTTCTTTCCCAGCTCATCACTTATAATACATTTAACAATTAAAAGCAATAGATACATATATACATAAAATATATACAAATCACTTTTTATTTTATAAAGAGAAGTAAGATAGCAGTTGCGTTAGGGTCTTCTTATCCAAAAGGCACAAATCGCAATCAAAGAAATCTTCAGTAAACTCGTATGTGCCGGTTTCTGAAATCAGTTCCACCACTTTCAGTATAATACTAGGGTCATCCAACTCCATTATCTGTGTTTGTAAGCTCCGGAGCCTACTCATGAATTCAGCCTAAAACAAAAAACAATCAGTTAGATTAGAAAACTTAAACGCAAAAATTTAACTTACATCGCCTTCAAACGGAATTGATTTTAATGGCCCTTCAACGTCACTCTAATGAAAAGAAAAATAAATAAGTAAATCTAGGAATAGAGTAGAGTATTTATTTTTATTAGACTCATACACAACATTGTTTTATTAGACTCTGTACTTTTACCAGAAAAGCCAACTCGAAGAAAATGGTACCAACTAATAAAACTTTGTTTGCAATTTGTCTGGTTAATGGTTAATTAAAATTTTTGGAATTTTTCAAAACAAAAAACTGGTATGCTTAACTTACCTTTGGTGAAACTGATGGTTCTGAAATAGAACTGGATTCCCGACTACCAACTTTCGACGCATTTGACGAGTTATCTTCAAACAGATGATCAGATTCAAGGTTTGGTACAACGGGACTCGCTGATGGTTCGCTTTTATGACTGCTACCAATTAAAGGTTCCATTTTATCTCTGCAAAAAAATCACACAAATTAGTTAGAAAGGAATAATTTCCGGAGAAAATTATTATACCTTATAGAAGAACTCGCTGAAGTGTTTTTCTCTTTTCTCTGCCGCTTCTTCTCTTTCCTATCTTTCTTGTTATGCTTATGTTTTGGCTTCTCTTCGCTTTTCTCTTTTTCATTTTCTTTTGACTTGGTTTCTTCAGGTTTCCCACTATCTTGGTTTTCTTCAACCTTTTCTTTCCTTTCAATCTAAAAAACATTGTTTACATGTTATGTTATGGCCCTAAAGTATTAAAAATTCAGTTACCTTCTGAGGTTGAGTGGTGGACAATGGAATAGAGTTTCTGTTTTGATCCAAAAGCTCTTTTCGATCTTGCCCTTTCTTTTTGTCTTCATCCCTATGTTTGTTATCTTTTTCCTTAAAAACATAATTATGTTAATGTAAAAGTTTTCATGGACAACAAACAAATAGTACTTACTTTCCGCATTTTAAACTTTTTCTCCTTATTTCCTTCTCTTGAATCGTTCTCTTTGTCCTTGCCAACATCTTTATCCTTAACATTCCTTTCTACAGCTGACGGACTTCTGTGCCGTTTAAGAGACCTTAAAAAATAATCAGACTAAATAACAATATGATTCTTAAAAATAAATGGTTTTACCATACCTTTTGGAAGCAGGACTTTGAATTTTTTGAAGGGAACTCTTATCTTTTTCTTTTTCCTTCTCTTTAACGTTGTCTTTTTCACGGTGTCGTTTCTCTTTCTTCTCCTTCTTGTCTTTCTTATTATCTCCTGATTTTCCCTCACTACTTGAACCATCAGTCTGTTTTTCACTATCTTTGTCCGGCGACCTTACTTTTTTCTTATCTTTTTCACGATCGTTGTCAGAACTTTTAGTTTTGTTCTTGTCCTTATCTAATAAATAATATGCACCTTACAATATCTTATTAAGTAATCTAATTATTAAATATTACCTGAAGATTTATCTTTGTCTTTATCATTAGGTTTAATGACAGATTTAGATGCTTCTTTATTTTTTGGAACCTCCTGAACTTCCTTTGTCTTGGTGATTATTGGTGTACCTGACATTTAAATATATGTTTTAGAATTTTTCAATTAAAATAACCCTACACATAATAAAAAAAAAACATCCAATATTGCACAAACAAAATACATAACTTTTAGAACATAGTGATTGTTTTTTTCCAATAAATGATAAGATTGTTCTAGTATAAAACAATGGTTAAACACTAGCAAATATAAAATAGTATTTTATGTGCAATTTAAGAAAGAATAGTTAATGAGTCACAAACAGTTGATATTAGGTACTTATAGAAAAATAATTTAATTTAATAGTAGTAGGGTCATATACACATATTTTATTTGTAGACTGTTTGTGATTTAAAATCACTATTTAAAAAAAATGTGTACTTACCAAATAGATCTATGAACTGATCAATTTTAGGTTCCTCAGCTTTCAATTTGAACTTTTTACCTTGGTCAGAATCATCTGGTTTTGGTTTGCTGGTCTTTTGAGATTGATCTTCTTTTTTACTAGTAGATTCAGAAACATTTTCTTGTGGACTTGATGGGACCTACAAGTAAGAAATAAAGTGCTATTAATATTACATAGAAGAGAAAAAGTGTAAGAATTGCAGAATAACATAAAAATTTACAAACATTAGAATGAATAATGAAAACTTACCACAGCTCCTCCTTTCAATAACTTATTTTGAAATTCCTTATTAACTGCATAAAATGTGTATTTTTCCTTCCGTAAATCATGAATTGGAGGACCATTGGATTGCAACCTAAGGTCATAGGTAAAACTGATCTTTCTGGGCTCTTGACTGTGTTTTAGATATATCTGAATAGGCAAGTCAAAACCACCATACCCCGAGGTTTTAACTGAGTAAGGAGGCTCCTTTACCACTAGAAATTAAATGCAAAAAATTAAATACAATTACTTCTATGTCTCATTCACTTGTTCAGTAATTTTACCAAAGAGCTGTGAAACAGTAGGTAAATAATTAAATAATAAAAATTGCACAGATAAGTAAACCAGAATTGTGCTTATATCATAAAAAATCAGTTTTTTGAAAGTATGTACTTATAGTAATCCAAAAAGTGTACCAAACCAATGAATGAAAATGAGAGAATGTGAATTAAAAGAAATGGTCTGGTAGTATTTGAAACTGTTAATAGTTATTTAAGCTTTACGGTTTTGTTATTTAGAACAGTGTTTTCAAAAATCCAGGACATTTAATAACATAGTGGAGCTCCCCAGTAAAACTACCATAACAACTGAGATACTACTAAACAAACTTGCACAGTGTTACTTACCCCTTTTTGGGTTTTCAAAAGTTTCATGCAAATGAAAAACAACTTTTTCTACATAGTGCTTAATGTCTGCTCCATTGCAGCCTCGAACAAACACCTCCCAATCATGTGTGTAGCCTTCAGGGGTGAGTTTTTTTCTCAGATAAGCATCATGTCCAATTTCCAAGTTTATAGTGAGTGACGAAATGGTTCGCCGAGGCAATTCCCCATTTATTCCCCATGATCGTGATGATGCCTTTTCTTCCTGTTCATTTAAGTTTTGAATTTAGGAAACTTGTAAACTAAATATATAATTTCTATAATATCTAAGTTTTGTATGAATACGATCTCAATTCTCAATTTAACATTCATGTTTAAAAACCTCTTTTATAAGGTAATTAATTAAATACTTAATAAAATAATATTGACAAAACCTAATATTTTTATGGCTTGTTTTTGTTTATGGTAAATTGATTGATATATAAGTAAGTTACTGTCAAATATCGAATATTGCTATTAGTTTTTGAATTCTGTCATTTGGATAACAACATATCACCGATGACCGATGACATTAAAATACTAGAAGTTAACATGTCGTGTGAACAAGTCTGCTGTCATGCGCCCGACATCCATTTTCCGTTACTAAAAACTAACGGCTTATTTAAGTTGAAATATTTTGATAACGATTGAAGAATGTATAATTATATTAGATATTACATAATTTTGAAAAATATAAATAAACGGCGAATCTAGACACGCAAAAACGCAGGCTGGTTTAATTATTACTTTTCTGACAAAGATTAACCAGATAATATAAGCCTTAATTTTCAAACTGGTTGGTTAAGCAATCACATATACCAAAAACATTCTCTTTAAAACAACGTTGCGCAAAGTGTAACCCGCCATAAAACAAAATTAAAATAGCCCTTATTTGTAACCCCATCTCCAGACATTTGGGGCCAACGCTGGCTCCAACAGTATTCGGCGTATAAAACGTGTGTGTGGAGCCCCGTCTTACAGTGTGCGGCTAATATGTGTACGGAAAAAGTCTCTTTTAGAGCCAATATAGGCGCCATATTGTTTTTGTTATGACGGCTCCACACATTGGAGTCAAAGTTTAGCGGGGTATTTTTTTGTATAGGGTTCACACATTCAACGAATAAAGGGGAGTTTACACATGCAAGAATAGTGACGCTAGCCACGTGAGGAAACGTGCGCTTAATGCTCTAATTATTGTATTTGCACGTGCTGCCCACCAGTTTTTATTGGGGCAAGTAAATCGCGTAAGCATGTGTAAACCCTCCATACTTAACAAGTCTTCTTTAATGCAACAAAAAGACAAAGGGTAGTTTACACATGCATGGATTTAGTGGCGTCACTTATATTTACACTTGCGCTTATAGCTGTAATTGTATTTGGACGTGCGTAAGTAAATCGCGCAAGCATGTGTAAACTCTCCTTAATTTAAGAAGTCTTTTTTAATGCAACAAAAAACTATATGAAAGTCTTTCAAGACAAATATGGACAAAGACTTTGTAGTCTTTGTCTATATTTTTCTTATGTAAAAATTATTATTATAAAAAAATAACTTACCAAAACAACACCCATAATTCAAGCTTCAATCGTGTATAATAAAGTAAATATAGCACAAAAATTATTACACAACAATTAATAGTATTTCACTGTAAATGTGTAATAGTCTGTCTTCTAAGGTAACAAGTGACCAAATGCTTGGTTCTAAAAAATGGTTAGTAATGGCATTTCCAAATGTCAAAATTTGTCACGTGGTGTGTGAAGTATCAGAAGACTACCTAAAATTGCCCAACTTGACAACAGTGGTTGACACTAATGACAGAATTGACAGACGGTTGACTTGGACAGATGACAGCAGCGACCACGCGATCTTGTTTACAAAGAACAAAGATATTTGGGGCCCCTAGTTTTTTATCGAATTTTCACTATTTTTGTTGCTAATAAAGTTTGTTATTCGAAATTACAAGGTGGCCCATTATTTGCTACCCAGCAACGGCCACATTGGTGATGTTCTAGCCCCCGTTCTCGTTGAATGGTCAAAGCCAAGGACCTTGTGTTGTGTGAGACATTAAGTGAGTTTAGTGTTCCAAAAGTGACCCAAAGACTGTGTTAAATAGACGATAAATCACGGGTATCTAGAATACTGTACTGACAACCAGGTCTCCAATTAATTTAATATTTAATTTATTAATATTTTATCTCTGGTTGTGGATAATTAGCATGATGTATAACTATTGACAATGACGTGTGGACCGGGTTCAAAATGTCGTCACCGCAGTACGAGAAAGAAGAATATAGAAGGATGAAGCTAGTACAGGCAAAACGCGAAATATGTCAGGTATGCTGTGATTTGATTGACTATGATTCCCACAGATGCTCAGCTGATCGAGACCTGTCACCATCTACAGAGACATCATGTCACAGGCTCAGTCCTTATGCGATTCGAGTACTCGACTCAGTTGTTACGCCATCTGTGATGTACTTTGACAGTTTACCTGATAATAGCTGTACACCAATGACAGCTATTATCAGGTACCTCACTGTCAAAACTCAAAAAAACAAGCTTAATTGAATGTTAGAAAACAAGAAAGTCTCATTTTGTCTGTTCTAGCTTCTTCTGTCTCTCTCTTTTTGGTTAGCCGAAAAGGTTTTCTGTGAAGGTCGAGGAGTAAAAATACACTTTTGGAAAGTGACTAGAATAAAATAAGGCCAAAGCAATTGAAATATTTAAATGAGAAATTGAAACCAGAAATCTATGACAGTATTGACAATACAGGCAAAAATAAGAAGCAACCGGAATAAGTAGATTAGCAGTTAATTTTTGTAACAAGTAGGTATACATACAAGTATAATGTAAGTCAGGCTAATAAGATGTAGTTCCAAAACACTGACTAACAAATTAACACTAACAGGTTAATTTGTTTACTTAGTGTCACTTTTAGTACATATCGATAAAAATGTCCAGTTTCAGCTTTGGACTCTTTGGAGAGCGTTTGTATGAACTTTGCTGAAAGATTTAGAATGGAAAACACTGCAGTGAATATTTCTTGATATCACATACCGAGAATAATATCTTAAGATGAAGATAGTTGCACCAACTTTTCACTGAACTCTTCAAGTACGACTTTATTTCTCAATGGATGAAACATACAATGCTAGCTCAGTTTTACAAAATGACACAATTGATTGAGTAAAAAATTTGAAACATGTCTTTCTACATACTTATCAGATTTCTTGCACTAGAAGGCAATTTTCTTTGCCCTACTGATTAAATATCAAGTTAAATATTAAATTGTTTTGCTGACTATAGAGTATCAAAAACAGTTTTTCCAAACTATACCGATTTCAACATAAATCTTATATTGAGGAATGTTTTCAAAGGTTTTAGTTTCATTGCACTCTGATAATCTCAAAATTTACAGAATAAATCATGAAGTTACTATTGCTGCTGCAAGATGGATTTGTGGCTTCATAACCAGGTAAGTACCTATGTACGAGTATACTAGGATGTGACTACACCATTTCCAAATGTGGTTCAGAAAAGGTCAAGCGTAATACAGAATAAGGAACTGCAATTCAGAAACCATCAATTGTAATTCAGAATAGTCAACTGTAATTCAGAACCCATCAAATGAAATTCAGAACATTCAAAGGCAATTCCATAAAATACATTATCTGTGGATAAAATTACCAAACCCGAAACTCCAAGCCACTTTAATAAATTAAAATACTTTAATAAAATGAATGTTATTAAAAAATAACACAATTGTTAAAAATTAAACTGAGTTACACTTGATATACTTTCTAAATTGCAATTAACAATTTCTGAATTACACTTTACAATTTCTGAATTACAGTTGCCTATTCTGAATTACTCTTGGCATTTTCTGAATTACAATTAACTATTCTAAATTACCCTTGACTCTTTCTGAATTTCAAATGACTATTCTGAATTACACTTGACCCTTTTCTAAATTACACATAGAAATGGTGTTGTTACTAGCCGATTATGATTTTTTTTAATGTTAATGCCAAAAACCTCTAAAACTGAGATAACGAGGGCTCTGAGTTAAAGTGGATCAAGTCCAATTTTTGCTCATTTGGTTCTAGCAGTGTTAATAGAGGGCTAAAACATTCATTATTTTCCCACCAGGAGCAGTAGTTTACATGTGCACCGAAAACATATGTATACAACTATTTAACTTTAGACAAGTTTCTCTCAAAACTAGTTTCAGTGGACTTGGTTCACTTTAACACTGAACCTTTCATATCATTCCCTGGCTTTATGTTTTCTTAAAGCAGATGCATAAACCCAAACCATTAGAAGTTTGAGTTACCAAATGGTGTATAAAATACAAATCCTCTGCATTTTGCAAAATTAACATGGAAACTGATTAAGTAAAACTCCTTTCTTAAAATTTATCAAATCGTTTTCCAAATTTTTCTGAAAATAGATTTTTTTCTAGAACTTACCCTTTTCATCATAATGATGGACACCATGTGTATAACAGAAATCAAGATATTAAAAATAAGTCTAGAAGTATCGTTGAAAAAAGCATTCCTTGGGCAATAAGAATCAACCAAAAATATAGTTAATTTAGTTGAATCCTTTTCCGAAACAGAGCTAGTTTTGTTGACAGCATAACACAACTTCCAAAAAAGTTAAAAAAAAAATCGAACGGAATGATCTGACTTTTTCTTTATGAAAAAGTAGCCAAATAACATTCAAATAGGCCAGTGAAAACCGTTTTTCAAAATCTCATTCCTAATCTAATCTCAAATATTGTGAAAATGAGATTAAAAGATCTTTGAAGGCCAATAATGGTGCAGTAAATTTCCTAAAACTATTTGAAATTAGCTAGAAAACGAATAAGACGTTAAAGAGGCAATTGTAAGTCTAAATAGAATTGATTAGGGCATTGTTTTAACATTGTTCTCCAAAGAGACTAAACGCATCCTGAACGTATTTAGGGGCGGTTCTAGAAGTGTAAATTTAACTGTGGAATAGTTATCGGGCGAGTAAATAACCTCTGGTTAAAGCAAAAACGTTTTACAATGCTCTATAGTCGATCGGTTAGTTATCCTCCGGAATAAAGTGCAACGTTCCGGTTTTCTCTTGCCATTCTCTTGGTAAGGGAATTAAAAAGTAATTGCTATTGGCATATCCACTGTCACCCAGTAAAACAGCATTTTCCGGATTGCCAACTTCTATTCGTGCTTTAATAGCACTGCTACAAAAAATATGAGAATCATTGATTGCAAAATCTTAGGCATCTAACTACGATATTTCGAATCTTTGACTATGAATCACAGACTACTTGCACATTCCATGAAAAGCAGCCTTTTCTATTTCTAAATTCTTTGTCGTCTTCTCCTCCAGAACACTGCAGCCATGTGTGTACAATCTTTATTTTTACGCATGAAAATCTTGATATACTATAGAAGTGCGTCATTACTTGTTACCTTTCTTCTAGGATTGGTGGCATATCAATCTATCTAGGTATTAACGTGGCAATGGCTTCAGTTACCTCTTTCACTAGAACGCATGTCGTTGTTTTACTAACTAACTCCAACAAAATCTGCTATTACATTTAACAAAAATCCACTTGCATAAAAGCTTAATGTTAATAACAATTTTATTGCAGGAGACACGGCATTGTTTTGATTTGTAAGGGAGGTGATATTATTAATTTGTAATTTCTTACTTGAAGGTTCACTCAGTCGAAATCTTGTATCATCTATTAAATTCTGTATCATCTATTAAATCAAAATAATTTATCCTAAAAAGCAATATTATTGGTATTTGACTTCAGTGTTCAGTGGTTCAAAAATTTCTTGGTCATCACACGATTCAAAAATTGGAACATCTGTATATTAGCACAAAATTTATAATAATTGTTATAAACATCTTTCGCTTACAATTAATATTCAACAAACAGTTTAAACTTCGTATAAACAAGTTAAACGACATTCGAACAACGGTCTAACTATTCCATCGCATTACTCCCCGGTTAAGCTACTCCCGGGTTATAATGCCGTTGCAAATTTAACTTTAGATTAGTGCTTACTCTTGGTTTATCTTGTTACTGCAGAACCGACCCTAAGTCACTTTAATATTACTCTCGAAATTCTTACCTTTAGTTAAAAAATAAGCTCAAAAACCCAAATAGATATACTATATCCAGCAGTTAAGGTTTTGCAAAGTTAACAATATAACTTGTATAACCTCTGTATAATTTTAGATGCCTGTAGGGTTGTTTAGAGTTAAAGGACATTGTTTAGAGTTTATTGTCATGTCTTTGTTTTGTATTATAATAATATTTTAAGTAGGTAGGTAATAATATTTTAAGTGCCTAGGTATAAATAAATGATACCTATATCTATTAATCCTTCCCCCTATTAATCATCATAGTGGATGATGATTGTTGTTTTCTTAAAACATATGCGACCACGTAGAGCGTTCCATCTAATTATTTCTTAGTTCACATGTGCTTCTGCCTTTAAGGTAAACTGATAATTCTGATGATGGTTAAGGTAATTACAGCAAAACATCGTAACATTGTTTCTTTTCAGGGACCAATCACCGAAAACGGTTGTATATCCGGACAAAATTCATGTCGGTCGTTAAAAATGTAATTTGATCAAAATTTGCATTATAGTTTCTAACTAACTGGGGGGGCTACCGGTAATGGTTAAATGCAATATGTGCGGTTTTTTGCAATTGTTTCTGAAGCACTCGTTTGCAACGTTTTAACGAAACTGGATAGTTAATAACACAAATGAATGACAAACAATCCGTAAAATTCAAATCAAAGAATATGATGTTTTGAATTACCTATTACGACTCCTTCTATTACTAAATAATAATTGACATAAATAAAAATAAGTTGTAATTATACTATCTCGCCCATTGCTCTTTGATTCAATTAAGAACGATTAGAACCAAGCCCGAAGCTATATAAATACGCTGTAAAAATAGTTTCTTACAGAGGTAAATTTGATTTACCGGAATAGCTAACATACCGATTATAATAAAATATAAACATAAACTCATTTTACAGTGTAATCAAAATAATGACACACACAAAAATTACGTTTCTTATGTAAATTATTACTCTTAATTGAATAAAGCAATTAAATTCGAACGTGCTGACCCTTTAACATCGCATCATCCGCCCACAAGATGTTTTTCTGGATTGGGTTTGCCGCTTTAATAGACAGAACCACACATTGCCTTTTTAAGTCGCGGTGCTTTTATTTGTCTTAATTCTTAGAGTGAAGGTGGTTTAACTTAAAACATCATGAAAAACGGGTAAGTATCCTCTCAAAGCAGTTTCTGAGTAAACACAATCGTCTAAGTGCACTCATGAATTCCTTATGGTTGATATGTATTTTTTTGTGACTCAGAGATGTGACATTGAGAAATAGTGAACCAAATTCGATTAAAACTTGGTGGCATACTAGAACTAGAAATGAAAAAACCGGGGCGTGCTGTTTTTTGGGTTTAACAGTATCAGCCTGTGTAATTCTGGGAATATATTTCTACTTTTTCTCTGGTAAGTAATACAAACTATAGTACATCTTTATCATAGTTAAATAAGTAGTAACACAGAAATGTGTTTTGATAAGCTAACCCTGGGAACCGTCGATGTTTATTGAAGTTTGAGAATTTTTACTATTATACGGAATTGCTTCAGAAGTCTTAATAAAAATGTGAAACCATTTTTCAAGTAAATATGCAGGTGTAGGAATTATGATCCGTTTTTGTTCTGAAAAAAAAAATATCCATTTTATCCAAGTTAGTTTCTTGGTCAGCGTCAATTATGGTTGGATATCTACTAAGTTTTGAACATTTTTAGACAAAAAATCTTGCTTCAAAAGTGTTTTTTCTAAACCGATTGGGTTAAACGTCTAAAATCTCGAAATCGGAATTTCTCAAATGATTGTCATTATATCAGAGCAAAAACGTAATACTTTTCGTACTCAATGCTTAAATGACAATTATTCGATTGTTTTACAGATCCAATAACAATATGCAAAACTCCTACTTGTTATTCCGCATCTTCGGACATATTAAATTACATAAACGTCAATGAACGACCTTGTGAAGATTTTTACAGGTTTGCTTGCGGACGTTTTCTACAAAATAAGTCTCTTGATGATCCTTATAGCTTTCAATCAGTTCAACTTACAATGCAAGATGAAATTCTTCATGAGATAAAGTAAGTATTTCATATGAGGAAAGTCAAACAAAAATCTGATATAATGAGATGAAGATGTTTAATGCTGGGCAGCAAAACAACAACAAAATACTTTGACATATTTATGATACAGCCCGTATAATTTTAGGCTTCTGCTTGAAGAAAGAATTGATCCACAAGATCTTTCATCTGTTAATGTTGCAAAAAGATTTTACAAAGCTTGTATGAACGAGCAAGCTGTCGAAAAAGCTGGTTTATCCACATTAATAGAACTATTCAATCAAATGGGAGGTTGGCCTATTTTAGTAGGAGAAAACTGGAATGCAAAAAATTTTGTCTGGACTAGAGCGATCAGAAATTTACGAGCATTTGGAGTAAATTTTGATTTTTTCTTTAACGTTACAGTGGATGTGGATAGGGAGAAACCTGAAAAATATATTTTAGGGGTAAATGTTATAAATTAGGGAAGAATCTAAGTTTTGAAAAATATTTTGTAGGTTCATGACCGACACTTTAGTCCTTCGGAGTTAAGCCAGAACTCTAAAGTGATTTTTATCGACTATATGGTTAATGTCGCATCGCAATTTCGTGTAAAAGTAATGAATGTTCGAAAAGAACTGAACGAGGTCTTGAATTTTATTTTGGAATTAGGAAAGGTCCGTTTGACAAACAAAATTATTTATTTATGCCAACTAAGACACTTTTTACAGATATCGGAAGAATCTGCTAGATCAAACCAAACAAATGTCTACAGACTATACAGCATTTCCGATTTGCAAAACGAGTTTTATTCAATTGATTGGCTAGACTATCTGCAAGGATTATTGCGAACATCGCCTTATTTAAGGCTTGATGACATTGTCAATGTTTCAGAGCCGGTTTACCTAAAAAAATTAGAAGCACTTCTCAGGCGCACCAATAAGAAGTAATAAGTGACATTGTTTTATTTCTAATATAACAATTTTCAATTTGTTAGGGTTATAGCCAATTTCATGGGATGGCATATTGTTCAATCACTTATTAACTTTCTACCTGCAAGAATCTTGGATAAAGCTTACGATTACTTAAGAACTGTAAATGGCCATTTCTATAGAAAACCAAGATGGAGCGTTTGTGTTGAAGCAGCTAGAGAAAGGTAACAATTATGAATAAAGCATCAGTTTAATCAAAATGTATGAACTTTCTTAATCATGAAGCGAGCGAATACTATAACCCGTGAAAACTGTTCTCAAATATTTGTATCAATTAAGTCTACAATTTGTATTACGCGAACCTATGAGACGACTATGTTGTCTACAAAATCTACCTGGAGACGTGTAGCCTTCCGGCAATTATGATTTCAAAACAACTAACAATTGATTTTATAGTTGTTGGTCTACATGTGCCAGTTATAAAATAAATCTAATAACTCAGTTAATTTGAGGTTTCCACTTTGAACCAGTGTACTTCTTACCTCTATCTATCTCCCAGTTCTGTAATAAGGTTGGAAAAAATCTGTAGAGTTTATAATTAAAACAAAACAATATTAATAAGGATTGGCATGCTCTAAGAAATAATTTTACTTTAAGGCTAAGTGCTCCCATAAATATCGCATACATTGGACGATATTTCAACACAGACTTAAGACGAAACGTTACTGATCTAATTCGGTCAGTGAAACACCAATTCAGAAATACTCTCTTGATGAGCGATTGGTTGGATCAGGAAACGAAAAAAAAGATCATGCACATGCTTATCAGTAGCGAGATTAAAATCTACTCTGATATGGATATTCAACGACTTATTTACGACAGTTCAATTTACAACTCGGTAAATTACTCGTTTGCTGTGTTTCACTCATGAAAACTGATTATTGTATTGTAGATTAAAGTTGAAGAAGATAAACTACTCAATGCTGTATTAGATTTAGATCTAATTTTTTGGGATTTGCATTATGGAATGTTAACGCAACCAGTAGATAACGACTGGTTAAAAACGGAAGCTTTTATTAGTGGGCAAAAGGTTATTTACTCACCTAACGACAATGTCCTTAGTACGCATAAAACTTCTATAGAAGCTGGCAAAAGGTGGTTATAATTTCAAATCTTGTAGAATTTCCCCTAGGTCTTTTTCGAGGCATTTACTATAATAAAGATAGGCCAGACTACATGAATTATGGTCTTCTGGGAAGCATAGTAGCTCATCAAATTTCACATATTTTTGTTGACGCTGAAGAAGGTACAGTTGGAGAATCGAAAGCAGCAGAAGAAAGGTTGTTGAACAAGTGGACACCAACAAGCGCAAATAACTATATTGATAAATTGCATTGTCTCTCTAATCATTATGCCACACTTGAGTTAAAGGAAGCTGAAAATTTACGTGTAAGTACCTACATGGTATGGAAGCGAATGTTCTATGACTGGTAATCTGATTGTAGGCTAATCCTGTTATAACCCGAGGTGAAGACTTAGCAGACGTAGCTGGATTCAAAGTAGCTTACGAAGCTTTTAATGAGAAAGAATGGAGAAACGGGAAGGAGCCTCTGCTACCAGGTGAAAGCATTATTGTAATACATTTGGTTATTCAACTCATAATGTTTATTGTTATAGGATTAAAATATAATTCAAGACAGCTGTTTTGGATATCAAGTGCTTTGAAATTTTGTTCCAGTTATCCATTGCCATATCTGAAGAATAAATATTCAGATAGTCGAAACTACATCCATTCACCAAATGAATTTCGGGTAATTTACATGCACAGAGCTAAAGTTCTCTATGTTAGAGAGAAATATTATTATCTTCTGCAGGTGAACGGTCCTCTGCAGAATCTCGTTGAATTTTCTTACGATTTTGGATGTCCTCTTAAATCATTTATGAATCCAGAGAAAAAATGTGCTATTTGGTAGGCTATTATAAATTTGTGTAATAAAATGTTACTATTTTGTGTAATGTCCTAGTTGTTTTAATACAAACTAATCTTTGCATAATGGTGCTGCTTCAGGTGTCTGTTTGAAAATTCAATACTATATAAATCTGATCCTAAATATAGCAGTTAACTCTAATACGGAGAAGACTTAATAGCAAAAACGAATTGCCATGCAACACACAATTCTTGTAGTTTGTCCTGCAAATATTGCAATGATCCCTATCATTCCTGTACGTTAAAACGAGTCAAACAAAACGAGCTGCCATCATGGCAATCAGTGCTGAGGCAGTGCACTCCAAATTGGTTCTGGAGTGCAAAACAACCATGGAAAAGCTGGCCCAAATAAACGACATACGTCTCGTGTGGGTTCCGTGACATGCTTCCGGGAAATGAAGAGGCGGATCGACTTGCAAAACTGGGCACTCAGAAAGTGCCTGTTGGTCCAGAGCCGACTGTGGGGATCTCCAATAGCAGGGTGATTCAGTAGCTAAAATTTTTAGCCCAGCAGCTGTTTCAAGAACGCTGAGACTCCGCCATAGGTATGAGGCAGGCCAAAGAACTCATCAGTGACCCCTCAGCCAAAAATACGAAATTCCTGCAGGAACCAAGCAGAGAGAACTTAAGGACGACTGACTGGCCACTGCCAGCTGAGACGGCATCAGTACTTGATGGGTATAACCGAAGATCCTACTTGTCGAGGATGCTTGGAAGAGGAAGAGTCGGCAGGACACATCTTAATGTGGTGTCCAGCCTTCACTCGTTCGCGGACAACATTCCTGGGACAGTCAAAAATGACGCCCAGGGCAATCAAGGAGCTAAGACCTAGCAGACTGGTTGGCTTTATAAAGTCGACTGGACTGCTGTAGCTACCAGCAACCTAGACGTGATGGGCCCAAACAGGAGGCCTATACGTTTCTGTCTGTTTGTTTGTATCAATTAAATGACCACTCTAGTTTATAACGTTGTTCTTTATAGTAATATTACTGTCAAATGTCAATTTTCAGTAGTCAAAAATATGTATTAGTTATAACCTCACTTTTGTTTTGTTTAGTGTTTATCTGTCAAAATATTCCAGAAGATCCATGGAAATCCTAGAATTTGAATTTTGATTTTTATGGGGTTTTATAGAATACGCCTTTCTATTTAAAACGAAAGCGGAATATAGACAAAGTGTATAATTACAGTTTAGCAAACCCGGAAAAATGTCTGAAGAACTAGGAAATAAAAAGGAACCACCAGATGATGATGAAGTAAAATCCAGAGCTATAGTTAAATATTCAGCTCCAAAGCCGGCAACTTTCGCTATGCTCCAGTATAACACTGATCTCAATTTACCTCCTTCCAATTGGCTCAGTAGCTCGGCTGATTCATATGGACTGCAACGAGTTATAAGTCATCCCAAAGGATTTTCCAGGTAAATCTCTATATTTTTTTTTAGTCAGGCATTCTCAATACTTTTACTTCTTATAGCCTGTAGTTTCTTACTTATATGAGTCTTAAAAAAGTGTGTAATAAGAATTATACATTAGTTTCAATTATATGTTGTATTAAACTTGTTCATTCAAATTGTAACTGTCTTGTAAAATGTCCTGTATTTGTTGCTATGAGGTTGTTTGATAGTTGAGAACACTTCTTGAAAAGTTGTAAAGGTACATCTTACATACCTAGTACCTATAAAATTCAGTACAAATTATAATAAATAAATATTACAGAATTGGTTAAATTATGGCAAAATTGTACAGGGTCGCCAGCTTTTCCTTGGGAGGGTACACAGCACAAGAAAAAAGATAGAAAGAAGTAATAAAGGGGTTGCAAACTTGATTTTTGAGTTTAGTCTGCTGGTCCATTCAGAATTGAGCTGTCCTCATTTCTTTCTGATATACAGAGGATTTTTGGAAATTGGCCATACTCAAGTGTTTGGGATATCTCAGGTGTCATTTAAGTTAACTAAAAATGTAAAACACACACTTATAGGGTTTTTTATTTAGATTTCAAGGGCGCAGTCACTTTTTTTCTTATGGAACACCCTATATATTATTGATTCATTGGATAGCTCCTTTTTAGCTGATTCCAATGATATTTAGTTTTATATACTTATCTTTACTATTTTTGGAAATCTTAATAAAAAACAGTTTTCTCCATAAGGTACAATGTGTTAGAAAGAAACCTCATTTCCTAAATATACAGGGTGGTCCAGTTTTAAATGTCAATAATTCACCATTCGATAGCCCATCAAAAAATAAGTTAACATACATTATGTCATTTTCATAAAAAATGCTTCTTAAGGAAAATACAGTCCATAAAAGTTCAGTTTAAAAAATCGGTTTCTTGTCATAACTGTCAGACAGCTGGAGCAATTTTAATCAAATTTGGAACAAATACATATGAAATTAATACTCATTAGGTGATGTTAATGACGTTTGTCGAAACTGTCTCTGTGTGTTAATTTTTCTACCTTATCCTTATTTTTCAAAAATTTCAATTTTTTTTACTTTACTTGTTCAATTTAACAAAATAAGTATCTTTTATAAAATTCTGATTTGAAACTTTGTTTACGAGATAATTGAGTTCAAAGACCCAAAACCAACCCAACCCAACTTAAGAATTGTCTTGAAAACGGTGAAAATTGACCTAAGAAGTAGCTTAAAAAATGTCTTTGTAGCCAGTTTTCATAGTTTTCAGACAAATTGAAAGACTTTAGTTTTGAAAATTGACTTATTAACCAGTAAATTTACTTTGAAACGGTGAAAATTGACTTGAAAGGCTTAAAACTGTCTTTGTAGTCAGTCGTTATAGTATTCAGATAAGTTGAAGTTTTTAGTAGTGAAAATTGAATTGTAGCCATGAAAAACTACTTTATCTAGAATTTTTGACTACAAATTCACACATTTCAACCTTGAAAATTGACTTGGACACCAAAAAGTGACTCTGAACCAATGAAAAGCTTAAAATTTGCGTTTGAAGTAAGTTTTCATAATTTGAAAATACATTTCAATATTTTAGACTTAAATACAGGATATTGACATTAGATTCATGAAAATTGACTTGAAGATTAACTTTTCAAGTTTTTTTACTTTGCTTTTCATTTTCTTAGGCTTGGAAAATCGAGTCTTAGGGTTATCTTCACAAAGTTTTTGACATAGCAGACTTAAAAAACTATTTTTACATTTTCCATAGGCTTAAACATGCCAGTTTACGCTTTGTTAGTATTAAATTGATTTCTAGACGCTTCACTGTGCTTTAAGACTGAAAAATCGAATTTTAAACTATTTTTTATAGAAAAAGTTAAGTTTCAGACCCTTCATAGATAAAATTAAACAATTTTCGCATTAAACGCTCCGATATTAGTCTTGAACACTAATTATTAGAATTAAATTAGTTCGAAAATTCGGAAATTTAATCCTAAATTTCAAAAATTCGGATTAGTCTAAAAAATTGAACGCCAGTAAACATTAGTCCAACAGTCCGGTTTTTTGACTATTTTCAGTGTCAAAAATTACCTCGAAAACCTCACAGATGACCAGATTTGAATCCTTTTGAACCATTTTAAAGTAAAAAATACAATAACCTAAGTAGACATTTTTGTCAATTTTGAATAATATTCAGTGAGCGTAGAAAATAAAGACTATCCCCCTATATCGACGCGTCTAAACAATTTTGAAGAATGTCATTCACATCACATAACGAGTACTTATTTCATAATTACTTCAAATCCAAATTTGATCAAAATTGGTCAAACGGTCTGACAGTTGTAGCAACTTTGGAGGTCTGTGTCTTCCTTAGGAAGCGTTCTTCAGGAAAATGGCATAATGCATGTCAACTTATTTTTTGATGGGCTATCGATTGGTGAATTATTGACATTTAAAACTGGACCACCCTGTATTATCTATTATTTTCATCTTTGTTGCTCAAATACATTGTCTGAAGAAACGAAACAAATTATTATAATTACCATTTAGATTTAGGAAATGCTGTTTTTTTTTAACACATTGTTTCTTATGGAGAAAACGGGTTTTTATTTATTTTCAAAAATAGTAGAGACAAATATGTATATGAAACTATATATCATGGGAATCAGCCTAAAAAGAGCTATCCAATGAACAAACTATATACCTAGTTTGTTCTATAAGAACGTCAAGAATATCAAAGTTAAAAGCTCTAGGCAAAAGCGACTACGCCAATGGAATCTACGTAAAAAACTCTATAAGCGACCGTTTTCAGTTTTTGTTAACTTAAATGATTGCTACAAAGAAATCCTCCTAATTATATCCCAAATAGATGACATCAACCCAATTCTGATTGAACCAATAGCTCAAAAGTCAAGCTTGCAACACTTATTTTACTTTGTTTCTTTCTATTACAGTTTGCTCTGTACTCAGTAAAACTAACACAGAGTGGCCACCCTGTACAATTTGAAGTTTATTTTGTCCTATTTTCAGATACTTGATGAACTAACTGAAAATAAATGGCACCTTACCATTGCCACTTATTTTTTAAAAAAACACTAAAAATGCTTGTCAGAAAATTGAAAAAAAAAACTGACATAAGTGCCCCAGTCTATGAGGGCACTTTGGCAAGTCATTAAACAGTATAACTTAAATGGCTAGCTGGACTAATTATCTAATTCTCCTAGTTCAAGCTAATTAATCTCTTTGACTGCAATTTAGCTTCCAATAAGCTGAATATTAGCACAGTTTATATTATATTAGTGAGTGGTTGAGATGAGGATTAATTAAATAATTACACTTTGAAGGATTTTTTTCTTCTTACCATCAATTTTATATTGATATGATAATTTAAAATGATCCACACTGTTGTGGGTATATTCTTAATAAATTTTCTTAATATATATTTTTTTTTGAATAGTTTTAGAATGGCACATATGTACCCTGACTGTTTAGGAGAAGTGGATGTGGTATCAGATGCTGAAAATATAAAAAATCTTCTTAAAATTCCTTACAACAAAGGACATATTAGTATGATGGTACATCGAGTAGAAAACACTCTTTTGTTGGATGAATTTGATATTTATAAACATCTACTCAAGACATCAGAAACTGAGTGGGAGTGGCTGAAAAAATTCTTTTTTGAAAATATAGATCGTCCATCTTATGAGGAAGATAAGCATTTGTACATTAAAAATAGGTAAGCCATTATTAGATATAATGGGTTCTACTATTTCCTATAAAAATATATTTTGTCTTACAAAACCTTACTGAACCAAATCACATTATTTTAGAACACAAAAGGCTTTAAAACAAAAAAGTTTGGTGTCTAAGTTTTTATATCATAGTCTTGTGGAGGGAGATGGTCAGGCTGATAAAGGAAATGAGTCTCAAAATAGGTGTGTTGACAAAAAAACTTTAACGAGTTGTGCTCAATACAGTTTTAAAATTTGCAGTCCTTTACAACATTATCCTCTGCAATCTGCTAATACTACATTACAAACTCCGCCTTTGCCCGATCCGTCTCCAAGTTCAGAATCTCCAGATTCTCACCCTTTTGAGTTTAATCGAAATGTGGTATGGACATTTGAGGATATTGAAATGCTTTTGGGGACTGATATGCCAATTTTTGGTGGTGGAACACACCCTTGTATTTCTTTAAGGTAGGAGCCATTCTTAATTTTTAGGGACTTATTGTCATTTGAACTTGTCTAGATTGAGAGATATGAATAAACCTATATCCGTTCTAACTGGAATTGATTACTGGTTGGATAACCTTATGTCTAATGTGCCTGAAGTGGTAATGTGTTACCATTTAAATGGAATAGTGCAAAAGTATGAACTTATAAAAACTGAAGACTTACCCAGGTAAAAATTAACACATTTCCAATATTTAGTGTCTTTTATGGTTGCGTATTTTACAGTTTACAAAATTCGCGGTTTTCTCCTAAACTAATCAGAGATGTTGCGCAAAGTATTCTGTCTTTTCTCAAGACAAATGCTACTAAAGCTGGCCATACTTACTGGCTTTTTAAGGGCAAAGACGAAGAGGTAATTACCGCTCTTTTATGATTTTTTTTAACAATAAAAACCAATTGAGTTTAGGTTGTTAAATTGTACGATCTCACGTCACTATGTTCTGAAGAGGATGTTCAAAATGGTCAAAACCCTTTCACTATACCAGTGGCAATGTTGCTTTACAGAGTGGCCAGAAACATGAAGCAGTCTTCAGATAGGTAGGTTTATTTACTTAAGAGTAAGAAATCATAAGTTTTACACTAGTTTTATAGAGGTGATTGTATAAAATATTATTTTTTAGACGTCAACCAGGAACAATACGCATGTTACTCAAAAACGCCATCAAATTACTTCCCGAAGAAAAATATCCGGAAATCGTAACTTCTTCCCATTACATGCTGTCCGATTTGTATATTCCTGCTGAACTGAATCCTGAAAGTCCAAATTTAGAGAGGTTTGAGAGGGAGGATGACGAAGCGAGCGTGTACGACGACGATGAAGATCTAAATGAAGGTATGGATTTCATATTAATATTTTCTGTTTTTTTATGGGTTATAACTATGGGTATTACCGATATTTGGTAACAGTTTGCGGGCGATCTAAGATCGGAAGTTGAAGAAGGTGGGTTTTTAAGAGTAAAAAACGGTTTAAACTTCAACAAAAGTAGAGCTAAACTACAAAACCTATGGAAAAACTTTAAATGACAAAGTTGTAGGTAATAATAAAATCTACAACTTTTGTGTTTACACTTTTTTCAAAAGTGTGAAGTTCTCCGTGTTTTTTAGCTTTTACAAAAAAAATAGTGTGGTTAAAACTTTCCTTTTCATGTACCAAACACACTGTAATTTTTTGTAATTTTGACTGATTTTGACTGTTGTCGAAAAATCACCCTAAATTTTAATAGAAAATTCTCGCGTTAAAATGTTTGCTTTTTTAAATAAGTCGATAGGCTTTTTGTTCATTGAAATCTCTACTTTCTGATGGTTAAAAAAAATATATGTTACTAGAGTAAATGTTCTTAAAAAATGCAACATTCTCAACATATTGTGGATGTCTTATTAAATATTAACTTTTTTTGTTAATTATAGTAGTATATTTTGACTTGAATTTTTTTGTTTATTAAGGCAACATTATATTATTAAGGCAATTAAAGTATCAATTTTAATAAATATCTCAAAATTGTATCTACATAATGATTAAAAAAATTCGCATTTGAGTTTGTTTTGTTTTTTGCATTTTCTGAGAACATTTTTTCTAGTAATGTATATTATTTTTTGAAGCTTACTTACTGTTCTTGATACTTAATATACTATTTTCTTTCTTTTTTATTTTTGTTATAATCTCTTCCTATTCTAATGGATTTCATTCTACTCTACTTAATTACTTTTGGAAGAGCTCAAATTGTGAACGTAAATAAAAATGGACAAAACTATAAATCAAAAAAATTATATAACATGCATGGCATAGCTCAGGGTAGTATACTGGGACCCTTCTTGTTTGTAATTTTTATAAACGACATATATTCTGTTAGAAAAAGTCCCAGTCAAATAATAATTAACTATGCAGATGACACCTATCTGCTAATTACAAACAAGAATGTTTCTCACTTGTTGAATGATACCAACCACTTTCTTGAGACAGTATGCAAATGGTTTGTAAAAAATAGACTGATTCTAAACTCTCAAAAAAACAGACCCATCTAGAAAAAATAAACCACTTAAACGTAGAAAATTACAACTTTATCACATCAGAAAACACAAAGTTCTTGGGTTTGTGCATGGATGAGCACTTAAACTGGTCCTTTCACATAAGTCATTTAATAAAAAAACTAAATGCAATCTGCTATGGCATAAGAATAATTGAGAAATACATTTTCATACTTTAACCAATCTTGCAGAAATGTATTTAAGCAATTGAGTATCTTAACGGTGTATGGCTTGTATTTCTGTGTAGAAATAAAAACTTGTTTCAACCATTGAGTTCTGAGAATTATAATACAAGATCAGCCTTGTTTTCTTACTCTAGGCACTGAGTGCACTTGAGTCAGAAGAGTCCAGAGTATATGTGCGTAAAACTATTCAATAAATTGCTTTTAGATCTCAGACAAATTAAAAGTGTAGCTGCTTTTAAAAAAGAAATTAAAAAGTTGCTAATTAGCCTGGAGCCATATACTCTGGATGATTATTTAACAATCTTTATCCTCAAAGAATAGGCTATCGACCAATTGGTCTTTCTGCACGTGTTACAATTACATAGAGAACAAAAATTAACAGTAATATTTACAAAAAAAAATCAAAATTGAATTTACAGTTAAAATTTAAGTTGTTCCAATAGGGTGCAGGATTGAAAGGAAAATCGGGAATGTCTCGTTTGTCTTCTTAGACAAAGAGGGTCAAGTATAGTCCAGTTGTTAGGGTTGTTTTTCCATTTGGTTTGAATTTGTAGCAGTCTTTCTGAAATTTTTGTCTTTTGTGTGCGTTCATAAAGGAGTTTGTTGGATGGATTATGTAAAGGGTTATTGGGATGTCTAATTTTTGTAATTAGTCTTAGTGCAATTTGTTCAGTGGTTTGTTTGGTTTTCTCGGTAGCGTTTATCCTCAATACATTTCCATAATCTAGCAGAGGTCTACAGATGGATTTATAAATTGTCGTGGCTGTTTTAGTACTTATTCCTTTGTCTTTGTACGTTAGTGATCTAAAGTGTTTTGTCCTTCTGATAGTTTCAGTTCTAATGTTTCGTAAATTTTAATTTTTTGTCAATAGTCACTCCCAGATATTTTATGTCGTTTTTGGGTTCAGTAATGTGGCCGTTAGCTGTAATAGTGGGTGAGCTTATATTGATTTTATGATTAAACAAAATAAGTTGATTTTTAGTGGCATTTGGTGTCAGTCGCCACTTATAAAACCATGTCATTGTATTGTTTGTCAGATTCTGAAGTCTTTCTGCAGCTTTTGAGGTAGTTTTGTCATGTACGACAAGTGCAGTATCGTCCGCGTATTGTAATATGTAAGATGTTTTGTCGATGTAATTTTTGTCTTGAAAATGATGATTGTAAATGTCGTGGCAGTATATGTTATAAAGAAGTGGGGAAAGTGGGTAGCCTTAAGGAAGCCCTTGCTCGGGAGAGAAAGAATAAGAGTAGTCAGTATTGATGCGTACTTGTAGTTGTCTATTTTGTAGTAGGTTTTTAATATTGTAAAGGAGGCATTTTGGTATTTGAAGTTGATGCAGTTTATATAATAAGCCTGTCAAAGGCCTTGTTTATGTCCATAAATAAACAGGCTGTCCTTTTTTGTCGTCAAACAAAGTGTGTAGTTTATATGTTATTTGTCAGAACAAAGAGTGGATGTATAGTCGAGTGTTTTGGTTTAAAGCCAAATTGGTAAGCTGGTATGTGCTGTCCAACCAGTATTTCAAGTCTGGTTTTTAATATGTGTTCGAAGACTTTACTTAGTACCGAAAGTAATTGGTCTGTAGTTTTGTATTTGTGTGTTGTCGGGTCCGTTTTTTGAAATAGGTATTATGGTACCATGTGTCCACGTGTCCGGGATTATGTTGTTTTTGACGCAGTTGTTTAGTTCTTTAAGTATTAGTGCGTGAGTTTCTGGGGATAGGTTTTTCAGAGTTTCGCTTTGTATGTTGTCTTTTCCTGGAGCTGTATTCTTGACGTGTGTAAGAGCTGCATTATATTCAGTTTGTGTGATTAGTTCATATGTGTTGTCAGGTGGGTCATCAAAATAGTTGTAGTACCAGTTGTTTACTAAATTATTGTGTTGTACGTCAAAGTTAGGGTGCGTTGAATATTTAAAACCTTGTTGAAAGTGTTAAGCAAATGCCTCAGCTTTGTCTTTGTCCGTGTAGAGTTCAGTTCCGTTTTTGTTTATGGTTCCTATAGTACAAGTCTTTTTGTATTGAAACAGATTTTTTATTTTTTGCGAGTAGGATTTTCCTTTATCCTGCTCAATTTCTTGGCATGCTTCTAACCATTTGTCCTGTCTGTACTGATCTATAAGGGTCTTTATGTTTCTGTTAAGTTTGCGTTTAAGTGTGTAAATGTATAGTTTCTGTATAGTTCTCTTTTGTGTTTAATTAGTCTTAGTATAGGTATATTTGGGTAGTGTATGTCGATAAAAGTTGTTTTTCAGTCGTGGTGTGTTTGCTTCTACTGCCAAAGTCAGTTGTTTCTGTAGACTTTCTATTGATATAGATGATGGCTGCTCAGATTGAATGTAATCGTGTATTCGTTGTTTTACCTGTGTCCGTTTTTGTTAGATTAAGTTTTGTCTTCTGGCTACTACGTGTTATAGAGCTGGTTTGGTGTAAATTAAGACTGAATGTAATGGCCAAATGGTCCGACCCAAGTTAGTTAGTCAAGTTAAGGTTAGTAATGTTGCTTGTAAGGGTTTTTGTGTGAATTAAAACGTCAGGTGTTGAATATTGGTTTGCAGGCATCAAAAAGGTTGGAGGGGTGTCTTGTTTTATGAAGTCAGAGTTGTCTAGGAATTTCTTTAGTTGTATGTTTTTGTTTTTGTTCAGGTTTAGGTCACCAGTAATAATAGCGTATTTGTATAGACATGCTTTAGTTAGTATGTTTTGTTCTAAGTTGGAGTGTAGATGGATGTATACTAAGAATATGTCAATTTTGTCATCGAGGGTATTGTAAAGTGAAAACAGTCGTTTAGTGGGTTATTTAGGGAAGGAGGGTTTGCCTTACCTAATTTTAGAAGTGGCTTAAGAAGAACAGTTGCGCTCCCTCTGGCATTGTTTACTATGTTGCCAATCCAATCTCTGTATGTCGGTGATTGTCCAAGTTTAGTTTTAGTTTCCACAAACATACAACAGTCACTGTCGTTGCGTTCAATGTAATTGTAAATTAAATGTTTTATTATGTTGATGTATATTGACATAAAGTAGTTTTAAATTGAATGTTCTATGTTAGTAAATAAACTAATTGATATTTAACATAACAAAATTTAACATTAACAACACAAATAAACTTTATAGAAGATAAATAATAATAAGAAATGCATGCTTTGTCTCTTTCACGCTATTTCACTTTGTGTTGTTATAACATAATTTTGAAATAAAGAGATTTATAATATTTTTTTCTTTCATTTTTATTTTTGTTATAATCTCTTCCTATTCTAATGGATTTCATTCTACTACTCTTTTTATACTTTTTACTATTTTCAAAGGCTTCACTCCTGATCTATAAAATCACTTTATTTTTAAAGCTTCTTAACTACTTATTTTGAATTCATTAAGTGGTACTTTTATTTTGGCCTGTTTTGGTAGATAATACCACATCCATATGCAACTGATAATATAATTTTAAAATTTCTTTTCTTATTTTGTTAGCAATAGTTACACAATCTTAAACTAACATTTAGGATTGTAGTGGCTTTTTATTGATTTTCAGGAAGTTCTGTAGCCGTACTAGATTTGGAAAAACGCAATCAAGGTGAAAATGTTAGAAATTGCTACAAACCACCGACACCGGTAGTAGGCAGCTTGGAAGAAAGATGCACACATGCAATTGCTCATATCGTGTCAGGACTAAACTGTTTACAGTTTTTTAATGAAAAAAGTAACAGTGAAAGTAACAAAGACAAGGAAGATGAGGTGAGTATTCATAACATGCCCTAAACAGCATTTTAATTGTCTTACTGTGGAATCAAACAGTTTTAGTTGTATTGTTTTTTTTTTAATTTATATTAGATACCTATGGCTAAACCATGCGAACCTATACCAATGCCTTACGCCAAAATCAACTGCGAACCAAATGATAGTCAAGTTGAACTGGAAGCATCCAGTCGTAATTCGAAAAGGTCCAAGAAAAAGGATAAAAAGAAGAAGGACAAAGAACAAGAAAATATGTAAGTCATTTTTGCTAACAGAACTTTTTTAACTTTGAACAACTCTATAAAGCTCTCGCACAAAGTCCCAAATAAATATTAGTGTTTCAAAACATAACTACATTCTGAGTAGCCTGAGTTGATTTACCAATACAATAAGTAGAAATAATTGTAATTTTTTAGGGCATTGCTTCCTAAAGATCCCACTGATGCATCATATCATCCTAAGTGGCCAACTTTTGACCCCAAAACGATTTCCTGGAAAGGACATCTCAAAACGTTACTTTTGGAAAAAGCGGCTCTGGTTTATGCTACTTTAGCTGAACGTCATATAGGTCAGGTGTGTTTACATCACTTAAAGCAATAACTAAAAAAATAACATTTGGTTTTGTTTTTTTTTATAAACATTTAGGGTCGTTACGGAGAGTGTCTTAGGGTGTTAGGACTTTTGGCCAGGTGTCAGTTGGCACTAGACCGAACCGGGATGAACCATGGGAGTAGTGCACTTAGACTTAGTTGCTTGTTAGGGCGTGCTGGAGACGCTTGTTTGTTGATCGCACAGAAGTGGAATAACGTGGAAATATACAGAGAACAGTTGCATTCTCATCTTGATGAGGATATCCGCTTGCTAGAAAAACTGGAACAGGATGAAAGGTTGGTATTCTCCGTTCAGTGACTTCTGACTGTTGCGTCCATTCCTATCTCATTTTATTAGACGAATTGAACGAATGTTGTTCAGGTGTAGTGAAAAATAACAAATCTTTATATTAAGAGTTTTCTTAGACTATTTTTAGAAGTAAAAAGTGGCTTGAAGAACTTGATTTAAAATGGCAGAATCAGCTGGGACCATTTTAAAAGAACCTTCTTAATAGTGCCAGAGGTCTCTGAAAGTATCTTAAACCTTCCTAGATTTGTTTTAAATTACCAGAGGTCTCTACAAGTGTTTTAAACCTTCCTAGAATTATTTTAAATTGTCAGAGGCCTTTAGAACCATTTTGAAAGTTGCATAGATTTCTAAATGTTACTGAGAACCTTCTAAACAGTGCCAGAGGCCTCTAGGACCATTTTGAAAGTTCCATAAACTTTTAAATGTTACTGAGAACCTTCTTAAAGGTGCCAGAGGCCTCTAAAAGTATCTTAAACCTTCCTAGATTTGTTTTAAATTACCAGAGGCCTCTACAAGTATTTTAACCCTTCTTAGAATTATTTTAAATTGTCAGAGGCCTCTAGAACCATTTTGAAAGTTTCATAGATTTTTAAATGTTAGTGGGAACCTTCTAAAAAGTGGCAGAGGCTTCTACAAGTGTTTTAAACTTTCCTAGATTTGTTTTAAATTACCAGAGGCCTCTAGAACCATTTTGAAAGTTTCATAGATTTCTAAATGTTACTGAAAACCTTCTAAAAAGTGCCAGAGGCCTCTAGGACCATTTTGAAAGTTCCATAAACTTTTAAATGTTACTGAGAACCTTCTTAAAGGTGCCAGAGGCCTCTAAAAGTATCTTAAACCTTCCTAGATTTGTTTTAAATTACCAGAGGCCTCTACAAGTGTTTTAAACCTTCCTAGAATTATTTTAAATTGTCAGAGGCCTTTAGAACCATTTTGAAAGTTGCATAGATTTTTAAATGTTACTGAGAACCTTCTAAAAAGTGCCAGAGGCCTCTAAAAGTATCTTAAATTGTCAGTGCCAGAGGATTTCCTCTAGGACCATTTTGAAAGTTCCATAAACTTTTAAATGTTACTGAGAACCTTCTTAAAGGTGCCAGAGGCCTCTAAAAGTATCTTAAACCTTCCTAGATTTGTTTTAAATTACCAGTGGCCTCTACAAGTATTTTAACCCTTCTTAGAATTATTTTAAATTGTCAGAGGCCTCTAGAACCATTTTGAAAGTTTCATAGATTTCTAAATGTTACTGAGAACCTTCTAAAAAGTGCCAGAGGCCTCTAGGACCATTTTGAAAGTTCCATAAACTTTTAAATGTTACTGAGAATCTTCTTAAAGGTGCCAGAGGCCTCTAAAAGTATCATAAACCTTCCTAGATTTGTTTTAAATTACCAGAGGCCTCTACAAGTGTTTTAAACCTTCCTAGAATTATTTTAAATTGTCAGAGGCCTCTAGAACCATTTTGAAAGTTTCATAGATTTCTAAATGTTACTGAGAACCTTCTAAAAAGTGCCAGAGGCCTCTAGGACCATTTTGAAAGTTCCATAAACTTTTAAATGTTACTGAGAACCTTCTTAAAGGTGCCAGAGGCCTCTAAAAGTATCATAAACCTTCCTAGATTTGTTTTAAATTACCAGAGGCCTCTACAAGTGTTTTAAACCTTCCTAGAATTATTTTAAATTGTCAGTGGCCTCTAGAACCATTTTGAAAGTTTCATAGATTTCTAAATGTTACTGAGAACCTTCTAAAAAGTGCCAGAGGCCTCTAGGACCATTTTGAAAGTTCCATAAACTTTTAAATGTTACTGAGAACCTTCTTAAAGGTGCCAGAGGCCTCTAAAAGTATCTTAAACCTTCCTAGATTTGTTTTAAATTACCAGAGGCCTCTACAAGTGTTTTAAACCTTCCTAGAATTATTTTAAATTGTCAGAGGCCTCTAGAACCATTTTGAAAGTTTCATAGATTTTTAAATGTTAGAGGCCTCTAGGAACCTTCTAAAAAGTGCCAGAGGCCTCTACAAGTATCTTAAACCTTCCTAGATTTGTTTTAAATTACCAGAGGCCTCTACAAGTGTTTTAAATCCTTCCTAGATTATTTTAAATTGTCAGAGGCCTCTAGAACCATTTTGAAAGATACATTTTTAAATGTTACTGAGAACCTTCTTAAAGGTGACAGAGGCCTCTAGAGTATCTTAAACCTTCCTAGAATTTGTTTTAAATTACCAACAAGTGTTTTAAACCTTCTTAGATTTATTTTAAATTGTCTAGAACCATTTTGAAAGTTCCCTAAATGTTACTGAAAACCTTCTAAAAAGTGCCTCTAGGACCATTTTGAAAGTTCCATAAACTTTTAAATGTTACTGAGAACCTTCTTAAAGGTGCCAGAGGCCTCTAAAAGTATCTTAAACCTTCCTAGATTTGTTTTAAATTACCAGAGGCCTCTACAAGTGTTTTAAACCTTCCTAGAATTATTTTAAATTGTCAGAGGCCTCTAGAACCATTTTGAAAGTTCCATAGATTTGAAATGTTACTGAAAACAAAAAGTGCCAGAGGCCTCTAGGACCATTTTGAAAGTTTCATAAACTTTTAAATGTTACTGAGAACCTTCTTAAAGGTGCCAGAGGCCTCTAAAAAATATCTTAAAGGTGCCAAACCTTCCTAGATTTGTTTTAAATTACCAGAGGTCTCTACAAGTGTTTTAAACCTTCTTAGAATTATTTTAAATTGTCAGAGGCCTCTAGAACCATTTTGAAAGTTTCATAGATTTTTAAATGTTACTGAGAACCTTCTAAAAAGTGCCAGAGGCCTCTAGGACCATTTTGAAAGTTCCATAAACTTTTAAATGTTACTGAGAACCTTCTTAAAGGTGCCAGAGGCCTCTAAAAGTATCATAAACCTTCCTAGATTTGTTTTAAATTACCAGAGGCCTCTACAAGTGTTTTAAACCTTCCTAGAATTATTTTAAATTGTCAGAGGCCTCTAGAACCATTTTGAAAGTTTCATAGATTTCTAAATGTTACTGAGAACCTTCTAAACAGTGCCAGAGGCCTCTAGGACCATTTTGAAAGTTCCATAAACTTTTAAATGTTACTGAGAACCTTCTTAAAGGTGCCAGAGGCCTCTACAAGTGTGTTAAACCTTCCTAGAATTATTTTAATGTGTCAGAGGCTTCTAGAACCATTTTGAATTGTAGCAGAATAATGTATGTATGAATAATGTAGTAAAATAAGTAACGCGAGAGTTTAATTTTGTGAATATGCTACTTTCTTTTGCTGCTGCTACTTTTATAGGAAAAAGTGTCGTAACTACGTTATTTCAATTGTTTTGAAAGTTTTGAAATTACTTCAATTTTAGAAAGCAAGTAATGTTCATAAGATGTTGATTTTTTTATAAATTTTAGATGAGTTAGTAATAATAGTAATATTTTTGGTAAAAATTAAATTGATGTGATAAAGTGACATATTAATCGAGCAGCTGTTTAATTTGCGATCATTGTTTTGTACTTCTATCTGGTGCAATCAGATACTAAATTTTCTATCTATTACTACATTCAGTATGCTTCTTTGGTCTTCATTTTCACAAAATTATTGGTAACTTTTATTATCCTTTATTTATACCATATTTCAGAACCTACAGAGTAAATTTGGGAGACAGTGAAGCAAGAGTTGTTTTTATCTACGATATCAGAACTATAGAACAAATGCTATTAAAGACTGTCGAATGTTACGATGTAGGCAATAACTTATCGCCATCAGAAAGCATTTCTTTTAGGTAAAATCATGTCACTGAAACTTCATGCTCTGATAACGACAAAGAGTGTTATTTTTGTAGGTTAGCAAACAGTTTAAACGAATTAGCTAGTTATTACTTGAATTTAGCAAAGACTGCAACTGTGCCGGAAGATATAATAGCCACTTGCGCCAAAAGCGAGCCATACCTGATTAGAGGATTGCAGATTTTTGAAAAAATCAACAATGACGCTAATATAGCTCTGTTGAATTCCAATATGGGTCATTTGCATCGGTTGTTAGCTTATGCTCATACACCAGAAGAAAGGTAAGATGATACATATTAGAATAATATCTGAGAATGTTTATATTAGTTGATAAAAAAATATTGCTACACTACAACTTTGTTTATTTGGTTGTTTTCTAGGAGCGAATTAACACCAAATGAGCGTAAACACTATAATAAAGCCTTTCAGAGCTATAAAAGAGCGTTGCGCGTTATCGGTTGTAGGAAAGAATGTCCTGGAATATGGGATGCTGTCACGTGGGAATTAAGCACGGCTTTGTTTATGTATAGCTCAATTATGTACGAAAATCCACCGTCTGATGTGGTACGTTCCTCAATTTTGAGTGTTAAACTGCCTACCCAAAAATTTGTACAAGAGAAAGTTATTTGACGGATGGGGACAAAGAATAACGCAAAATTTCTCGTCAATCAATTTTTGTTTATAGCCAAATTGGACCCGGATTTAGTCTAATTAAACAAAATGTCGGCGAATAATTTTGCGTTATTCTTTGTTCTTCTCTGTCAAATAACTTACCGTTGTATTGTTTTTGACGCTTTTTTTTAACAGAGTAAGCCTGAAGCTGAAAAACAGGTCTTGGAAGCGTTGCAAATGGCCCTTGATCACTGTGACTTGGACGAATCTAACACAAAATACCCTCTTTATCAATATCGAGCCGCTACATTACATTTCAGGATTGGTAAGATTAATTATTTTTTGATATTTAATGAAAGTTATGTTACGAACAATTCTTGTAATAATTTAGATTCAAATTAGAGATTAATTGAATTAATGTGCGAATGAAGTGATCTGTATCATCCGCAACTTCAAGAATAATTAAAATTTTTATTTTTCAATATTTAGTGACAGAATTATTTTACTTATTCTGTTCTGTTCCTTTTCAAATTATTACTTTGTTGAATTGGGTAGGTACCTACATGATTTTATATAAAAACTAAAAAAATAGTGTTAACGTCGTATTCATTCAATTGGCTTTAGTCGCTAATACAAAACTACTAAATTTTATTGTACAGGGTGTCTAGAAACAAATCAGTGAGTGGAAAAACAGTATAACACCAATATAGTATGGCTACGAAAATGGCTAATTTATTCAGGGTTGTGTTCATAAACTCAAAAAACAAACAAAAATACTTCTAATGGTAACGGAGTTGCTTACACTAATTATTGCTATTATAACTAGCCATTTTAAAACATATAATATTCTTATTTAGTTAGTAATGTAATATTTACACCTGTAAAAATGCCTTTTTTAACGATTTTTCAAAGATATTTTTTGTTACAGAATAGAGTACTGCAGTTTTTATAGCACGCTAGATAATCGGATTCTTTATAGAACATGTAATAGAAAGCATTATCATTGCATTTGATTTTTTATAGATAAAAGTGCAATTTTTGTAAAAACGCCCTCTATCGAAAAGACCGAAAACTAAATGGAACATTGTTTTGGGACACTCTACAATACAGAAAATGCTCTTTAAAATACCGCAAAAACGAAGTCTCTACGATTAGCCGTTTTCGAGATATTTCATTTCTTTCAAAGCAAACTTTGGACTACTCCCACCACTTTATTTGAAGAGATAGAAAAAAAAGTTAAATAGGAAAATTCTTCGTAGAGAATAGGGGATTACTTTTATGAGATTTTTACTATACCTTTCCATTTAAATTTTGGGACAAAAAAACTCTGGGACATTTTTCATTTTAGTAGTATCAAAACGCCCCCTAGCGGTGGAAGAAAGCTGAAAATTATTTCCAGCAATTTTTCTTGGTCACAATTACTAATAAAAAAAAATTCGTAGCCATACCAAAGAATAGATATTTAACAAGACATAATTCCGGCATAATTCCTTTGATGTTGGGATGATGTTTTTGGCTGACCTGGGTTTGCCTTTGGTAGGCAACATGTTGCCGGTTTGTCTCTTATCTTATTTCATTCTGAAATAAAAATTGCATCCAATTTTCAGGATCAAATATAAACTAATTTCTTATAATCATTATTTACTTTTTTTGAGTCAGTGTTTTAAGTTTGTCTCTTAATCATTGGAAGATCAATTCTTATTAACTATTATTAACGTTAAACTGATGTTTTAAAATAAATATTTGATGTGGTCTGAGATATGGCAACGTTCTTTAACAACCTGAATGACCAACCAATGAAACTCCTGATAATTAACGATCAAAGCCGATATCAGTCGATTGTCTCTTAACTTTGGTAGGCAAAGTCTATCTCTCTCTAATTCGCTTTCTCTTTTCGAGAAACACCCACATTGGGACACCCTGTACAACAGTATACTGTTTTTATGGTTTTCCATATTTTTCACAATCAAGTTAGTTTAAGCTAGATTAATTTTTATTATTTACAGGATCACTTTGGCACGGTCATGTCTGGGATACTCCACTAGTCGATATGAAGAAACACGCAGTTCAATTGGCGCAGAGGCATTACGAAAAAGCTTGCAGACTGTTTCTACAATCTGGTGATGCAGTATATTTTCTGACATGCCAAATGCAAAGGGTGGCATTGACTGAGTTTTTAGTGGAATGTAAGTATAGAACATCTTTTGCACGTTCCAAAAGATAATTATTTTAAAAGCGGAATATGCTAGAAAATCTGTCAAACTGTTTTGGTGTGAAGTGGTAAACAGTTATTCTGAAAAACATTCGGTAACTTGTAGTTTTTGGTGTATCAACTCTCAGTTTCTGTGGTTATTCACTTTTTAATTAAAAAGTTTGAATATTATGGAAGTGATAACCATCAACCTTTGATTCATTTAGTGACATATTGACTATGACAAGCAGTATGTACAATTTCCTACCCAAGTATTAGGAATATTTATAGTACTAATTTTTTTTGGTTTTTTGGTTGGTATAAATTGTTTTATTGTAAAACAAAATTTTATTTAAAACTCTTTTATACTAACAAAGTGCATTTCTTGTAGCTGTTTCAGCATCATCAGCAAAACTTAAACACCTCCAAACCGGTTTAGATCACTTTCTGGAAATCAACGAAATTCTTCAATCTCTCATAGATAAAAAGATCGACATTCCCGATGAACAAAAGGACGCGTCAAAAAGCGAAAACGAAAAACCGTTTAAAACAGTGTACTCCTTGTTGAAATTAGTAAAAAGCCGTTTACAACACGTGCTAAAAACGTTGGTTAAAGTTTGCGTATCGAAACCCAGTCCAGGCAAAGATGCAGCAAAACTAGCCGAGCAGTATAAAGCTTCGTACAAAGCCACGTTTGAGCTGTCGGACGATTTAGACTGCGATAATTTAATACGAAAATTGCATAAAGCTTTAAGCGAGATTGAAAGTTTAAAAAATAAATTTGAGATATAGAAAAGCTTGCAATTTAAAATTAACATAAATCAGTTAATTTTTACATATGTTTAGGCCAGCCTAAAATTGGTCAGTTTGTTTTTACCAAATAGGATATTTGTTAATATTTTCAATCTAACTTTTGTGTTTTTAAAAAAAGCACATTTGATTATTTCTGTTTTAGGTCCGGTACTTTCACCTCCTGATAAATTTATTATTTGGATAATTTCTATAGAATTGGCAAAAGTACCGTTTCTATAGAAGGTTTCTTTGTAATGAAATTTTTCTGAAGTGAAATTAACGGCCCTTACCCATGTATATGTTTAATTTTATCTATATTTTTTAATAAGAAAAATGTTTGAAAACTGTCTTCACTTGTAACACAGTTTTAAAGTCTGTGATACTGAATTTTAATTAATTTGCTCTAATTCTCGATCTTAAAAAAAGTGGGATTAGTTAAAAAGGTAAATAAACTTTCTAAGATCAATGAACCGATTTTTTTTTTTTTTTGTTGTTTTTAAATTATGTCAAGCGAGCACATACTATAAAGCTAGTATCTTAGCTAAATACTAAACTCGACCCACTTTTACCTACATTTGTCTCGACGCAAAAAAAGATATTTACAGAAGATATTTTCATTTAGTTTTTAAAGTGTATCTAATATAGTATTTATGTTCAATAAATAATTTATTTCAAATTGTGTTTAATTTTTTTTTTACCACAATGAACTATAATTAAAAATAAAAATAAAACGTATAGACTGAAAAAATAGTTCGTAACTATGTCGACTTGTTTACTACTCTATTACTCACATTTTTTTGTTACGTTCAAAGCATTTGTCTATTTTATTATTACCTTATCCTAGTTTTGTTTAAGTTCTCACATACTTATCTAACAAGAATAATGACTTTAAGAGTCAAGGCAATTGCTTCATTTTACGTGAATTACGGTGGTACTTGCAACCAAATGCTTTATAAAAACAGACCTACGTACAAAATGTCTCAATAAGCCAAGCATGCGATATCTTTTCGGACACTTATTCATCGAAAGATTGCTGTACATTTTTTATATTAAAAACTTATTTCTACTTTTTTTTCGAAAGTCCAGTATGAGAAATAATATGAACAGTTTTGTGTGTGGCGAAACCAAGTACAAGTTCGAGGTGCAGAAGAAACGGTGTTGACAGCAAATTTTGCAAAACTCGCTGAAGAATATTCTGTTTCGTCCTTATAGCCAAAATATTCCATGTTACGAGCGACCTTAGAATTGAAGGAAAGAGTGAATCGACAAATACGGCGCTTTAATACGTTTTATCAAGAAGAAAAACGTCGGATATAGAGCAAAAAAATCAAAGGTATTTACAAGAGAACAAATCAACGAATTTGTACGTTCTGCTCCAGACAAGGAGTTTTTGATGTTAAAAGTGGCCTTTTTAATTGGAATTGGAGGAGCCTGCCGAACCAATGAACTAACAAAGATGACCAGGGAAGATGTTGACGTTTTAGAGGACAAGCTGATTGTTACTATTCCCGACTCCAAAACCCACAAGAAACGGACGTTCGCGATAGTATCTGAGGGCGAACTCAATCCTGTGCTTCTATTTAAAAAGTATGCAATGTTAAGGCCAGCCCATGTTACTCACCGAAGATTGTTTCTATCATATAGAAAAGGAAAATGTACAGTACAGCCCTGCGGCATTCATTTCTTCGTTAAACTACCTCAAAAAATAGCTGAGTATCTTTCACTTGAAAAATCCTAATATGTATACTGGTCACTGCGTTAGAAGATCTGCGGCAAATTTTCTTGTTAATGCTGGAGGGGATATATTGGATTTACAAGAACTTGGTGGATGGGAATCAACGAAGGTTGCTAGAGGGTATCTAGAAGAAAGTGTGTCCAAGAAAGTTTCCATTGCTCGCAAAATTCAAATCGGCGATGTCTCCGGCAGTGGATTAAGCCCTAGGGAACCGGATGAAATGGAGAGGAATGCATACTCGGCCATTAATCAGCCTTCAGAAGACATAAATATGATCGTGGACTCCAAAGGCAGTAGAGTATCCGTTAAGTTTGAAAACTGTCAAAACATTGCCTTGAATATTCATGAAAAGTCGTTGTAATATTATTCGGTTATCGAACCTGTTGTCCTTCGTAACTAACGTATTATTAGTAACTAAGGTTTTATGAAGGAATTAGTACATTTATGATATTGATAATTATTAATTAATTTCATTTAAAATCGTTTTAATCTTCAATGATACGATAAATTACATTATGCAGTTATTTATTTTTTTTAGGTCATCTTAAACATATAGAGTAAATTATCAAACAAAAAATCGACACATATAAGTATATAGTCTCCAAAACCAAATTAATAACTTAATAGGACGCCTATATTTCAAGCTTTTATAGACAAATACATCTTGCCCTTTAAAGTTTGCTTTGTAGGATTGATTTTCTTCAGAATCTGCGTCATAATATTAACCAACTGTTCGCTAGACAACCCCGTTTTCTTAGACTTGAATTTCTGTAAAAGCTCCGTAGTCGTCATCGGTTTTCTCATTAAATATTTTCGGACGGCATCTTCGGTAATTCCAGATTCAGCCAAGCCTACAATAATCGACAAATATTAAAGACTCTTAACAAAATGTAGGTTTTAATGAATTTACCTGGAATGAAGTTTGGTAAATCCAATTTAGGCTTCTTGCTAGGACCAGCCAAAGCATCATTGACAATTTTACGTTTGGAGTCAGTGGCAGGGGAAGGAGCTCGACTGCTACTTGCGCTGTGTCAATAAAAATATGCATCACAATAATGTAACCTTTTAATACAGTAAATTACCTTGAAGGTTCAGGTTTGACGGAGTCCGATTTGTCTTTCTCCTTCTTATCACCTTTCTTTTTTTTGGCTTCATCTTCGGTAGAACTGTCAGAACTAAAATCATCGTCTGGATCATTCTCTTTCTTTTTCTTGTCTTTGGTCTAGAATAAAAAAGTTCCGGTATGCATTTTTTACTAGTCTTAACGTTTTCTGAGTGAAAATAAGCTACCTTCTTATCTTTCTTTTTCTTTTTCTTGTCCTTGTCTTCCTCCGACTTTTTCTCAGCCTCGTCCTCTTTCTCATCTTCCTCATTATTCTTGTCTTTGTCTTCTTTGTCAGAATCTTCTGATTCCTCTTCGTCAGAGTTTAGTAACTTCCTGTCAAAGTTATATAATTATCAAATTGGTTTAATTATTTCCCAATCAGTTTGAACATACTTTAAACCTTTCTCTTCAGCCACGCCATCTAAGTTAACATTTTCCGGCTCACTTTCACTACTATCACTGATATAGTCAACTTCTCTGCCTTCTTCATCGCCATCATCAGAATCTTCAACAGCTTCAAGATCTGTGTCCCTTTTCTTTTTAGGTTTCGCCACTCCTTTAAGTGATAACAATTTTCTAACTACTTAGTTATTTAAATCTAGAGATGCTTTACCTTTTTTCTTCTTTTTACCCTTCCCTTTTCCCTTTGCTTCCTCCTCGTCTTCCTCTTCAGCTTTTTCCTCCGCGTCAGAATCAGAATCCCCCTCAGAACTGTCCATCCACTCATCCATTTCAGAGATTTTCAGTTCCTTATCCTTTTTTTTTGAGGTTTTCTTATTCTTTTCACCGTCCTCGTCCAAATCTGCCTCCTCTTCACCTTTCAGCCTCTTCCTAAATAAACCACATTACAACTTAACGAACTAAACAATAACTAAGTCAATCACCTTAACATCAGTGAGAAGAAGTTCAAATGTTTGTTTCTTTTATTGAATTCCATTTCGGCTTCCTCGGCAGACAAAGCTTTATATCTTTGAATTGACTGAAACTTGTACCATTCATGCAAAGGAAACGCTTCAATAGCGCCATCCTCAGCATGAGTAAAAACGTAATAAGCTGCATTTTCCGATATTCCTCCTTCTCTAATACCTGTAATGTTGCTGTTCTGTGACATCACCAAATCTGCCAGTACTATGACAAATGCTACCTTTAAATTTCTTCACGGTACTGCCGTAACATTTCAAAATCCATGGTTGATCGTCCGGTCGGTATTTTTTAGCGACAATACCAAGTTTCTTTCTTCTGGCCTCTTCCTTTGCTTCCCTTCCAAATTCCGAGCCTGCTCCAAATCTGTGAATTCAACTTCTTTATTTTGCACCTAAAGTAATATAGTGTTTACTATAGAAACCTACAGTTTCTTTTAGCTTACTGTTTTATAAGGTGGTAGGCATAATTTGGTTAATTTTATACAGAAGGGGTTATTTTAACCTTGTTTTTATCAAATTGACTAAACTTTAGTTACTTTCACAGTTTTCTATAAAGGAATTTTAAGAAAAATGAATTTTAGAAATGGTAATAGTTAAAGGGTTTGTTTAATGAACAGGAAAAAATGTAAATGTATATCTATGAAAGTTTGTTGTTGTTTAAAAAACATTGTCTTTTTGAATTATATTTCGGATAAAGGCTTTCAAACATTTGTTTCTTTTTGTGATGGTTTTAAAAGCATTAAGATTGTGTCTGAACAATGTTTTCAGTGGTTTCCCCGAGGGGTAAACCGCCGATAATTTTTTGTACACCAAAATGCCTTTTTGCATACAAAATACCTTGAAATGCCTTTAAAATACCTCACAATGCTTCATTATGGCTCAAAATGCCTCATAGTAATAATTCTTCAAATTCTAACAACCAAAAATATTTTTTGTATGATTGTCTGAAATTACGAGTTATATTTTGACGTTTAAACGAACCTTCTAACTGTCATAGTAACCAAGTTAGCACGTGTCAAATAATAGCACCTACCATTTAAAAGAAACAGTTGGAAAATTAAATCTATAGTATTTTAAATTTAGACAGTGGTAAAATTGTAAGAACTATATCATGTGACTTTAATAATTCAATTTTTGAGCTTGCAACACTGTAAAGACTAGTTGAAATTGTCAAAAACAGTGATGTGACCTTCAAAACACAGTTTAAACTTTGGAAAATTGATAAATAAAATATGGACAGTTGTAAAAACTTAAATTGCAAAGTACACATCAGTTGACGTTGATAATGCAATTCTGAGCTTACACCACTGTAAAGGCCAGTTGAATCTGTCAAAATTAATCACGTGACCGTTAAAATGTGGTTGAAACTTTAAAAACTTGGTAAATTAAATTTAGACTATTTTAGACAGTTGCAACCCTGTAAAGTCCAGTCAAAAACAGTCAACGTGAACTTAAAAATGTAGTTTGAATGTTAAAAAATTGGTAAACTATTATTTTACCCTCAAACAAGAATGTGATTGTTGTTACTTTATAAAAACTAATTTTTGCATTCATTTATTTTAAAATGCAAACTATTGGTTTATTTTATTAACACTTCTATGGTTCTTGTGAAGTCACAAACTTTCCCTTCAATGTCATCCATAAGTCAAGAATTTACTGGCTAATATTTGATTATTAAAATCGACAGTCACACAGAAAACAGAAAACTTTAGGCGCCAAAATTTACGGTCAGAGTGCGTATTCTTGAAACGAGGGCAGGGAATTATCAAGAGAAAGACCTGTGGAATGTGACAGGGATCCGCCATTCTCAACTTCTTCTGTCACATTCTATCAACACAACAACTCCGTTCCTTGCTTTCAGGAATAGGCCCCCAGGTGGGGTTTAGGAGTCGAATTATTGGCCGGCAAGGAGATTGGTTGTTCCGTGATAAATCAGGTTTGGAGTTTGGCACTTTTGCAACAAATGTTTGATTTTTTACCTAGCTTTTTATATCATATATTGGCTGCTTAAGTGCAAATGAAGCATTCAGAACTCTAGGTAATTGTTCTGGTTCTTGAATGCAACAAAAATGTCAAATTAGTCCAAAAATGGAGGCCGCATTTGTTTTCAAGCTTCATGCAGCCAGCAGAGCGTTTTTGACGTCACAATGACGTAATTTGACAGTTGGGCAAATTATGGCTTTGCCACATTATGTCAAAAATGCTCTGATTGCTCCATGGAGCGTGAAAACAAATGCTGCTGGAGATTATGATGTATTTGATTGGCAAGTTTGGTGCAAAACTAATGTGTCTGTATCCTGCTCTATCAAATGTCATTGAAACAGTATGGCAATACACTGGTTTTGTACTAAACATGCCAATCGAAAACTCCAATATTTAAGGAGACCTTAGGCTATGTTTTGACTGAGACATTTTGACATTACCTGTCATAGTCAAATTACAACTAAATATGTTCTTGCAATCCATGATAAATAATTTGTAAACACACAGAGACTTAAAATTATTGATTTTTTTCCTTTAAGAAAGCAAAGTTGAGATCATTTCCTATCACAGATAAATTGTTGATATTCCTCCAGGTAGGGGATAAAAACAATAACTCTTTTTGGTTTATATAGCAAACTAGGTACTTTAGTTTTTTGATATTATAGAACTGATTTATATCTATGACCACTTAACCCTGAATCAGCCCTATCCTATACAGGGTTATTCACATTAATTGGCATGGAAGATAGTATATTATTAGTAGTATATTTGGGACAACTGGTACATCTAAAAAATATTTTAAAAAGATACCTCCAACTTTTTTGAAAGTGAATAGTTTAGCCACAATCTTCCATGTTGAATAACATGAATCACCCAGTATAAATAAATGTATTTAACTATACTAGTACTCACTTTGGCTGTTCTTCATCCAGTCCTTTAAACTCCCTCATGTTGTTTTCCCTCTCCATTTTGACCTGAGTCCATTTTCCAAAGTCTACTCCTAAATTTCCATTAAATCTCATAACATGGTACCTTCGCTGACTATTTTTTGGTACCCTGATAGTGAATTCCTGAATGGAGCCCTAAATAAATGCAATTCATTAAATAAAGAAAATGAAAGCTATTGAAAGGATCTCAATATGGAGACAAATTGGTCAAGGTTCTTACTGGTGTTGAAGAGGAGCTTGAAGCCATGGCCATTGTCCTTTTCTTTTTTTTTACAAATTTTTAGATGATATCTAAAAAGATTTAACTGTTTAGTAAAACAACCTATTCCCGTTTATTATTCACCATTTTAATTATAACGATTGCTAAAGTTCAAAGTGTGAAATGATCAAAACAAAACATTAAACTATTGAGGTTATGGTTACTACCAAGGTGACATTCTTCTCTTTTTTTTTGACATTTTGCCCAAATACCTTAAGAAGATAAGAAGAAAAACTGTGCAAACGTCAAACGCAATAAATATTATTTTGATGAAAAATTGTTTAGCAATTTTGAAAACTTTTTTATTTATTAGCACTATTTGGATTGTATAAATAGTGGTAATAAATAAGTTGTGAGATTCTATTCACAAAAAAAAATACAAAATTCTTTAAATGCTTACAATACAGCCTTGCCGAATACTGAAAATTGATATAGGTTGAAGGTAACCAAATGTTTCTTTCCTTTATATTTAATTCCAAATATTTTTTTAGAAGATATTTCTATTGGAATCTACACTTATCCAAGAAGTAATTGAACAATGGAGGCCGGAGAACAGTTTTCCTTGTGTTGGAATAATTTTCATTCAAACTTAAGTTCAGGTTTTCACAGTCTTTTAAAAGATGAAGATTTGGTAGATGTTACTTTAGCAGCTGAAGGCAAATTTGTTAAAGCACACAAAACAGTCCTGTCAGTGTGTAGTCCTTTCTTTAAAGAGCTATTTAGGGTGAATCCATGTAAACATCCTATAGTTATACTGCCTGATGTAAATTATGGAGCTTTAAGAAGTTTGCTACATTTTATGTATCAAGGAGAAGTTAGTGTTAGCCAAGAAGAAATTCCTACATTTATGAAAGTTGCTGAAATGTTAAAAGTTAAGGGTTTGACAGACAATGCGGTAAGTATATATAAAACTGTGTTTTATTATTACCTACTAAGTAGAAGAGTCTCAAACCTCAGCTACTACTTCTGCTTTACCAGATTTGCTAAAACTTTGCATTCAAATGATTATTTGTAAAATTAATATTCTTCTAGGATGCTCCAAATGGTTTTAACTCAAAAAGTTCCTTTGGTGTTATTGATGGTCATAGGCAGGACATATTAAGGCGTCCCAGACCAGTTAAAAAACTGATTCGACCAATGCAGCCTTTGAGGCCTTTAGAATGTCCAATATCTCCAAAACTATCACCTTCTCCTCAACCTTCCATTTTACAACCAACATCATTAAAGAGGAAACATATTGAAACCACAGACACACCTCCTCCTCCAATTCTTAATCAAGGAACATTTGGGCAACCAGCAATATTAACACATGCAGTACAAAATGAAGCTTTGTCCTTAATTAAGCCTAAAGAGGAGCCATTTGATCAGGAGGAAGGAACTTCTCATAGTGGAATGGTAAATTTCTGGCAATAATGAGTGAACATAGTAATCAAGAAAATAATGGCTTATTTTAAGGATGAAATGCAGATGGAACTTGCCAATATGTTAGATACACAAATGAGTGGGGGTGAACCTTCTCCATCCCATCAGATTCCTCCATGGCCGGCGCCTGGGGATATGATTCCTGCTACAAGTGACGAAACATCACAACCTGGTAAGTTTTTCAGCTGCTTTGAAAAAATGCTACTTAAATAGTCCATTTTTCATAAATATTGTATTATCAAGACAATTAGTGTTTTTGTGAGTTTTTCATTGTTTATAGTTTCCTTTTGTTGCTCGATTTTTTAATTTTTATATTTGCTTGTAATCCAGTAGCTTATTTCTTCAAGGCAAATAAAATTCCTGGTATGCTCATCTTACTTTAATAATGTAAACTTTTTAGAAGAGCTACAGTGGTTGACAAAGTCTAGATATTAGTTTTTTTCTGCATTTTTTGAGATTTGAGAACTTTTTAACACTAAACTGTCAGTTGTACTGCCTGGTGGGAATAATACACAATGTTTTACTTTATAGGACATTTATTTGTTTAAGATAAATAATCTATATCTTGTGCATTAAATTGTACTCAGTTGATTGAAATTTTGACTACATTTGCTTTGTTTCCATTTTGGAATACAAGGTGGTTCATCAAATCATCAATATCTTTTATTTAATAACATTTTATTTAAAAAAATCTGTGACCAAAACTGATTTAGAGGGCAATGAGTGAATTTTCATAATTCCATTTTATTTGATTTTGTTAATACCAATTTAAACTAGACAATTTGCTTTCTATCTAATAAAAATTTTGAACTGGTTGAAAAACTAAATTTTTGATTTTTAAAATGTCTTATTAATTTTTCAGACCAAACTTCTTTTATATTTTTAAAAATTGATGCCCTGCTTGAGCAAAATGCCACTTTTTGCATTATGTATTAATTAAATTTAATTTTAGTTAGATAATTTAAATTAAACGTAAAGCAATCAGGGAAAAAATATGTCATAAGTTTACGTTTTTACGTACGATGGTCGTAAATTTACCGTCACTGGTTATTTACCAGTAAAGTAAAATTGAGAAAGTAAAATTCAGTGTGACAGGAAAATTTACCAATTTTAGCAGTAAATTCCAATTTTACCAGTAAATTTATGGATCTAATTGAAATTTGCTTGAAGATATCATTTTCCTGTCATTGCTGTCATTAATTTTCATAGAAGTAATTTTCATGTTTAAATTATGATCAATAAGATGTTTTTGAGATAATAAAAATAACGCCAATTGGAAAATATTATTATTTAAACAATTTACTTGTAATTTTCCAGTAATTTACTGACAATTGTCCGAATAACTGTCATAAATCTCAGAAACACGTTTTGTTTCGAATACTGCAAGAAAACTTTTCTAAATCCTAATTTTTGCAACTTTTGAGCACAGTTTGACAGTCAGGAACAAAATTGCTAGTCAAAGCAACTTGGAGTGAGAAAATGACTGTTTTAAGCACATTTTTGGAATCCTCATTAAATTTCCTATCCAATAACCTGAAAAAACTCCTCAAAATTTGGTACAGTCAGGGAGAAAAAGTGTCAAAATTTGAACTGCCAGAAACACAGTTTGAAAGGACTGTCAGGGACAAAATCGCCTGTAAAAGCCACTTGGAGTGAGAAAATGACTGTTTTAAGCACATTTTTGGAATCCTCATTAAATTTCCTATCCAATAACCTGAAAAAACTCTTCAAAATTTGGTACAGTCAGGGAGAAAAGTGTCAAAATTTGAACTGCCAGAAACACAGTTTGAAAGGACTGTCAGGGACAAAATCGCCTGTAAAAGCCACTTGGAGTGAGAAAATGACTGTTTTAAGCACATTTTTGGAATCCTCATTAAATTTCCTATCCAATAACCTGAAAAAACTCCTCAAAATTTGGTATAGTCAAGGAGAAAAAGTGTCAAAATTTGAACTTCCAGAAACACAGTTTGAAAGGACTGTCAGGGACAAAATCGCCTGTAAAAGCCACTTGGAGTCAGAAAATGACTGTTTTAAGCACATTTTTGGAATTCTCGATAAACCTCCTATCCAATAACATGAAAAACTCTTCAAAATTTGGTACAGTCAGGGAGAAAAAGTGTCAAAATTTGAACTGCCAGAAACACAGTTTGAAAGGACTGTCAGGGACAAAATCGCCTGTAAAAGCCACTTGGAGTGAGAAAATGACTGTTTTAAGCACATTTTTGGAATCCTCATTAAATTTCCTATCCAATAACCTGAAAAAACTCCTCAAAATTTGGTACAGTCAGGAGAAAAAGTGTCAAAATTTGAACTGCCAGAAACACAGTTTGAAAGGACTGTCAGGGACAAAATCGCCTGTAAAAGCCACTTGGAGTGAGAAAATGACTGTTTTAAGCACATTTTTGGAATCCTCATTAAATTTCCTATCCAATAACCTGAAAAAACTCTCAAAATTTGGTACAGTCAGGGAGAAAAAGTGTCAAAATTTGAACTGCCAGAAACACAGTTTGGAAGGACTGTCAGGGACAAAATCGCCTGTAAAAGCCACTTGGAGTGAGAAAATGACTGTTTTAAGCACATTTTTGGAATCCTCATTAAATTTCCTATCCAATAACCTGAAAAAACTCCTCAAAATTTGGTACAGTCAGGGAGAAAAAGTGTCAAAATTTGAACTGCCAGAAACACAGTTTGGAAGGACTGTCAAGGACAAAATCGCCTGTAAAAGCCACTTGGAGTGAGAAAATGACTGTTTTAAGCACATTTTTGGAATCCTCATTAAATTTCCTATCCAATAACCTGAAAAAACTCCTCAAAATTTGGTACAGTCAGGGGGAAAAGTGTCAAAATTTGAACTGCCAGAAACACAGTTTGAAAGGACTGTCAGGGACAAAATCGCCTGTAAAAGCCACTTGGAGTGAGAAAATGACTTGTCATCCTATTTATTGCGTAAAATGTCAAATTTCTGTACAGAACTCTGTTATTGTGGCAGTTACAATAAGGTGGTGATGATATCATTTTGGTTTTTTTAATATAACAATGGTCATTCTCTAGGCATTTGTGACAGCAAGCACAAACCACACTGACCTTTGGATTTGAGCTTAATATTAATTAATTACCAATACAAACCTTATCCCAAATATACGAAAAGAGTATGTATTTTTAAAAATGTTACCCCTAACTCCTAGATTTGCAGAAATTAGGGCTTTGGGTATTTCAGTCAAATTGAATCCCTACAAACATTTAAAAAAATGTTATGCCTGAATTTATTGTTTGCTCTTATGCATCTTTAAAGTAGACTTAAATCCTTGCTCTGCATGCGCTTGTCAGTTGAATGAATGTCATAGAAATCGCATCTGCTGCATTTGCTGCAGCACGCATTTACGTTGTGTATTATTTCGGCCCAGGTACGTTACAATTGATCCTCGGTCGTCGCGGCAACCCCCGACTAATTGTAGACGGGTACGCCTTCTACAAGAAATCAGTCTACAAAGGAAAAGCGTTCTGGTATTGTAAAAACTCGAGGTCAGCGGACAAATGTCCTTCGGTAGCATGGACGATGAATGGTAACATTGTTAAATGGCCTTGTCCCCATAATCACGTCATATTTCCTGATCCGTTCAATCCGGAAGAAGACTCCGAAGTTCCACTTGAAAATTTACAAGAAGTTTTATGGCAAACCTCTTTGAGTTAAATACTGCAACATATTTCTGAAAGACTGGCTTCAGTGTGTGTGTGCTATAGAAACACAATATTTCATTTATGTGGCATATTTTTATTATTAATGCATCTTTGTTCAGATAGACAATTATCATCAATGATGATTATTATTTAGGCCGCATTCGTTTTCATGCTCCATGAAGCGAGCAGATTGTAAAACGCGTTTGTTGGTGAGATTGGTGTGATAATTCTTATTACTTATATTTAGAGTCCGGATTAAAAAGCAGTAAAATCGTGAAAAAAGCGCTTAATAAGCAAAATTATTTTCCTCAAAAAGGCATAAAAATCTGTTTGAGTTCTAGAAATTTTTTAAAGTTTTTAAACTGCTTTAGAAGCATACGAAAGATTTTAGACATAGAGACATTTGGAAGGTTTTTGGGGACAGTTTAAAGAGCATATTGAAGGTTCTGGAATGCTTTAGAGGCATTTGGAAATTCTTAGACGGTTCTAGAATTTTTTTGAAGCTTTTAGACTGTTTTGATATCTTTTGGGAGCATCTGGACTAGTTGAAGAGCATTTGGAATCTTTTAGACTGTTCTAAAAGCTTTTGGAAGCTTCTAGATTGTTTTGAAAGGCTTCCGACTGTTTTAGAAGCATTTTGGTGTTTCTGAAGTGTTTTGAAATCTTTTTAGACTACTTTAGGAACATTGAAGGTTCTGGACTGCTTTTAAGGCATTTGAAACCTTGTAGACGGTTCTAAAAACTTTTATTTAAACTGTTTTAAAAGCATACGGAAGCTTTTAGACTGCCTTGAATTTTTTTAAAAGTTTCTAGACTAGTTGAAGATCATTTGGAAGCCTTTAAAGCGTTCTAAAAGCTTTTGGAAACTTCTAGATTGTTTTGGAAGACTTTCGACTGCTTGAGAAGCATTTTGGAGTTTCTGTAGTGTTTTTTTTTGTACTTCTAACCGTTTTCGAGATATTTTTCAAAAACTACTTTGATGCACTTTTTACCGAAAACTAGTTCAATATTTAACACCCTGTAGCTTGGTTATTTTTGGGAGATCAGGGTGGTTCAACCACTCAAACAAATCGTCTTGAACTGCTCTTTTCAGTGGTGTAGAGCAAAAAATTGTATCTAAAAAAATTGTGTACAGGGTGAGCAAAAATAATGATCCACTAACAATTTTGTGCACGCCCTGTATACAGGCAACTGTATTGAAGTTCAAACGTTACGTAGTTTGGTTTAGTGGTCCATTAGGAACAATTTTGCACTCTTGTAGTTTTTATGTAAATCTAACCGTTTTCGAAATATTTACTAAAAACCACTTTAATTCAGGCGGCGGTCAGTATAGTAGGCCAGGAAAAACCTTCATTTTGACAAAATTTTGGTGCATTTTTCCAAAAAATCGCGAATAACTTGATTATTTGAAACGTACCGTATAGACACATTAAATGATCGTAAGTGGCTAATGATTAGAGCTATCACGTGACGTTGAGCGGGCACCGCTAACTTGCCCCGTTTGGCCGCTAGAGGGCGTCAGACTTGATTACTTTTCTTCGGACATTTTTCTAAATATCTCGAAAACGGTTTGAGTTAGCAGTGTGAAATTTTTACCACGCAGTGTAAAATATAACATTTTATCATACAACGAACCGGTCGACCTTTAACTAGATTTTTGACATTTTTAAAGGGGGTTGGTTATCCTATACATTTTTTGGACCATTTTTGAATTTTGAAAATTGTCTTTAACTGCCTTAGTTAGTTTAGGTTAATGGTAGAAATGTGACGTAAAGTGTCAATTGTCAAAATATAAGTTTTAAGGGTGCCATGTCTTGAAAACTGTTAAAAATGTCCTAATTTCAAAGTCAGTGACTAAATGGCGGCAGTTACAGCAAAACGGGCACCAGATTCGTGTTCTCCATGCCATAATTAGTTAAAATTACTTTTTTTAGACTAATTTAGGAGCATTTAGAAAGTGTTTACAGTTCAAAGAGCACCGAAAGTTCTAGACTGTTCTTAAGGCATTTAAAACCTTGTAGACCAGTCTAGAAACTTACTGTTAAACTGCTCTAGAAGCATACGAAAGCTTTTAGACTGTATTAGAAATCTTTTGGGAGCTTCTATAGATAAGATTTGGAAGCTTTTCGACTGTTCTAAAAGCTTTTGGAAGCTTCTAGACTATTTTGTAAGCTTTTGCAAGGCATTTTGAAGCTTCTATAGTGTTTTGGAATGTTTTCACACTTTTTACACTACTTCGGAGCATTTGGAAATTATTTGGTCAGTTTAAATTTGTAAATTGACACTTATCCATTTTGAAACAGATAATTGGTATGTTTTTGTCTCTCAGAAGCCTTCAATGTCTCAATATAGCTATTGCAATTGTAAATTAGCCTATTCAACTTAAAACCATACAAAAAATAGCAGCAAATAAGCACAAAAAACTAAATTAAGCACAAAAAGAAAAAGAAGCAAAAAAAGCATTAAAAAATCTGTCAAATGACGTGTTTTTCGTCACATTAGATGTCAAAGGTTGGTTGCTTTTATTTTTTACGAAAAGCAAAATTCCTAGAAATCCGGACTCTACTTATATTGAACAAAAATGCTATTATATGAGTTTAACATTCAGTTGAAATAAGTTTTACTCGTTAGTTCCCATCCCTAAAATGCAGATACTTTTAAGTAATAGGGAGTGCTGTAGTGGTAAGAATCCAAACTTTAACTGTTAAAATAATGACTTAACCTATCTAATAAGACTTTGTTAAACAAAATATGGTGTGGTAAAACTTCCAAAAAGAAACATGCTTATTTTGAGTATTCTTAAAAAGTTATTGGGATTGAAATATTGTATTTTAAAGTGATTTCAAATATTAGGCAATTTTTTTCCGCATTTAGCCGGATTTTAACTATAAATCAGAGTTTTAGTTGTTGTACCTTTATCCTTTTGCCATGTCAAGTAATTTAATAAAATTTCTTTTTATGACAGACACAGTAATAATCGTTTAAACTACAGAAACGTCTTGTACCTATAATATCTGTGCAACCATTATGCAAGTAATTTATTTCGTAGGCGGGGAACTCTGCGTAGTGAAGAGTGGCAAAGGACAATTAGTACTAATTAACGATGGGCACATGTACACCTTTGTCGACAAAAGAGAGAATCGGAGTCTTTGGATCTGCGTCAAAAAGAAAATGCTCAATTGCAATGGTTGCGTTACAACTATGCACGGACAACTCCTCAGTTCCTTAGGTAAGTCCTGTATAGTATAAAAACCCTGTACAAAAAACAAACAAAATAATTCAAACTAATTATCAACAAACAACGTAGTAGAACTTTATTACCATCTACAGGTCACAATCACCCTCAAATACATGATGTTATCCAAAGGCTGCACGTGCCCAAAACAGCCCTTAAACCAGACAATTGCAGTTGAATTGTCGTACATACACATCATTTATTCTGCCTTTTTAGAAATTTTGTTTTATTTGTTATTAGTGTTTGAATCTCGGCAAGGCAGTTTTGAACATTTTTTTTTTTTAATCCAGGATAGGACATTTATTTATTTTTATTTTTGACTAGACTGGAAATTTGTTTAATTTGTGTGGGCTATAACACACACACGGTTAAGGACAATTTTAAAGTTGCCATAGCAATTTTGTCCCAAACCTGATTAATTTTGTCGTACCAAATACCCTTACCAAATATTTGCCATAAATAGGTAGTTAATTTATTTAGAATTTTTATTTTTGTTTAATTACTGTAAGAGAGTTTATTTTCAGTTTTAAGTATTTTTTGATTTTTCTATGTATTACCTTAGGCTTTAACTTTTTTCGGTTTCAAAGAAACAAAGATATTCAAAATTATCACGAAAAAAAAACATTATAAGTGTTTACTGAAGAATTTTATTTGATTTTTCAAGAAACTGACATAAAGTAAAACCACTATTATTGGCTAGAGTGTGGTTGTGACATTTACATGGTGTAATGACTTTTTGTTCCTATAATGCACTAATTTATCATAAAGTGCTAATTAAAAATATTATTCTAAATACTTTTTGAAAACAGTATTGGGTGTTAACAGGTTTTCACCCTTCTATCAACTTAAAAAAAATCATATTGGAAATACGCTTAAATTAATAAACAGCAATTGAAATAAACATCAACGTGCAATAAAATAACCTCAGTAGCATTGTTTCTAGGTTTAGGTTACTTTTTTATCGAGAGTTTTGACTGTTATTTAATATTTATAGAATTGATTTAATTTTGAGAAAATAAAGCAACAAAGGATTTTCGATTCTGTATTTTATTCGTTTCAACATTGACTATAAAATAATGCTATTAGTATATCTTTTACCTTTACTAGTAATTTACCCCCATGAGCTTAATAAATTGATACATCTGGATTATATTAATAAAATTACACACATATTTCTAAAAACCGCTAGAAAAATATTTGTTTTTACATCTATAGAATGGTTGTTAAAGATTACAGAAGGTAAGTGCGTGTAAAATAATACCACTATCCTGATGATTAGTTAGTTAATATTATTGTTAGATTAAAAACTGAAGCAATTTGTTTTTAGGCGCTTATTAACAAAAATGATATAAATGGGGAGGGATAATGAAAATACTGCGTTAATGTAAATTGTAAAGTACACACAGTGACGGTTAACACTCTATTGGAACATCAATCTAAATGCGTTAGTGCCTGAAGAAGCCATATTAACAGTGAAACAAATGCATAATTTTTGAATTTACTATTATGTGATCCTACCTTTTTAAAATTGTTTGCGACATGGATCTAGAATAGACAAAAAGCTCCTTTTTTGTATTTGACATTTATTTGTTCTCATATGTCAATTGGCGTTTCAAGATAAGAGGTACTCCCTCTGGTGATCAGTTGTGAAAACAGTTTCAGCACCAGCTGTCATTTCTCCGTTTGTTTACATTGATTTTGGTTGGGAATTTAGCGCTGGTTTCATAAATATGAAGTGACAGTGTCATATTATATTATACGGGTTGCCTGATTTTAGTTCAACTTGAATCGCCAATAGCAGCGCGCATGTGCAATATTTGCGTAAATCACGACACTGTTAGTAGTTTGTGGTAATTGGTCAAGAAAAAGCAGCAAGCTGAAAGCTGCTTTCTTGACCAATCATCACAAACTAGTAACTGTACTGAGATTTACGCTAATACTGCACATGTAGATGTAGCATGAGTAATTTGAAATATTCCGATTACCACTATGTGAATGTTTTGGATTTTAAGACACCTGTATTCAGGGTGTGTGGTGTCCGGACATTCTTCTGGAATGAAACAGAACAGGACTTTCTATTCCCCGTAGGTAAAGCCTGTCTTAAGGTCTGTTCGCAGAGGCAATTTCAAACTGGTTTCCAACTATAAAACGAAAAAGTAACATTGACATTTTCTGGCTAATAGCCAATAGCTGGACATATTTCTCTGATTATTAGTTGGAGATTATTTCTGCGAACAGACCTTTATTATTTATAACTATACTAAGTAGGAGGTAAACCTAAATGTAAAAATCCTCTTTGTGGGTAAATAAGTTTTTGATTAAACCTACCAATTTCTATCTCCCCTTACAAAGCAAATTTCGAAATGGTATTATTTTCACGACATTTACCTTTACAAATAGTAAGTCTATGTATCCGAGAGATATCAGATATCGCCGTATTAAATAAAATTACGTACTTTTAAAAACATACAGTGTGTCCCAAATTGGTTCTATATGTATTGGGATCTCTGTAACCGTAAGAGCTACAGAGTCGGTTAAATAGGGAAAGTTTTAGAGCCATCTTGAAGGCGGCCATAAGAATTTACAAAGTTATCATCCATATCTCGGAAACCAATGACGATAGATTTTTTCTAATTACGTCATCGTGTTCTACGTAAAAAAGTGCCTTAATAATGACTTAGTTTCAAAACTCTCTTTGGCTTTGTTAAAGAGTGTTTAAAAAGCAGCCTCTGACGTTTTCCCAATTTTCCGGAAAACGGAGAAAGATAATTTAATTTGGAAACCGGAAATAAGTTTCACATAAAATTCTCTAAAACTTCCCCATTTAACCGACTCTGTAGCTCTTACCGTTTTCGAGATCCCAATATATGTAGAAGCAATTTGGGACACACTGTATAGTTTTTGGTTTTTATGTTAAATCACTAAATTAGTGCAAAACTCTATTGTATTAAATCATAAGAGCTGATTCTGGCAGTTGGTCCGTTATACAGGGTAATTCAAATTCGACCCACACCATTGAGATCTCGGAAACTGTAAGAGATACGAAAAAGTTTAAATTGGGGCAACGTTGCGCAATTTAAAACTGAACCAAATGCCGTTTTAAAAATTACGATTTTCCAAGTACTTCCGAAGATATCTGAAAAAATTTTCTTCATTATGTCCGTGCATTCCAAAAATGAATTGATTATTTGAAACATTCCGTAGACATATCATATGATCGTAGGTAGCTAATGAATGGAGCTATCACGTGACATTGAGCGTGCTCTGTTAAGTTGCCGCGTTTGGCCGCTAGAGGGCATCAAATTTGACTACCTTTTTACGGACATTTTGCTAAATCTCTCGAAAACGGTTTGAGTGAGCAGTGTGAAATTTTTACTATGTCTGCCCCTCAGAGAGACGCTTTTTTTTATAAAATATAACATTTTTCCGTACAACTTACCAGTTAACCTTAAAACATAAAGAAACAGATTTCTTGACGTTTTTATAGTGGGTACCCCATAATTTTTTTGAATTTTGAAAATCATCTTCAACTGTCTTTATTAGTTTAGGATAATGGTAAATATGTGAGGTAAAGTGTCATTTGTCAAAATGTCATTTTCTATGGGTGCCATGCCTTGAAAACTGTCAAAAATGTCATCATTTCAAGGTCGGTGACAAAATAGCGGCAAAACGGACACGGACAGGTTTAAATCCAACATGGCGGCGGTCAGTATAGTATCCTAGGAAAAAGTTTCATTTGTGCTAAAATTTGGTGTTTTTTTAAAAAACCAACGTTAATATAACTTAGATTTACACTTAAAAAAACCGAAATTTTAAAATGATCCTCTAACTTGGAAACATAAATTAATTATAATATAATATAATAATATTAATATTAAATTTCTAATAAATCTTAAAATAAAAATAATGTGTAAAAGTGAGTAATGAAGTTTTTCATTTGAATAAAAATTTAATTGAAAGTAGTGCAGTCTAAATAATCGCGTTTGACAGATCCTGTCAAGTCATGTTCATAAAACTTCTCATAAATTCAAAGCCAACTTATTGAAGTAAAATTAGTTTTTATTGAATTATTTCGTCTTTTATGAAGCAAATAAGTTGTCATACATCACTAAAATCAGAATTAAACGTACTATTTTTACGTTTAAAAATTTAATATGTCACCCATAAGAAAAAAGAAAATTGATGATGACTGCCGACAGACGAAACGTCGGACGTCAAATACGAAACCGTCATCGTATAGCTGATAAAAAGTTGCAATAAAAATGTTTTTTCGGTTTTGGGATATCTCTGCAAATAAAGTTAGAAATAAATAAAAACAAAAAAATCAAAATTTCAGTTTTTTTCGGATATCTTCGGAAGTACTAGGAAAATCGAAATTTTTAAAACGGTATTTGGTTTAATTTTAAATTGAGCAACTTTACCTCAATTTAAACTTTCTCGTATCTCTTATAGTTTCCGAGATCCCAATGGTGAGGGTCGAATTTGAATTACCCTGTATAGCTGGATTGAATGTTGAAAACCCAGTTTTTCAACGTCGAAGCCGTCTCGATATTGTAAAACTGGACCTAAGCAGTAAAAACAATACAATAAAGTGCTGCTATCCGTGTACAAGTGGTAAAAGAGTAATAAATAGATCAAAGGTTAAGCAAATAATAGAATAGGAGAGTTTTAAAAAACCACAAGTTTGACTTACGTAATTCCACAGCAAAAATGAGTGTGATAAGTTCTTAAAACACTTTTGCGAAAACGGATATACCGGGCATTAAAGTTACATTTAAAAAATCTAAAAAATAAAATGTAAATAAAAAACTCAACTTTATTTTTACAGTAACAAATTGACAAGTACTGGTAATAAAAAAGTGGCTTTAAGTAGATAAACTTATTGTTTTACAATAAAATAAGTACTATGTGTATTTAAAAAACGTTGGGTACAAAAAATATAGTAGTTACAAATACGACTACTGATGGTATGCTTAACAACGAAAAACTAAAACTAACTTACTAAGAAACTAAACGATTTTTTATTATAGTAAATCTCTCTCCCTGATATCACTGAAGCTACCCTACAAAATGACCCGTAAAAGGCATATGATATTTCTCGGATTGCTTGCCTTAAGTTATTGGAACAGAAATCATTTATTAAAATTGCGGTGCTTTATTTTGACTGTCAGTCCAAGCCTTGGCAATTGTTCGCTTCATTTCGTCGTCCCCAGTCTCGTACCTACATAAGACAAAAATTGTCAGTGTGGTTATACATTATTTTTGGTTTAAAACACACAGGTTTTTATATACAGGGTTTTTCAATGAAAAGTAGCCACCCTGAATATATTCCAAAATAATTTCTCTGTTAAAAAATGCTAAGACACGTCAACAAAGATTGCAAGGGGGACATCATTTTACGTAGGATTTGAATTGCCGCCATAGCCACCCCCACTAAGTTTTCAAATGGCACCATACCCTGTGTGGCACATCGTTGGAAAGGGTATTTCATAAGGAATTAATTGCACTATTTTATTTGTACATTTGTTTTGAATTGAGACCAAAAAAAAAATACGTTTTGTGTTTATTTTTTGTTAACTGCAGAAATAATAGCAAATAGCGGTTATCATTTAATTAATGGCTCAAAATAACCTCCGTTAACTTCCATACAATAATACAAGCGACTTTGGAAGAGTTCGCGAACATTTGTGAGGACTTGCGGTGTCAGTTGTCGGCATTCATGTATTATTCTCTGCCTAAGGTCTGCAATATTGGCCGGCTGTGTTGCATAGACTTTAGATTTTAAATGCCCCCATAGAAAAAAGTCCAACGGAGTGAGGTCGGGTGATCTCGCAGGCCATTCCATGGGACCACGTCTACCAATCCATCTTCCAGGAAATCGATTGTTCAGATATTCTCGAACGGGAAGTGAATAGTGTGGAGGTGCACCGTCTTGTTGGAAAATTAGTTGATTTTCAAATAAATTTTCATCATTTTCTAGTAGCTCTGTTATGGTCGGATCAACAGTGGTGTCAAGAAGCTCAAGATAAGTAGCGCCATTCAAACTACCGTCAATAAAAAACGGAGCAACAATGTGGTCTCCTAATATATCTGCCCAAACATTAAGTTTTTCTGGATATTGGGTATGGGTTTCCCTAAACCAATGTGGATTCGTGTCTGACCAATACCTACAGTTATGCCTGTTCACTTCTCCATTCAAAAAAAACATACACTCATCACTGAAGCAAATATTGTACAAGTTCACGTTGTTTTGTTTGTCAGATTAGTAGACATAATTTCACAAAATTGTAGTCTTCTATCATAGTCATCTTCGTTTAATTCCTGAACCAATTTTACCTTGTATGGATGAAAATTGTGTTTTTTTAAAGTTCTCCATACACTGCTTGTCGAAACACCCGATGCATGGAAAATTTGATTTAAAGACTGATTATTATCCATTGCAACGTGTCCCAAAACAGCAACTTCAATTGGTTCATTAATAATTTGTCTTTCAGGTTGATGTTTTTTGTTTGTCACTGAACCAGTTTCCATGAATTTTTGCATCAACTTTAAGACATACTGATGATCAATTAATTTATCTGGATGGATTGCATTGAAAACGCGCGCGGCAGCTCGTGCACAGTCGTTATGTTTGAAATAAAAACGTACAATTTCTATTCTTTCGGCAGTCGTGTAAACCATATTGACAATGTTCCTTCAAAACGAACTTACAAGTTGACCGACTGAGGCAAAAACATGGAATGGAAAACAGGTATTCGGTAGTGTTATCAGCAGTTTGACCAAAATAACAAAAAAATGTTTTTATATTTTTTGGTCTCAATTCAAAGCAAATGTACAAATAAAATAGTGCAATTAATTCCTTATGAAATACCCTTTCCAACGATGTGCCACACAGGGTATGGTGCCATTTGAAAACTTAGTGGGGGTGGCTATGGCGGCAAAGGGGCTGATGGCAGAAATTCAAATCCTACGTAAAAAGATGTCCCCCTTGCAATCTTTGTTGACGTGTCTTAGCATTTTTTAACAGAGAAATTATTTTGGAAGATATTCAGGGTGGCTACTTTTCATTGAAAAACCCTGTATAATGTGTTTAAGGTGTGCATTTTGCAAGCATGGTTTATAATGGGTATCTAACGAATCCCCCCAACCTAAATGGTTACTTTTGCTGACTGGCGGATAGTTTATTTTTGATTAGCTTGGCTGCAGACTGAACTTTCTAATTTATGAAAGTCAAAGTAACCAAAATTAAATGTACAGGGTGTCTCAAATTCATTGGTTTTACGGCTTATCTCCAAAACTAGCAAAGGTAGAGCAAGAAAATAGCGATGGAGTAGTCTAGTATTTTCCACAGATGCCCCCGTTTTTGAGCTACAGGGTAATTTTGAAAAAAAATGACAATTTGGCTTCAAAACTGTTTTTTGCAGCTCAGAAACACCAAAATGTCACCAGTGTCTTTCAAACTGTCTTTTGATCCTTTTTGTGATATTTTTACCAGAAGTTTGAAAACTGTTTAAGTTTCTTGATTTTCTGGGTTGAGACATAGACTAAATGATAAGTATAGACAAACAGTGGCAATGAAACTGAAAATTAATTTAAGTAAGCAGCGTGAGATGGCACCACCAAACGCATATTCGCCTAATTTTAAATCCAGAGGCAACAATTCCGATCTTTTGACAGTTGGAAAACATCAGTTTTAATGCGGCGCTATGCCGCATTCGTTTTCAAGCTCCATGGAGCGAGCAGAGCGTTTTTGACGTCACAATGACGTAATTTGACAATTGGTCAAATTATGGTTTTCCCAAATTACGTCATCGTGACGTCAAAAAAGCTTTGCTCGCTCCATGAAGCGCGAAAGTTGACAAATCACATTTTTTGTTTTGTTTCTAGGCAAAAAATAACAGATTTTGTGTGTGTTTTCTTTAATTATTGTGTTTCACTTCGTTGTATTTTTAGTTTAGTTATTTGTTATTAGTTTATTTTTAATATTCATCAAGGGTTATTTTATACTTAATACATTATGAATTCCATGTTTAATCTTAAAACAGTCACGTGACCATTTGCACCTTAAAATGAGTCACGAGATTTAAAGTTTAAAACTAAAAAACGGTCACGTAATCTTTAAAATTAAATTTAATTATTGAAAATAGTCACGTGACCCGTCAAATAATATTTTGTCATTTACAGTCACGTGATCTTCAGGGTTCCGTTTTGGCATTAAATAAGAGTCACGTGACCTTTAAAAATAAAATTTGAGTATTGAAAATCGTCATGCGACTTTATGAACTGTAAAAAGAGTCACGTGACTCTTCAAATAATATTTTTAACATCTAAAACAGTCACGTTACCTTTAGGATTCCGGTTTGACGTGAATATCAATTGTTTATAAAGAGAGTAACTGAAAAACGAGCATGTGATCCTTTAAATAACATTTTGACATTCAAAACTGTCATGTGACATTATAAAATCCATTTTTAATCTTAAAAGAGTCACGTGACCTTTAGGATCCGTTTTGAAGTTAAAAAAGAGTCACGTGGCTAAAAAAAATTAAATTTGAGTATTGAAAATCGTCACGTGACCATTTGCACATTAAAAGGAGTCACGTAATTTAAAAAAATCTCAGTTCAAACTGAAAAACGGTCACGTGACCCTTTAAACATTATTTCGCTATTTACAGTCACGTGACCTTCAGGATTTCGGTTTGACATTAAGAGTCACGTGACTTTTAAAAAATGTTTGATTATTGAAAATCGTTATGCGACTTTATGAACTGAAAATAAGTGACGTGACCTTTAAAAATATATTTTATTTTTGAAAATCGTCACGTGACCATTTGCACATTATAAGGAGTCAGGTGACTCTTCAAATAATACTAAAACAGTCACGTGACCTTTTGGATTTCGTTTTGACGTCAAAATAATTGAAAATTGTCACGTGGCCATTTGCGCTGTAAAGAGAGTCACATGATTTAAAAATGTGAGTTTAAACTGAAAAACGATTACGTGATCCTTCAAATGACATTTTGACTTTTAAAACTGTCATGTGACATTATAAATTCCATTTTTAATCTTAAGAGTCACGTGACCTTCAGGATCTGTGTTGACGTTAAAAAAGTCAGGCGATTGGAAAAAAAATAGAGTCTAAACATAAAAACTACGTCACGTGACGTTAAAAATTAACGTAAACATTTAAACAATTATTTAAACGTTTAAATCTTACAAATAGATACGTGATTTAGTGTATCACTTTAAAACTTAAAAAAAACGGTCACGTGATCTTCAGGATTCTGTTTTGACGTTAAAAAAGAGTCCTGTAACTTTTAAAATAAATAGAATCTTTATTATCGATACCTCAAACCAGAAAATATTATCTTGTTTAGTTTTCAAAATACGAGTAATTTAATTCAAATTTATTTGAAAAAATCAAGCTTTCTTACGCAGTTCAGATGAGATAGCAAAAGAAAGCGGATTATAGGAAATACTGCAAAAGTTGGCAACTATGTCTAATGACGAGCTGTATTAGCGCCATCTTCTAGAGTTTATCTACAACTGAAGCGGCCGAAATACATTAGGAAGCCCTTGAAGCGTAAACGGCTTCCTTTTTGGGTGCCACTTTAATTACATTGCGCTGGTTGTCTGTACTTATCATTTAGTCTATGGTTGAGAGAAAAATTGGTTACGTTTGACGCCCTCTAACGGCCAAACCGTTTAACTTACTAACCAGTGTTGTCATATCTTTAGGAACCTTATTTCATTGGCTATCCATTGATGTATAAAAGTTTACACAGAGTGTACCAAATTGGCGAGTTATTTACGATTGAGTGAAATACTGCATCAAAAAAGTTTTAAAAAATGTTTGTTAACGCCCCGCTTTAACGCCCTCTAGTGGCCAAACCGTCAAAGCAATTAACCAAAGTTGTCATATTTTTACAGAACCCATTTATATTTACATCCAGTGTCAAATAAGATAGTTATTCACGATTGAATGAAAAAATGCATGAAAAGTTTTAAAAAATTTTGCAAAATGTCATGTGATTTAGAAAACACCAGGAAAGAATGGTTGGGCAATCATGCAAAGGTCACGTGACGCTTCACAAGACAGTCAAAATGGCCGGTAAAAAATCACGTGACCTTGTAAAAACTGGTTGGAATAAAACAAGTCAAAATGGCGAAAATGTCACGTGATCTGAACAGAATTGCATTAAAATTGCCCTCAAAAGACCCCCTTAGGGAGATATTCCCTAAAAACTGTGTCAAAGTGCTGTAAAAAACCGTAAACAAATTCAACCAAGCGTAACTCGGTTATTTAGAAAAATATCAAGTGTAAAAGCGAAAAGTTGTCGGAAATTTGACTCTCTGCAAGAATGACACTTTGTTGTGTCAAATTACGGCCACTGAAAAACGGTGTACTCCAGAAAAAAGTGATTAGATATTTAGATTTTACGTTAAATTTCCTAAGCCATTTGTAGCTTTTCTGGGTCGCTAATAACAAAGAAAATGCGAGAGGGGTTCCAAATTGTCATACTTTCAAAATCACCCTGGTAACTCAGAAAGGGGGGCAGCTGTGAAAGGTACTACTTTATCTTTGCGAGTTTTGCAGATATCCCATAAAAACCATCAAGTTGAAAATTGTATAAAAATTCATTGGTTGATAATGTAAACAAAATTCAGTTAAATATGTTTATCCCTAGTCAGTTTGTCCTAAAATCTAATACAACCAGTAAAGTAAAAATAAACTGCGGGTAAAAATAAACCGGGACAGTGATTTTTTTGGGTCACTTTTAAAACCTTGCCATTTCTAAAGGAAACAACAGATTTTGATGCAGTTTGGACTATCATTTAGCTTAATAAATAACACTTCCTTATGTTAAAACAAAAAAAAAAGTTTTTTACATCAGTAAAGAACCAATAAACCAAGCTCAACCACGGTCCAAACCGCATTAAAATCTGTTGATTCATTTCAGAATAGCGTAGTTTTAAAAATGCCCCAAAAACATCACTGTCCCGGTTGACGTGGCGAGCAGTATATTTTTAAGCTATTTGTATTGCTAAAAACATGCATATTGCAAGTACCATGCTGGTCTGTTATGGGGTAACTAAATCAAGCTTGTGAAAGATGGAAAGAATGATATGTAAACATGTAAGTAGATCAAATACACATTTTAACAATGAAATAAATGTTTGGTGATTAACAATTTTGAAAACTTCCCCATTAAAATGCCAAACAAATTATTAATTTAAAGTGAAAGATGCTAAATGGAGAAATTGTCAACTTCAACAAAAATTTACCTCTATAATGTGGATTATGATGTCTGCAAAAATAAACAATGATTAAACACTTAACCTGAGGCAAGAAATAACTAAAGTAAACTGCCTACAGTTAAGAATTATAGAAGAAATATTATGATTTCAGTCTACATCAATTTAGTAACTACTGTCTGACTTTAGTTTGAAAGTGCCTTGAAAAGATTGCTATAATAATAGTTAGTACAGATCAAGATTGCTATAATGACAATATAAGCTGAAGCTGAAATACACGGGACTGGAAAAACATACCATTTAGAAAATTTAAATAGTTCAAACAAGTCATCAAACAACCTAAACCAAATATCAACAGATCTAACAATGCGGTACTTACATATTTTTCATAATATTCATCAAACTGGCTGAGGGATCAGACTTATCATCTGAATCGAAACTGGACGTTTTCTTGCTTTCGCTCGCCTTTTTTTCCCATTCTGTGACATGCGTCCAGTGGATGTCTTCTTTCTTTGCCGCATTGATTAGGATCAGGTCATTTTTCACCTGTGTAATATAACATTTTTATAAGAGTTAATGTAGGGCAATTTTTTAATTAACTTGCCTTATAAGTACTACTCTTTGGATCGATATTGTATAAAAGCTGAGTAATTTTGAAAACATAGTCTTTGTTTTCCAAATTTTTTATTTTCAGTTCCAGAGATTTGTCCTGGAAGTTACACTGGACATTTTCGGCAGGCACAGTATTCACTTTGGGTAGAGTGATGTAGAATTTGACAAATTTTTGGCTTTGATCCCATGCTGGAAGAGTATAAAATCACTAAATGCATTTGTACTTATTCAAACTTTGCACAAACATTTACAAACACAATAGGTTTACCTATTGAAAGACTGAAGTGAGTGAAAACCGAGGGGTAGATCGCCGAAGTATTTTGGTGTACACACTCAAGGTAATTCTAGGTATTATGAGGCACTTTACAAGGTATTACAAAGCATTTTGAGGTATTTTTAAGGTATTTATAAAGCATTTCATAGAATTTTGAGGCATTGACTGTATATTTCAAAATGTTTTGCGATATTTTCATTGGAATTTTGAGAAATAAAGCCTAAATAAAGGAAATTTTGTGATATTTTAATAAATACATTGTAGTAGACAATACAGTGCATCAATATAACAAAATTGACTGCACATGTAATTATTATGGTAAACATGATAATAAGTTGAAACAATATTCATTACCAGTTATTATGATAATTTACCAATTTTTCAACATTTAATAGGTCATTTTTAAGGTCACGTGACAGTGTTGCAGGCTCTAAAATTGCATAATCAAAGTCACGTGATGTCTCTTACAATTTCAGCCTTTACAACTGTCTAAAATAGTCTAAATTTAATTTACCACATGCATTATACTTTGCAATTTAATTTTGTCCAAATTTTATTTATCAACTTTCCAAAGTTTAAACTGCGCTTTGAAGTTCACGTGACTGTTTTTGACAATGTCAACTAGTATTTACAGTGTTGCAAGCTCAAAAATTGAATTATCCAAGTCACGTGACGTGTATTTTGCAATTTAAGTTTTTACAACTGTCTAAATTTTATTTATCAATTTTCCAAACTTTAAACTGCGTTTTGAAGGTCACGTGACTGTTTTTGACAATGTCAACTAGTATTTACAGTGTTGCAAGCTCAAAAATTGAACTATCAAAGTCACATGACGTAGTTGTTACAATTTTATTAGTCTAAATTTAAAATACTATATATTTAATTTTTCAACTGTTTTTTTTAAATGATAGGTGTCTTTATTTGACACGTGCTAACTTGGTTACTATGACAGTTAGAAGATTCGTTTAAACGTCAAAATATAACCGGTAATTTCAGACAATTGTACAAAAAATATTTTTGTTTGTTAGAATTTGAAAACAACAGTCACCTGACCTTAGAAAATCAATTTTAAGCTTTCGGCACAAGGTCAAATCAAGTCTCAAAAATTTGGAAAACCCTTTGTGTTGTCAGCTAACCTAACCTAAAAACTGTCACATAACTTTTAAAAAAATGAATTTTAAGTTTTTGGGTATTCAAAATTTGGAAAAGCAATCAGGTAACCTGAGGAAGTAATTTTTTTTGAATTATTAATCCTTATGACATTTTGACAATTGTAAAAGCAGACATGCTACTTAATCTAACCTAAAAACTGTCACCTGACCATAAAAAAATTAATTTCAAGGGTGTATTTCATCAAGATTTATCATTATCTCAATACCAGGGGGACTTATAACTAAATTTAAGAATGCCACAAATGTGTAAACATTTGAAGGTATCCTGAGGCAGTTTAAATAATTTAAAGGCATTTTGATGTATTTCAAGGCAGTTTGAGGCATTTTTTTTAAGGCATTATCACTATGAGGCATTTTGAGCAACACTGAAGCATTGTGAGGTATTTTAAAGCCATTTCAAGGTATTTTGTATGCAAAAAGGCATTTTGCTATACAAAAAATTATCAGCAGTCTACCCCTTGATGAAAACACTGTAAACTTACCATAATTGCTTAACTTTACTTCGTAGGGAATATTCGTTGTTTTCGGGGGAAGTTTTGGTTGCTCCACAGTGATCTCCATTTTTGCCTCATTCTCTTCCAGCCTCAACACCTCGGACACCAATTTCCTCTTTTCAATGCTGAGAATATCCTTCACTTTCTGTCTGATGGCATGAGTCTCTAGATTTTCAATCTCAGCAATGTCTTTTTTAAGCTAAAAGTTGTTTAATCATTTAGAAAAATTTCAAAAAATATTTTAACTGCTCAGACATGAGACTTACCTCTTCAATTTTGCTTGCCATTGTAGAGAATTCGCTTTAGAAATTTCGGTGTGCGTAAAATATTTATAATAACCTCTTAGCAAAACTGGTTTTCTATTTTCTACAAATATAGGAAACTAAACACTCTCACCCTTGTATTATTTTCTAGAATAAACTGGAAAGAGAAATAAACATAAATTGTATTGAATGTGACAAAAGCGAACTGTCACTGTCAATAGTGTCAATACTCCCAAATCGATCATTGTTCTCCTTTGCGGCATTGCCAAATGTAACATTAAACCATAACCTAATTACTCTGTTTTATAATAAATTTATTAGCAATGCTGTTGTTTGTGCTCGTGTTTTTATGTAATAAAATATGATTTTCTAATGTAAATGTTGAACAGACTAGAAAAAAATTTCTTTTCTATTCCTTTGCTAGAACTGCTTTGTTTGTGCACTAGCGTAATAAAATATGGTTTTTGGTATTTTTACTTTAACTGGCAACGCCACTAGGTAGAATCGTTTCACTAGAGCTGGCATCCATAATCGATATCGATACATTCTTAACCCTGACCACTGCCACCGACCATCAGCGCCATAGCAGATTTGCTGTATAACAAGGAATTAAAAATGGCCGCTAGTGGTCGTGACGTCATATAATATGATATGGCAGACGCTATAATATACTATATGACGTCACGGTATATGAAACACTTTATTTAGGCCTTGCTTAATCATATTATTGGATAAAAAAAACTGGAAAGTTTCCCATTGTTATAGACATTTTATTTAGTATAGATATTTATACAATAAGTCTACTTATTAGTATCTAATATAACAACTTCAAAATATCACAATTTATCCTAAATTATATCAAAATCTCAGCAGGTTATAGAATCAGAAACATGACAGAATTGTAATTACTACCCCAATTTTCTAAGTAATTAATTTAACATACTATGACAAAATAAATAATCTAATAATAAGAAATACTAATTTATACTGTTTAACTAAGCACTTTTAAGACGTTGGAATTATGAATACAAATTTGGATAAAAAATATAATTAAATTAATAAACCAGTCAAAACGATTGTAATAACCTTCTCACTACATAGTTCACGTTAATAATACAATAATATTTGACAACAGTCATGGTAAATAAATATTTTATAAAAAAAAAGTTAATTGATTTTAATATTTGGTTCACATCCTTTTAAATTCAACAATGTTAATACAACCTACTTATAAAGTGTATTGTGCTGTAGTAGGTGATAGAGGAAAAACACTGAAAGTTCACTTTACGTCTCACACTAAAAATACATTTCAAAACGGTAAAGCTTCAAATAATTGACTAGCACACTTATGTGAACTTACATCTGCTTGGGATGTCTACTGAATTATTCTACTTGTTCCTTCTAATAAGTCTTAATGGTATATACCTAAATAAAAGACACCAGGGTAGCTTGAACTCTGATGTCCCCTAATTAATAGTAAATCAACTAGGAAAGTAGTAAACTAATACATAAAAAAAAACATAAAAATGTATGATTATACGACAGATTCATACAACTACCAGAATAAATGTTTAAAATAATAGGAATGTCATATCATGACAGCTGCAAGAAGTTGTTGCATTAGGTATCTGATTAGGCCATTAATATTTGTTCTTTTTGATATGTACGTTTTGCTGCTATTATATGATAAGTGGTTTCATTTGAACTTTTGTGGTATTTCAACCCCAATTGTGAATTTACGCTTTTTATGGAAAACGTGTACTTAAAATTTAGATTAATAATTGTATTGATATTGAAAAGTTTAGAATTATAATAGAATATTTTGTTAATTTTATCAGGTACAAAACTTTCTGAATTAGTTTGGCAAATAATTTTAGGACAGACAATGTTTACATATTAACACGTAGAATAAACCGTTTTGCATACGTTTTTTTGTAATAGTTATGTACGTTTTACGTTTGACAAGTTATAAGTTTAGTTGTACGTATGTGGGTTATGCAATAAGAAATAATTGTTTCAATATCCAATTGACAGGGAGCTTATTTATGGACTAGGGAACAGAAATGTTTGCTACATAACGTTTATAACATTTAAAACAGACAATGTCAAACAATTGGATGCACAGTCAAGCGTATACTGACCAATCGAGTTGCTCGGCAAGTTACACAAATGTACAAAAAAGAATCATGTTCACAAACATAGATATTTCAGTAAGTATATTAAAATATAAGTGAAAGCAAACTCAAAGTCGATCTCCACAATGTATTTATTAAGTTGTTATGTGCCTGACTAAGTAGTCTCATATAAATATCTGAGACAACCAAACCTGGGAGATAGCGCGAAGAATCGGCTTAAGTTGGGCAGCTTTTGGAAAGCTAAGCAACACTCTAAAGTCGGACCTTCCAACCTGTCTAAAGAGAAAGGTCTTCAACCAGTGTGTGCTTTCTGTGCTAACGTATGGAGCAGAAACTTTAACACTAACAAAGAAAACCATAAATAAAATTCGCATAGCACAGAGAGAGCAATGCTGGGCATATCATTGAGGGACAGAGTCTCTAACATCAGACTTCGCCGAATGTCTGGAGTTACCGATGCAATTGACCGCATAACAACGTTAAAGTTGAACTGGGCCGGACATGTGGCGAGAATGACGGACGGACGATGGACAAGGCTAATCCTGGAGTGGAGACAGCGACAAGAGGCCTTTCGGAACAGAGGTCGCCCATCATCAAGATGGACCGACGATATTAAAAGAATAGAGCCAAATTGGATGAATGCAGCACAGGATTGGACTACGGGAGGCCTATGTTCAGCAGTGGACGCAGCTAGACTGAATGATGATGATGTGTCTGACATATTTCGAGTGTATTTAGACACCCATCTTCAGAGGCTTAACGAGAGTCACAGTCTGCTGGCTGTCATTCTACAAGGGGGGACAGCTGAACCCAGGTGTACAAAAGGTGGTTGTTTTTTTTTATTCTACACAGGAGAAAAAAACCATGATCAAAAAACCCAGTTGTGGTTTCAAAGATGGTGGGTTGCTTGGTTTTTTATTCTTGAAGGGGGAAAAAACAATCAAAACCCAAGATAGTTGAATATGATGTTAAAACGGTATGTGTATCAAAATTGGAGACCAGGTAGACCACGTAGGGGACGTCACATAACAAGAACTGCGGTGGACGTTCACAGAAAACACAAAGTTAAGACGTTAAACAGTAAAATTTAAAAAAAAAATCCGCATAATGTCAGACAGGGCATCAAGTTCTAGGTGCAGCAGGACGCAAAGTAGAAGAAGTCTTAACTTTGTGTTTTCTGTGAACGTCCACCGCGGTTCTTGTTATGTGACGTCCCTTACGTGGTCTACTTGGTCTCCAATTTTTATACACATACCGTTTAAACATCATTCAACTATCTTGGGTTTTGATTAAGTTTTTTCCCCCTTCAAGAATAAAAAACGAAGCAACCTACCATCTTTGAAACCACAACTGCGTTTTTTGATCATGGTTTTTTTCCACTGTGTAGGTTAACAAAAAACCAACCACCTTTTGTACACCTGGGACCTGGGTCTCCCCTTGTAGAATGACAGCCAGCAGACGGTAAATCTAGTTAAGCCTCTGAAGATGGGTGTCTAAATACACTCGAAACATGTCTCAGGCACATAACAACTTAATAATACTTTGTGGAGATCGACTTTGAGTTACTACTTCTTTTCAAGTATAATAAATATAACATTTATATGAAAAAACGCCTCTGGTTTTGAATACTCTACATACAACTGATGTATGCAGAGTAATCAAAACTGTTGGTGTGTTCATGAGATTAGGTTATACCCTGTATTAGGCAAATTTTTAAAATGCCATTGTCAGAAACAAAATGCTGTCTCTAACCTCACTCATAAATGGAGAGAGTCAAAAAACACGAGAAATGTAATATCCTGTATATCCTGCAACAGGGTTATTAATGTTATTCGACAAACTATTCACTTTTAAAAAAGTTTTGATTCTGGGATGGATATTGGAGATATCTTTTAAATATATTTTCAAGATGTCCATGGGAGTCGTAAAGGCATAAAAAGTATCAAAGATATTTTTCTTAGTATATTACTTAATTTTGTGGTTTGATACCTTTAAACTTTATAGTTTCGTTATTTTCTAAAAATGTAGAACACATTCAACCTTCCTTTCAGTTTTATTGATCAAAATTGGCTTGGGCGCTGGTAACAACTGTTTTCGATAGATACTTAATTAAAATTTGCATCTACTTTAATCATAAAATAGACGGTTTAAAGGTTGCAATTATTGGGTAAAACTACATAGAGATGTCCATGGAGTTTAAAAAGTAAAAGTTATATTTTCCAATTGCAATTATTGGGTAAAAATTTTGAGACATCCTGTATGAGCTAGACAATTTCTCATCCACGAATCATAAAACTTGATCTTTTAGCAGTTCCCAAGCCAATTTTGGTTAATAAAAATCAAACAGAGGCTGAGTAACCTTCAAATTTGTTCTACATTTTTACAAAATAACGAATATCAAAGAAACTGTAAAGTTTAGACGCATTAAACCTCAATGTAATTAGTCACGATCTTCCCTGTCGAATAACGTGAATAATCCTGTATATTTTGTAAATTGCTTTGAAGAATTACTGAAAAAAATACTGACATACATTTTAATTGGTTAAATGATGATTTGCAAACCAATTTCAAGTTAATTTTCCAAAAAGAAAAAAAGTCTCCATACAGGGCTAAACAAATTCCTGCAGCAAATACTAAGAACAAAAATTTCAATTACAGGAACTTCTCATTCCATTGTCTACTCTACTATACTATTTTCTCTTGATTGTACTGCAGCCCGGAGCAGTAGTGCAACATTAATACTGAGAGAGCGTGAACTTTGGCGTCAGCCTGTCCGATCAAAAATGCTAACTTAGCTTTTTCAACTTCGGATTCTTCGGTATTTAATTTTTTAGACAGCTCCATGTGTTCGGAAGTGGATAAATCGAGAGTTTTCTTTAACTCGGTCATCTACACAATCAAAATTAGAAAAGTTGATTTTTAGCTTTAATTGAATAAGAAAAAATATGAAAAAAAGAAAAGGACATACTTACCATTAGATTTATTTTCTCCTTCTTTTCTTCCGGTTCCAGACTGGCATACAGCTTTAGGCCACTTTCTTTGGCATTATCCATTAAAGTTTCATCTGACGGGCATTGCATCACCTAATTATCATTTGTAAAAATGTTAAAGAAATTATTTTTTTTTTAATTACGACTGTGCAAATGGATTTTAAAAAGTGCAAAAAATCAAGTTTCTTAAATGGAACAAATTCTGTAATTTTCTTTTTTTTTAGTAAAAGGNAAAAGCCNNACANAGTNTTNGNCGGCATGNCTCTGACGTAGNNATTTTAGCCACCNTTTCCTTGGTCNCGCACACCTACAGACGTANCCTCNCNTCCAGGTAACAAGGCANAATACTATNNATGNTAATCNTTACCGTCGNATGGCNTNNCGGGTGGCAANNCCNTCCCGTANAGAGNATCNNCCANNNTCTGNAAAGCNTNAGTTNCCATATTGATGTTANGAAACNNTANAAACAGNCTACTCGCATGGNCCCGNNNACTTGNGCNATATGTATCATNANCNACCNGTNNTCCGNGGGTTNGNNNGCACCTNGNNCACCANNCTATNCCGTCANGTTNCATTTGAGTCTTTNTNGGACTNTGTNNTNACCCCGAGACGTAGTGTNTANNACATTGGANATAGNNATATGCATTGAATCANACATAGGCGGTNCNAGNCTGCGGNAAGCACTGNTTCCANNNNANCTCCGTNAANCCTNNGNNTATAATAANCNNTGAGGCTCCTAAGGTATCTTGATTGTCTTTGGTTTGTTTAGAGTGGGTTTGGCCCCCCCCAGAATCCGTGGGGCCGGTACCGACAACCGGGGCTTTCACCCGATCTGATCAGCAGCAGGATTGGCACCTGCCTGGGGTAATTGTTTTGAAACATCACTCATTATTTTGGTTTAGTTGGTTTCCTTCCAGTGCGTTTTATAGCTTCCGCCAGCTTTTAGGATTAGAAATGGATTCAAGAGGATACTCCTTCGCCCTCGGTTGCCCTAATACCGTCGGAGTCGGAACATCATGGATTGCCTCGCGGCTTGAGGATGGGAAAAGGTAAGTAGGAAAAATCATACTTTTGGAGGTAAGTATAATTTCAGCTAGAGTACCGCGAGCTTGCCAGGCCCGTACCGACAGTGTCGGCCCCTGCGAGTCCGCTAATGGATGGGCTTCCCCCCATCCTTGCATCCCTTCAGCGCGCAACACACCTTGAGAATTGGGAGGCGTTATAGTGGCCTCAACACGCGATCCTGGGAGCCAAGATCCCCGTTCATCCGGTGGCCCCCGACGGGACGGCGTGTATTTCAACAGTCGCCCCGGCGGAGACCACCGGGTGTTTACGGTGTGATGACCACCTGGGGCCGAGTCTTCTGCTCCGAACGCGCGGGTTTTAAGCCGCGGTCTTCACATATCCCCCAGCAGGCCGGTTTTCCGAAGAAATTCCGACCATTTCCCAGGTGTATGAGCTGTCCTTGGCTTCGGTCCCCATCCCCGTCCCGTCGGGCCCGAGGAAAGAGACCTACTATGCCTCCCCACCAACGTCAAGGTCACACAGCTCCTTGGGGAGGAACCTAACCTAACCTAACCTAACCTAACCTAACCTAACCTAACCTAACCTAACCTAACCTAACCTAACCTAACCTAACCTAACCTAACCTAACCTAACCTAACCTAACCTAACCTAACCTAACCTAACCTAACCTAACCTAACCTAACCTAACCTAACCTAACCTAAACTAAACTAACCTAAACTAACCTAACCTAACCTAACCTAACGTAGACAGAAGTTAAATAAAACAATAAGTTTATTTTTTATTGATATGTATGTTGTATATTATTAGGAGATTAACATGAGGAAACGGTTTTGATTTTTTTGCGCCTGTACGGTTCATTTAGTTATAAAACTTCCTTAATAAAAGTTGTAGAGTGCAACTTCGGCTATCAACCTGTAATTTTTTCAGTACTGTGGGTTTAGTCGTTTAGTCGCAAAACGCCTCTAAAAATCCGAAAATTTGAATGTCCCGCCGCACGGTAACTATGGCCCGTAAACAAATTTCCGCGCTGCCAACATTTTAAAATCATAACAAAGAAATGTCATTTTATCTCTTTGCCAAACTTGTTAATCGAGTTAATTTTTACATACATTTTAACTATTACATACATAAAGCAAAGAAAATGAAACGGAAAGCCGATAAAGATACTTTATTAGAAGCTAGTGGGAATAAATCTACAAAATGTCGTAAGTAAGTTGCACCATAACCTCAAATCAGTATCCCTTCAATAGGTAAATTTGTTTTGCAGCTCATTCCAGGTTGAATGGTTACGTTTTTCAAACAAACGTGGTTTCTAGTTGTTGATAAAACCACCAATGAATCATCTTCAGGCCCGCAGGTAAAACTTGAACACATTTGAAGTGTAAATAAGTGAAAAATCATGGAACACAGACCATAGTCAAAGTGGATAAAAAATCACCTCCCACATGGATTTTTTTCAGTACAATGAGGAGTCTTCAAAAATGGGTAGATATAAAACATAAACTATTATTAAATCCAGCTGTCTTGCACTCCTTCTATTTTATCAGGTTTGTAAACAATAATGGACTAGTCAACTAGTGGTCTGTGGTTTGATTAAGAAAGGACAAAATGTGCTTAACTTTTAGTTGTACCCACTTTTCCCCACAACAATTATTGCAAATAAAAACGATTTTTACACTGAAAGTTTGTATTTATTGATTCACACTTCAACTTGCAGAGTCCCTACATACAGTTTGGTGAAGAGCTTTGAACAGATGGCAAAAAACAAACAGTGGAAAAAAGTTCTAGAAAGCTCAGAGATAAAATCCTAACTTAGCATAACAGCTAACAGCACCTAGTGACTCATAACACTAACTGATTAAGCCATCTTCAAGTTTGGCTAAAATCATTCACTAATAAATGTAAGCTGTCTGCTTAGGGTCCCACTCTTACTTAGGGCCCCATTTTTATTCCTGTTAGAGGAAGATTTCTTGTAATACTTGTTCAAGAGACATCATCACATCATATGTTTAAGACATCTAAGATATCTTAACTTGTAAATCTAGGAAAAATAATCTGATCAGTGATTCCAAAAAATCCCTTTTATTTACATACAACATAGGTACAACAAACAAAACAGTTATGTTGTGTTGAACCTGTAGTTGAACTTAAACACATGAACAAAAGAAAACACAACACAAAAGTCACTAAACCAGATAACTTTGAAAGTGATGATTCCACGAGATTAACCAACCCAATTTTCAATGTTCTGACAGGTTTTTGTCCACTACTGTAACTGTGATTCTCCTACAAATCTATTTGAATAGTTATTATAGTTTACTTATGATACTAAAAGTACCTACCTAATTCACCTGTTTAGAAAGTCCAAATTCTGATGTAGGTTGTGGATGTGGCAAGTCCAACAAAGTTTGAACAGTGATATCTACCCATTTATGAAAACATGTCACTCTACTGAAAAAAAAAAAGAACAATATAGGAGGTGGTTTTATGTGCTAATTCAACTTGGTTCAACTATGGTCTGTGTTCCATGATTTTTCACTTATCAACACTTCAAATGTGTTCAAGTTTTACTTACAGGCCTGAAGATGATTGATGGTTTGTATCAACAACTAGAAACCACGTTTGCTTGAAAAACTAGCTGGAATGAGCTGCAAAACAAATTTATCTATTGAAGGGATACTCATTTGAGGTTATGGTGCGACTTACTTTCTTACTTAGGACATTTTGTAGATTTATCCCCACTAGCTAAAATGATAAACTGTAAGACTGGTTTTGTAATAGTGATGTTAGTCTGTGTTTAACAAGTTACCTATTATTATTATAGGTATATACATATGTATATTCTGCACTAATAATTTATCACCTGCTTGCAAATGTTAAAACTAGGTATATTACATTATAATATTATACATAGGATACAAAAAATTTAAGCTGATTTTTAAAACCACTAGAATAAAAATTAATGAATGGTTGAACTTTCCTGTTTACTTTATAGGGTAAGAAATAGGAATAATAAAAAAAGTTTATTTTAAAAATTATTGTTTTGTCAGTAGTTTTATAAATCCATGACCTTATAAATACCTACTTATAATATATAATTTTGTTTTTGTCAATTTACTCTTTGTCAATAATGCATACTAAATAATAAATAACATAATAATTGGAAACCACTTTTTTACAGACATTCTCAAATGAGAGAATCAGATAAAAAATATAATGATTGAAATATGAAAGTTATCCGGGCTTATAACCCGTGGTCCATTGGCGGCTTATAAGCCCGGATAACTTTCATATTTCAGTTTTGACCGGCCGTAAAAGCCTTCATAGTCTAATATAATGATTTTATGAAAGATATATGAGTAATGAAAATAAAGCCATATAAATCAAGGGCAAATGCTTGAATATAAAGAGAAAAATCTAGTTGAAATTATTACATTGATCTGGTGTAGGTTGGTAAGAAAGACTATAATGTCTCTGGAGAATTTTCTACAATATGTTTTCAACTCTCATGGATGAAGAAATGAAATTCTATGAGTTTAGAATGAGCCAAACCACAATTGGAAGTATTCTGTTATTATTTAATTAACGCACTAATCACACCAAATGCACAGCACATGCATATTTCACATTTCCTCATACATTGCCAAAAGTCTGTGACTGTGACAAAACCAAGGCGAAATAGGTTAAAATATTATTGCATACTTGCAAGCCCCATTCTACCAATGAGCTTCACCTCCATTCATATTTTCGAATCAGATTATGAATGAACGAGTGAATGAACTTCCATTCATTATCAAGTTAGAGTGGAATAATAATAGAAGAAAACTGTAATAGTTTACAGTTTTTTTTTGCTGCAATATTGTCGACAAACAGATCAATTTACAGTTTCCTTCTGTAGCGACTGACGTCACACTCCGGCAGCCATTTTGAGTCGGATGAGATTTAGGTCGCGTGTGGTTGTCCCCCGTCTCCCACCGACCATCAGCGCCATAGCAGATTTGCTGTATAACAAGGAATTAAAAATGGCCGCTAGTGGTCGTGACGTCATATAATATGATATGGCAGACGCTATAATATACTATATGACGTCACGGTATATGAAACACTTTATTTAGGCCTTGCTTAATCATATTATTGGATAAAAAAAACTGGAAAGTTTCCCATTGTTATAGACATTTTATTTAGTATAGATATTTATACAATAAGTCTACTTATTAGTATCTAATATAACAACTTCAAAATATCACAATTTATCCTAAATTATATCAAAATCTCAGCAGGTTATAGAATCAGAAACATGACAGAATTGTAATTACTACCCCAATTTTCTAAGTAATTAATTTAACATACTATGACAAAATAAATAATCTAATAATAAGAAATACTAATTTATACTGTTAAAGTAAGCACTTTTAAGACGTTGGAATTGTGAATACAAATTTGGATAAAAAATATAATTAAATTAATAAACCAGTCAAAACGATTGTAATAACCTTCTCACTACATAGTTCACGTTAATAATACAATAATATTTGACAACAGTCATGGTAAATAAATATTTTATAAAAAAAAAGTTAATTGATTTTAATATTTGGTTCACATCCTTTTAAATTCAACAATGTTAATACAACCTACTTATAAAGTGTATTGTGCTGTAGTAGGTGATAGAGGAAAAACACTGAAAGTTCACTTTACGTCTCACACTAAAAATACATTTCAAAACGGTAAAGCTTCAAATAATTGACTAGCACACTTATGTGAACTTACATCTGCTTGGGATGTCTACTGAATTATTCTACTTGTTCCTTCTAATAAGTCTTAATTGTATATACCTAAATAAAAGACACCAGGGTAGCTTGAACTCTGATGTCCCCTAATTAATAGTAAATCAACTAGGAAAGTAGTAAACTAATACATAAAAATGTATGATTATACGACAGATTCATACAACTACCAGAATAAATGTTTAAAATAATAGGAATGTCATATCATGACAGCTGCAAGAAGTTGTTGCATTAGGTATCTGATTAGGCCATTAATATTTGTTCTTTTTGATATGTACGTTTTGCTGCTATTATATGATAAGTGGTTTCATTTGAACTTTTGTGGTATTTCAACCCCAATTGTGAATTTACGCTTTTTATGGAAAACGTGTACTTAAAATTTAGATTAATAATTGTATTGATATTGAAAAGTTTAGAATTATAATAGAATATTTTGTTAATTTTATCAGGTACAAAACTTTCTGAATTAGTTTGGCAAATAATTTTAGGACAGACAATGTTTACATATTAACACGTAGAATAAACCGTTTTGCATACGTTTTTTTGTAATAGTTATGTACGTTTTACGTTTGACAAGTTATAAGTTTAGTTGTACGTATGTGGGTTATGCAATAAGAAATAATTGTTTCAATATCCAATTGACAGGGAGCTTATGTATGGACTAGGGAACAGAAATGTTTGCTACATAACGTTTATAACATTTAAAACAGACAATGTCAAACAATTGGATGCACAGTCAAGCGTATACTGACCAATCGAGTTGCTCGGCAAGTTACACAAATGTACAAAAAAGAATCATGTTCACAAACATAGATATTTCAGTAAGTATAATAAAATATAAGTGAAAGCAAACTCAAAGTCGATCTCCACAATGTATTTATTAAGTTGTTATGTGCCTGACTAAGTAGTCTCATATAAATATCTGAGACAACCAAACCTGGGAGATAGCGCGAAGAATCGGCTTAAGTTGGGCAGCTTTTGGAAAGCTAAGCAACACTCTAAAGTCGGACCTTCCAACCTGTCTAAAGAGAAAGGTGTGTGCTTTCTGTGCTAACGTATATAGCAGAAACTTTAACACCAACAAAGAAAACCATAAATAAAATTCGCATAGCACAGAGAGAGCAATGCTGGGCATATCATTGAGGGACAGAGTCTCTAACATCAGACTTCGCCGAATGTCTGGAGTTACCGATGCAATTGACCGCATAACACCGTTAAAGTTGAACTGGGCCGGACATGTGGCGAGAATGACGGACGGACGATGGACAAGGCTAATCCTGGAGTGGAGACAGCGACAAGAGGCCTTTCGGAACAGAGGTCGCCCATCATCAAGATGGACCGACGATATTAAAAGAATAGAGCCAAATTGGATGAATGCAGCACAGGATTGGACTACGGGAGGCCTATGTTCAGCAGTGGACGCAGCTAGACTGAATGATGATGATGTGTCTGACATATTTCGAGTGTATTTAGACACCCATCTTCAGAGGCTTAACGAGAGTCACAGTCTGCTGGCTGTCATTCTACAAGGGGGGACAGCTGAACCCAGGTGTACAAAAGGTGGTTGTTTTTTTTTATTCTACACAGGGGTAAAAAAACCATGATCAAAAAACCCAGTTGTGGTTTCAAAGATGGTGGGTTGCTTGGTTTTTTATTCTTGAAGGGGGAAAAAACTTAATCAAAACCCAAGATAGTTGAATATGATGTTAAAACGGCATGTCTATCAAAATTGATGGAGACCAAGTAGACCACGTAGGGGACGCAAACACAAAGTTAAGACGTAAAATAAAAAAAAAAAAAATTCGCATGATGGCTTCGTGGTCAGACATCATGTTCTAGATGCAGCAGGACGCAAAGTGCTGGGTTTTGATTAATAATAAAGAACCAGAACTGGGTTTTGATTAAGTTTTTTTCCCCCTTCAAGAATAAAAAACGAAGCATCTTTGAAACCACAACTGGGTTTTTTGATCATGGTTTTTTTCCACTGTGTAGGTTAACAAAAAACCAACCACCTTTTGTACACCTGGGACCTGGGTCTCCCCTTGTAGAATGACAGCCAGCAGACGGTGAATCTAGTTAAGCCTCTGAAGATGGGTGTCTAAATACACTCGAAACATGTCTCAGGCACATAACAACTTAATAATACTTTGTGGAGATCGACTTTGAGTTACTACTTCTTTTCAAGTATAATAAATATAACATTTATATGAAAAAACGCCTCTGGTTTTGAATACTCTACATACAACTGATGTATGCAGAGTAATCAAAACTGTTGGTGTGTTCATGAGATTAAGTTATACCCTGTATTAGGCAAATTTTTAAAATGCCATTGTCAGAAAAAAAATGCTGTCTCTAACCTCACTCATAAATGGAGAGAGTCAAAAAACACGAGAAATGTAATATCCTGTATATCCTGCAACAGGGTTATTAATGTTATTCGACAAACTATTCACTTTTAAAAAAGTTTTGATTCTGGGATGGATATTGGAGATATCTTTTAAATATATTTTCAAGATGTCCATGGGAGTCGTAAAGGCATAAAAAGTATCAAAGATATTTTTCTTAGTATATTACTTAATTTTGTGGTTTGATACCTTTAAACTTTATAGTTTCGTTATTTTCTAAAAATGTAGAACACATTCAACCTTCCTTTCAGTTTTATTGATCAAAATTGGCTTGGGCGCTGGTAACAACTGTTTTCGATAGATACTTAATTAAAATTTGCATCTACTTTAACCATAAAATAGACGGTTTAAAGGTTGCAATTATTGGGTAAAAATTTTGAGACATCCTGTATGAGCTAGACAATTTCTCATCCACGAATCATAAAACTTGATCTTTTAGCAGTTCCCAAGCCAATTTTGGTTAATAAAAATCAAACAGAGGCTGAGTAACCTTCAAATTTGTTCTACATTTTTACAAAATAACGAATATCAAAGAAACTGTAAAGTTTAGACGCATTAAACCTCAATGTAATTAGTCACGATCTTCCCTGTCGAATAACGTGAATAATCCTGTATATTTTGTAAATTGCTTTGAAGAATTACTGAAAAAAATACTGACATACATTTTAATTGGTTAAATGATGATTTGCAAACCAGTTTCAAGTTAATTTTCCAAAAAGAAAAAAAGTCTCCATACAGGGCTAAACAAATTCCTGCAGCAAATACTAAGAACAAAAATTTCAATTACAGGAACTTCTCATTCCATTGTCTACTCTACTATACTATTTTCTCTTGATTGTACTGCAGCCCGGAGCAGTAGTGCAACATTAATACTGAGAGAGCGTGAACTTTGGCGTCAGCCTGTCCGATCAAAAATGCTAACTTAGCTTTTTCAACTTCGGATTCTTCGGTATTTAATTTTTTAGACAGCTCCATGTGTTCGGAAGTGGATAAATCGAGAGTTTTCTTTAACTCGGTCATCTACACAATCAAAATTAGAAAAGTTGATTTTTAGCTTTAATTGAATAAGAAAAAATATGAAAAAAAGAAAAGGACATACTTACCATTAGATTTATTTTCTCCTTCTTTTCTTCCGGTTCCAGACTGGCATACAGCTTTAGGCCACTTTCTTTGGCATTATCCATTAAAGTTTCATCTGACGGGCATTGCATCACCTAATTATCATTTGTAAAAATGTTAAAGAAATTATTTTTTTTTTAATTACGACTGTGCAAATGGATTTTAAAAAGTGCAAAAAATCAAGTTTCTTAAATGGAACAAATTCTGTAATTTTCTTTTTTTTTAGTAAATTTTTCACATAAGTAATTTAATACAAACGCCCTAATTTTAGATGGGAAACAAGATAAAACTTTAAAAATAGGGATGTTTTATTTAAAAAACTTAACTTTTTGCACTTTTTAAAATCCATTTTTTGAGAACAATTTTTGACCACTCCGTATAGTTATTTTTGACATTTTTCTGCACCCATTCTTAGAGCCAACCTTGTTCAAAACACAAAAAACAAGAAGAAAACGTTCTCTGATATGCGAAAATTACAATTGTTTTAGGTATTGCAAATGTCAAGTTTCACATACCATTTTATGTGTAAATATCTCAGAAACGGATACAGATACGTATATGACATTATACATAAAATATGTCTAAAATTTATCGTAGAATCCAAAAAAGAAACAATATCCAGGGTGTTCCATTTAAAGTTAAAGTAAACGAGTCGCTAACTACTTCCGGTATAACCGGAGGTGCCACCATTTTAAACCACCAAATTTTCAGAAATATGGTCATTACGGTTTTTCATAATGGATCGCGGCAGTTTGTGGAGGACCACCCTGTATATTGATTTTGTTAGGGTGTACAGGGTGCTGCATTTAGTGTGTTTTTACAGGAAAACCCTATTTCCCGGCTAGATAGGAAAAAACTAGTATACAGGTAAAGAATTAGATTTTTGAAAAAAAAAATTGTTATTAGTTTATTTTTAATATTCATCAAGGCTTATTTTATACTTAATACATTATGAATTCCATGTTTAATCTTAAAACAGTCACGTGACCATTTGTACCTTAAAATGAGTCACGAGATTTAGAGTTTAAAACTAAAAAACGGTCACGTAATCTTTAAAATTAAATTTAATTATTGAAAATAGTCACGTGACCCGTCAAATAATATTTTGTCATTTACAGTCACGTGATACTCAGGGTTCCGTTTTGGCATTAAATAAGAGTCACGTGACCTTTAAAAATAAAAGTTGAGTATTGAAAATCGTCATGCGACTTTATGAACTGTAAAAAGAGTCACGTGACTTTTCAAATAATATTTTTAACATCTAAAACAGTCACGTTACCTTTAGGATTCTGGTTTGACGTGAAAACGTTTTTAATTGAAAATGCATTATAAATACAGGAACGTGTGTCTTTAAAAATATCAGTTTAAACTGAAAAACGAGCATGTGATCCTTTAAATAACATTTTGACATTTAAAACTGAAAAACGATTACGTGATCCTTCAAATGACATTTAAAACTGTCATGTGACATTATAAATTCCATTTTTAATCTTAAAAGAGTCACGTGACCTTCAGGATCTGTTTCGACGTTAAAAAAGTCACGCGATTTGAAAAAAAAATAGTCTAAACGTAAAAACTATCACGTGACGTTAAAAATTACATTTTAATCTTACAAATAGATACGTGATTTAGTGTATCAGTTTAAAACTAAAAAACGGTAACGTGACCTTCAGGATTCTGTTTTGACGTTAAAAAAGAGTCCTGTGACTTTTAAAATAAATAGAATCTTTATTATCGATACCTCAAACCAGAAAATCTTATCTTGTTTAGTTTTCAAAATACGAGTAATTTAATTCAAATTTATTTGAAAAAATCAAGCTTTCTTACGCAGTTCAGATGAGATAGCAAAAGAAAGCGGATTATAGGAAATACTGCAAAAGTTGGCAACTATGTCTGCAATGACGAACTGTATTAGCGCCATCTCCTAGAGTTTACCTACAACTGAAGCGGCCGAAATACACTAGGAAGCCCTTGAAGCGTAAACGGCTTCCTTTTTGGGTGCCACTTTAATTACATTGCGCTGGTTGTCTATACTTATCATTTAGTCTATGGCAAGGGTTAAGAAAAGTGACACTTTACATGTCAAAGTTAGAAAAAAAAATGTGAGGAGTTTTCAAAATGGGCGAAATTTGAAAAACGCCCTCTAGCGCCACAGACTGACAAGATATCAAAATACGGTTTTTGCCATTAATTTTTTCTCAAAAAACGACCTCTATACAATGTATACTGTTCTCGCGGAGTGAGTTTACCCGTGCGTCACGAAGGCTACGTCATTTATAATCATATGAATCAAATCAAGTTTTCGTCAACAAACCTGTTGTGTTCATATTATAGAAAAGGGCGTGTCTTCGTCACGTTTAAAATTTTGCGTGTATTGTCAGTCAGAAAGTAGAGATCTTTGGCTGCAAATTTGCACTAAAACAACCTTATACCAAAGCAAATCAAAAATATCTTGACCGAAATAACATTTTTTATTTATGAGAAGTCTCCGTTTGGATCATAGAATTCCGTCTAAATTTGAAACCTAATTTATTTACCAAAATTCGCAGAGATTTATCACCAATATGTAGTATTTCTTTAACTTTAAGCTCTTGATTTAGGTTCTGGATGGTTACATGTTTCTCTAAAATAAATACAACAAATTAAAAATTCAATAAGACATTCTGAGTGATGCTGTAGTATCTCATATCTCATTTTCAGGTTGCAATCCACTTATTTTATTTTAAACCCGCTGGAAAACATTTTAGACGCTTATTTTATTTTTTCTATGACTTTATTATTAATATGTTTCAAGAAATTTTTATGAAAAATCTATAATGCAACCCAAAAATCTCAGTCTCTGGAAACAATGAAATGTTAATAGATGTTTCTTACAAAAGTAGATATATTTTACTATTATTAACATACTATCGTTGTACATATCATATAATGTATTTCGAACATCCATTTTAATGCTTTCAGATAAATCAGTGGTCTTGGCCCGTCGATAACGTCTCGATTTACGTTTTCTAGGTGAGGAAATCATAAGATTACTTGCTTGCTTTTTCCGAATCAAATAAACAGTTTTGCGGGAAATTTTCAAAGCAGCTGCAACCTTCTAGTATCAAAAAAATACATCAGTAAGAATATGTAAGGTCTTAAAATTTCTTATTTTCTTCCTGAACAGATGATAAAGCGTCTAAAGGTTCTCCATTGGATTTTTCCAATTCAAAATATTCACAAAGGTTAAGAATTAACTGCTGGGCTTGTCTGTGGAAAATTTTTCCAGGCATTTTCTAAAAAAAATACTGTAATAGTAAGTAATTCCGAATTTAGGAAAAACCAAATGGCTAAATAAAAACCATAATAGACACTCCCACTTTTTTTTTCAAAACAGGTTAGTAATTGTGCTAATTTTGGTTAGATCGTGACAGCCGACATAAAAAAAATAAAAATATTAATAATAATATTATGAAAGTACTTACAGACTGTTAAAAGCGTAGAAACAATAGCTCTTAAAAGAACTGTGGTGGTGTGGTAAATAAAAAACTTTATAAATGATTAACAACACAAAGAAACGGAAAAGAATTAATAGTAAACAAATCAAATAAATTTCGATGGTTTTCAAACTGACAATTGACAGAAATGGAAGCGCTAATCAGTAAATGTTTTTTTTGGAAGACATTCACTTAGATATTTACCCTTTCTGAAAGTGAACAATAGACAAGGATGAAGTCAATAATGCATGTCTACTTCTAAATCACAGGGGGATGACGCACGGGTAAACTCAGTCCGCGAGAACAGTACTAGTTTTTCCTGTCAAAACACACTAAATCCTCCCACCCTGTATATATACCTGATCCAATAATCTAGAAACAGTTTCGCATGCTTCTTGAGGGTTCTTTTGAATTTCATCTAAGGCTGTGGGACAAAGAGCAAACGGGTTAACACACACAAGCGATTGTTTCCTACTGGGTGTTCTCTGGGGACTTGGAGGAAAACTACGAGGAGAAAATGCGGGAGAACCTAAAAAATTGAAAAAACACTTATTTAACACCAATAAATATTTGTTATTGTTTATCAAGCTATTAATGAAACATGTGTATACTGTAAAACGTCACATACCTGGTATACTAAGATTGGACACGCTGTTAACGCGCTTTAAGTGTTCATCCAAATTATTCTCTTCTTCCGTACAAGGTTCAGGTTGTAATACAGCGTCAGTAGGTTCAGTCTTAGCTTGGGACACTTTATCAAGACTGCATGGATTGCTGGTTTGACATTTGGCGACGCATTTTTTATGACAGCACATACCGCATTGTCTGCACTGCACAGCATCTTTCAACCAAATCTAAACACACAAAATCACAATAAAGTTCAATGCATATTATAAAAATTTAAAACTTACCTTCTTAGAGCAAAAATCACAATGTGTAGTGCCGTGAAATTGCGTCCGAATAAAATCATGCTTGTTCTTCGTCCCGGGCAAATCAGTCTTAGAATCAATAGCAGCTGACGTTTTTCGTTTCGTTTCTAGGCCCTCAATCGGTGACCAGGCAAATGTTAACAAAATATCGCCAAAACAAAATACGTGTTCAAAACCTGAGTGCGCTCTTAGTGGATGTGCTGTAGCAGTTGATGTAATACCTAAAAAAATATCATACAAATTTGATTAGCTGAAAAAATAATAATAATTACCTGGAGGTAAAAAAGAGTATCGTCTGGAGTGATGACCTAGCACACTAAGAGAACATTCAGAAGCCACGTGGCTTAAAGGAACATTTAAATAGCCTAGAAGCACGTCGCCAGAGTCAGAGAAAGTGGCCCAAGCGTTAATATTTATGTACTTAGCGCCCTCCCTAATGGCGAAACGAAAATCATCGTCGAATTGTAATAAAGTATCGGCAGGCAACTCTTTACCTGAAAAACCAAAACATTCTAAATCTCAACCGAACATTATTTTTAGTCTACCTTTGAAAATTTCTATTTGGGAAAATATTTGTTCACTTTCCATACTGTCCACTTCAGTACGAACGATTTCTGGTAACTCAGAGGCTGAATTTTTTTTGGGAGTTGCACGCGGTTTTTGAGGTGTATTTGGTAAAGTTCCAGCCCCTGAAACGTACCACACTTAGCGAAAAACAATTCCATTAAAATAATTAAAAGACATCAACCTCGGCGTTTTCGCAAACTAAAACTAGTTATAGTTTGTGCTAGTTTGGCCATATTTTCATTACTGGGCATAATTTTTGGCGACCGCGTTCTACGATCGTCTTTTTTAAGATTATCAACAATAACGTAAGACTCTTGTTCTGTTTGCGTCAATTCTGTTTCACTATCATCACCTACAAAATCATGTGTGATTTTAATAGATAGTCAAACAATACAAATGGGTGCGTACATTTAACCTCAGACGCTAAAGAGACTGCTAGTTCCTTATTTTCTTCATTCAATTTCCATTTGGCAACGTAATTCTCTACTACTCTTTCTACCCTGAGAGTAACGTTACTCCCTGATACAGACTTCATGTACTTGGCAACTTGGGGTACTGTAGAAACTAATTTGTTTTCCACTGAAATAACCTGTGTACCAAGGAAATAGTCACATATGGAAAAGAAAGTTTAAAATCGGGCCAAGTTGCGCAAATTGCATTTGAATCTTTGAAAACTTTTTCGAGGACTTTCGGAAGATAACTAACAGAAACTGTATAATAGTTGTGAAATGTTTTATTGTATTTATATTTTGTTAATATCAGACTTGGCATTATTACTCGTATAATAGTGAACGTGTTTTTACCAATGGGAATACTAAAGATAACACTACAACATGCTATTTTATGCATATACCTAGGTAATGAGTTATTTATCAACATAAAAGTACGAATTAAAACGTACTTGATGAATCTTCCATGTCAGTACAAAGTTTTAAAACGAGGTACTTTCTAGCATCGTTTTTCCAAGATCTAAATAAGTCGGGGTTTCTTTCGGGATTAGGAAACTTAGACCGGGATTACCCATCGGACCTTCTTTTTAAAGTAGTCCAGGTTACTTGTTTACTGTGTGTTGTTATTTGTTATGGACAAAAAACGTCTACAACTAAGAAGTTGAGTAAACCCGGCTTTAAACATGCTAGAAGTTGCGCAAGGTTCACAATCTAGCACAAGGCTTTTCCATAATATCATAAAACTGCATTTTAAAGCACTAGTGCTTTAAAGAAGCGTTTAACCAAAGAATTAAATGCTATTTCGTACTATTGTTGGGATTTTTTGGTGGTAGATGCGAATTGCAGAACTCGTTTTGCTCGTTTTTCACAGAGTGCCTTAAAAATGCACTTTTAACACTCATATCATAAATAGCTATTAATAATTATAATGAATAATACTTTTTTTATAAAAACTTGCTTGACTCAAATTGCCAGAATCCTGTAGAGCCATTTTGAAAGTGTCAGAGACCTCTAAATGCTAGTAAGAACCTTCCTAAATGTGCGAGAGGGTTCTACAAGTGTTTTAAACCTTCCTAGGATTATTTTAAATTGCCAGAGGCCTCTAGGATCATTTTAAAGCGTAATAAACCTCAAAATGCTTCTAAGTACGTTCTTGAAAGTGCCAGATGGTTCTAAAAGTATTTTAAACCTTCGAAGAATTGTTTTAAATTGCCAAAGGCCTCTAGGAATGAATGTGCCAGACTCTAAATGCTACTGAGAACATTTTAAAAAATTCCAGAGCTCTCTAAAACTGTCTTAAACCTTCCCATAACTGATCTAAATTTCCAGAAGGCTCTAGGACCATTTTTAAAGTTCTATAAATCTCTAAATACTTTTGAAAACCTTTTAATAAGTGCCAGCGGCCTCTAGAACAATTTTGAAAGTATCAGAAACCTCTAAGTTCTACTGAGAACCTTCTAAAAAGTGCCAGAGCCACCTACAAGTGTCTTAAACTTTCCCATAACTGTTTTAAATGGCCAGAGGCCTTAAGAACCATTTTGAAAGTGTCAGAGACCTCTAAATGCTACTGAGAGCTTTCTAAAAAGTGCTAAAATCCTCTACAAGTGTCTTAAACTTTCCCATAACCGTTTTAAATTTCTAGAGGGCTCTAGGACCATTTTGAAAGTTCTATAAATTTCTAAATACTTATGAAAACCGTTTAATAAGTTCCAGCGGCCTCCAGAACAATTTTGAAAGTATCAGAAACCTCTAAGTTCTACTAAGAACCATCTAAAAAGTAACGGATAGGTTCGGTAAATAGGACCAAATTGACGGTATACCACCAGAGAACCATCTAAAAAGTGCCAGAGCCATCTACAAGTGTCTTAAACTTTCCCATAACCGTTTTAAATTTCTAGAGGGCTCTAGGACCATTTTGAAAGTTCTATAAATTTCTAAATACTTATGAAAACCGTTTAATAAGTTCCAGCGGCCTCCAGAACAATTTTGAAAGTATCAGAAACCTCTAAGTTCTACTAAGAACCATCTAAAAAGTGCCAGAGCCATCTACAAGTGTCTTAAAGTTTCCCATAACTGTTTTAAATGGCCAGAGGCCTTAAGAACCATTCTGAAAGTGTCAGAGACTTCTAAATGCTACTGAGAGCCTTCTAAAAACTGCCAAAACCCTCTACAAGTGTCTTAAACTTTCCCATAACTGTTTTAAATGGCCAGAGGCATAACCATTTTGAAAGTGTCAGAGACCTCTAAATGCTACTGACTCTAAATTCTACTGAACCCTTCTAAAAAGTGCCAAAATCCTCTACAAGTGTCTTAAACTTTTCCCATAACTGTTTTAAATTTCCAAAAGACTCTAGGACCATTTTAAAAGTTCTATAAATCTCTAAATACTTTTGAAAACGTTTTAATAAGTACCAGCGGTCTCTAGAACAATTTTGAAAGTATCAGAAACCTCTAAGTTCTACTGAGAACCATCTAAAAAGTGCCAGAGCTATCTACAAGGGTCGTAAACCTTCCCATAATTGTTTTAAATGGCCAGAGGCCTTAAGAACCATTTTGAAAGTGTCAGAGACCTCTAAATGCTACTGAGGGCCTTCTAAAAACTGCCAAAACCCTCTACAAGTGTCTTAAACTTTCCCATAACTGTTTTAAATTTCTAGAGGGCTCTAGGACCATTTTGAAAGTTCTATAAATCTTTAAATACTTTTGAAAACGTTTTAATAAGTACCAGCGGTCTCTAGAACAATTTTGAAAGTATCAGAAACCTCTAAGTTCTACTGAGAACCATCTAAAAAGTGCCAGAGCTATCTACAAGGGTCGTAAACCTTCCCATAATTGTTTTAAATGGCCAGAGGCCTTAAGAACCATTTTGAAAGTGTCAGAGACCTCTAAATGCTACTGAGGGCCTTCTAAAAACTGACAAAACCCTCTACAAGTGTCTTAAACTTTCCCATAACTGTTTTAAATTTCTAGAGGGCTCTAGGACCATTTTGAAAGTTCTATAAATCTTTAAATACTTTTGAAACCCGTTTAATAAGTTCCAGCGGCCTCCAGAACAATTTTGAAAGTATCAGAAACCTCTAAGTTATACTGAGAACCATCTAAAAAGTGCCAGAGCCATCTACAAGTGTCTTAAACTTTCCCATAACTGTTTTAAATGGCCAGAGGCCTCAAGAATCATTTTGAAAGTGTCAGAGACCTCTAAATACTACTGAGAGCCTTCTAAAAAGTGCCAAAATCCTCTACAAGTGTCTTAAACTTTCCCATAACTGTTTTAAATTTCCAGAAGGCTCTAGGACCATTTTTAAAGTTCTATAAATCTCTAAATACTTTTGAAAACCTTTTAATAAGTGCCAGCGGCCTCTAGAACAATTTTGAAAGTATCAGAAACCTCTAAGTTCTACTGAGAACCTTCTAAAAAGTGCCAGAGCCATCTACAAGTGTCTTAAACTTTCCCATAACTGTTTTAAATGGCCAGAGGCCTTAAGAACCATTTTGAAAGTGTCAGAGACCTCTAAATGCTACTGAGAGCTTTCTAAAAAGTGCTAAAATCCTCTACAAGTGTCTTAAACTTTCCCATAACCGTTTTAAATTTCTAGAGGGCTCTAGGACCATTTTGAAAGTTCTATAAATCTCTAAATACTTATGAAAATCGTTTAATAAGTTCCAGCGGCCTCCAGAACAATTTTGAAAGTATCAGAAACCTCTAAGTTCTACTAAGAACCATCTAAAAAGTGCCAGAGCCATCTACAAGTGTCTTAAACTTTCCCATAACCGTTTTAAATTTCTAGAGGGCTCTAGGACCATTTTGAAAGTTCTATAAATTTCTAAATACTTATGAAAACCGTTTAATAAGTTCCAGCGGCCTCCAGAACAATTTTGAAAGTATCAGAAACCTCTAAGTTCTACTAAGAACCATCTAAAAAGTGCCAGAGCCATCTACAAGTGTCTTAAAGTTTCCCATAACTGTTTTAAATGGCCAGAGGCCTTAAGAACCATTCTGAAAGTGTCAGAGACTTCTAAATGCTACTGAGAGCCTTCTAAAAACTGCCAAAACCCTCTACAAGTGTCTTAAACTTTCCCATAACTGTTTTAAATGGCCAGAGGCATAACCATTTTGAAAGTGTCAGAGACCTCTAAATGCTACTGAGACCCTTCTAAAAAGTGCCAAAATCCTCTACAAGTGTCTTAAACTTTTCCATAACTGTTTTAAATTTCCAAAAGACTCTAGGACCATTTTAAAAGTTCTATAAATCTCTAAATACTTTTGAAAACGTTTTAATAAGTGCCAGCGGTCTCTAGAACAATTTTGAAAGTATCAGAAACCTCTAAGTTCTACTGAGAACCATCTAAAAAGTGCCAGAGCTATCTACAAGGGTCTTAAACCTTCCCATAATTGTTTTAAATGGCCAGAGGCCTTAAGAACCATTTTGAAAGTGTCAGAGACCTCTAAATGCTACTGAGGCCTTCTAAAAACTGCCAAAACCCTCTACAAGTGTCTTAAACTTTCCCATAACTGTTTTAAATTTCAGAGGGCTCTAGGACCATTTTGAAAGTTCTATAAATCTCTAAATACTTTTGAAACCCGTTTAATAAGTTCCAGCGGCCTCCAGAACAATTTTGAAAGTATCAGAAACCTCTAAGTTCTACTGAGAACCATCTAAAAAGTGCCAGAGCCATCTACAAGTGTCTTAAACTTTCCCATAACTGTTTTAAATGGCCAGAGGCCTCAAGAACCATTTTGAAAGTGTCAGAGACCTCTAAATGCTACTGAGAGCCTTCTAAAAAGTGCCAAAATCCTCTACAAGTGTCTTAAACTTTCCCATAACTGTTTTAAATTTCCAGAGGGCTCTAGGACCATTTTGAAAGTTCTATAAATCTCTAAATACTTTTGAAAACCGTTTAATAAGTGCCAGCGGCCTCTAGAACAATTTTGAAAGTATCAGAAACCTCTAAGTTCTACTGAGAACCATCTAAAAAGTGCCAGAGCCATCTACAAGTGTCTTAAACTTTCCCATAACTGTTTTAAATGGCCAGAGGCCTTAAGAACCATTTTGAAAGTGTCAGAGACCTCTAAATGCTACTGAGAGCCTTCTAAAAACTGCCAAAACCCTCTACAAGTGTCTTAAACTTTCCCATAACTGTTTTAAATGGCCAGAGGCATGAATAACCATTTTGAAAGTGTCAGAGACCTCTAAATGCTACTGAGACCCTTCTAAAAAGTGCCAAAATCCTCTACAAGTGTCTTAAACTTTTCCATAACTGTTTTAAATTTCCAAAAGACTCTAGGACCATTTTAAAAGTTCTATAAATCTCTAAATACTTTTGAAAACCTTTTAATAAGTGCCAGCGGTCTCTAGAACAATTTTGAAAGTATCAGAAACCTCAAAGTTCTACTGAGAACCATCTAAAAAGTGCCAGAGCTATCTACAAGGGTCTTAAACCTTCCCATAACTGTTTTAAATGGCCAGAGGCCTTAAGAACCATTTTGAAAGTGTCAGAGACCTCTAAATGCTACTGAGAGCCTTCTAAAAACTGCCAAAATCCTCTACAAGTGTCTTAAAATTCCCATAACTGTTGGCTGAAACTTTGACAGATTCATCCTCGAAATGATGCGTTTGCGGTATTATGTTTATACGATTTTTTTTGGTTAAAAATTGGTCAAAGATTCACCACTTAAACTTTGTACAAGTACTTAATAAACACCTTGTATATTGTCTCAATTTTGTATTTTTGTCGTGATTTGTGTTTATTTTGAAATCCCTAAGATTTAAGTATAGGAACATATCGTTTTGATGCAATTTTAATACAATAATATACAGAAGGTTCCATTTAACAAAACACAACTTTCAATGTTTTTTATGACTTGTCAAAAAAATATTAATTTTCAGCCACCTTGTATAATTTAGAATCAATTTCTTCTCGTAATAATAGTCCATCACACCTTATTGGTAACCAAAATGTTTTTTTTCCAAGAAGTCAAGATAACTAAATAAGAACAATTGATGCAGAGTTTTCAATAAAAAATCAATTAATGTAGCAACATCTAAGAAACGGTAAAAAATAGACATAAAGTCGTATTAACAAAAATCGATTAGAAACAGATTTCAAATCTGAATTTATAAGAATCTACAGGGTGTTTTATATAAAATATCAAAGTTGCTACTACTTTTTAGTACAAGTGGTAACGTGACAATGATGAAACTATTTTAGATCGATAGAGCATTTCTCATTATTGACATTTATCAATTTTAAAGGAGGCATTTTATTAAATACCTCAATTTAATCTTGTATCTCTTCAAATAACTGAGGTCGCCTTGGTAAGACTCAAATAACGTTATTTAAATACAACAAGCAAACAAAAATAAATAAAGTAATTAAAGATGTAAACATACCACATCGGATGATTTCAATCCAGCGTCGTAGGCGCAAGAATTAATTGTAACGCTGTCAACAATCACTGAATTTGCCTCTTGTCGAAAAATCACCCCCAATTGGGTTTGTTTCAGTTTTGTCATTGTAACTTCTAATGTCATAATCAAAACAGAATCTCTTTGAAATAGTGATATCCATGGAATTGAATCTACAAATAGTTTGTATTATTTGAAGAGCTTTTAGGTTGAAAAAGAAAAAAAAATAAGTAAGAACACTTTATAACAAATAAATAATAAAAATCAATCTAACTCACCTACAGCTATAGTTAAATATACAGTCTGAGCAGTTTCAGGAACTGACAACCTTGACACTTCAGACACGCTCATTTCGAGTGTGCCCTGAAGTGTAGTGTCACTATCGTCGATGTCCAATTGGCTGGGATCGGTTTTAACAAAAAATGGCTTATATCTACAAAAAAAAAATTATATACACTAGTTCGAGCTAAAACAAATAAATACACTTACCTAATTTTGTAATTAGGCAATGTGTGCTTCCTTTTAATAGACTTTTTAATTTGATTTACAATTAAATTAGTTACATTAGACTGTAACTGTCTGCCCTGAAAGTGCGACTCTACAGCTAAATCTAAGATGGGCTCGTTATAAAAACTGAAGGACCAATGAGTGTAAGGTTGTCGTGAGAATTGCAGTCTAACCAGACCACTAATTTTCTTAACTGAAATAATAATTGAAATCATAAAACTGCAAAACCAAGGAATGGGAACAAACCTTTAATAGAGAGATAAGCTGTTTTGCTAAATTTCATTTTGGCATCTATGCACAACAAAAAGTTACCAGTATAATCCAGATTAACGGCAATATTTAGGCACTCAATATGCTCTTCCTTCTTATCTAATTTAACATTTTCCACCGATATATCTTTTATGTCTGGAAATTGAGATCCTAAGTGCATATCTCTGATCTAAAAATATAAACAGAATTATATATAAATTGAGTTAAAAATACACTCATTAAATTTAATACTTACAGTAATTGAATCAAAAAATTTGCCCATGGTTGTCTTTGTCAAAAGTTCTTCAAACTCCATGGTAAGTTTCTTGTATAACCATTTTTTAACAGTTTCTGAATGCCGAAACTCATGGAATAGAAACTGCATTATAAGACTAACAGTTAGGCCGCCTTTACTCTTACCATTAATGTCAGTAGAATCTAATTTTTGTTTGATTGCCTGTCAAAATATTTACAAAATGAATATGGTAAATACTTGTTTAATTTAAATGCTGTAGAAATAGATAGTTTTTGACAAAATGTGAATACATTATTTGCTTTAATTTTTGACCCGTATAGTAGCGGCACTAACGGACTGTGAAACTTCCAAGGATGAGTTTAACAGTTCTTTACGAACATTTTTGCTCTCTTTAAAATTTTTCGTAACTTTCTTTATTTTCGAGGTATTTAGCAAAAACTGGTTTGGTGCAACAAATTTTCAAATCGGTTGAAATTGTGGTTTCAAATTTGAACACCCTGTAACTCAGTTACTTTTGGGAGTTCAGGATGGTTCAACCACTTAAAAGAACCGTTTTGAGATCCTCTTTCCAGTGGTGTAGAGTAAAAAATCTATCTTAAAAATTGCGGACAGGGTGGCAAAAAAATCTGAATCACTACCATTCTCATGCACCCCCTGTCTAGTAGCAGCACTGACGGACTGTGAAACTTCCAGGGATGAGTTTAACAGTTCTTTACGAACATTTTTGCTCTCTTTCAAATTTTTCGTAACTTTCTTCATTTTCGAGGTATTTAGCAAAAACTGGTTTGATGCAACAAATTTTCAAATCAGTTGAAATTGTGGTTTCAAATTTAAACACCCTGTAACTTAGTTATTTTTGGGAAGGTGGTTCACCAACTTAAAATAACCGTTTTGAGCTCCTCTTTCCAGTGGTGTAGAGTAAAAAATTGCGTACACTTTGAACATGGTGACAAAAATAGTGAACCACCATACTTTTCTTGTACACCCTGTATACAGGAAGCAAAAACCGGCCTGCAAATTTACGGGGTTGGGTTGAGGAGTTGATTAGCAACATTTTTGGTCTTTTGAAATGTTTTTGTAACTTTCACCGTTTTTGAGTTATTTAGGAAAAACTGGTTTGGTGCAACAAATATTTAAAACAAATGAAATTTTTGACGTCATGGTTTAGCAAAACCATAATTTCACCAGCTGTCAAATTACGTCATTGTGATGTCACTCAAAACAAATGCAGCCAATATTTTGTCCAACTGTCAAAATAGCAGTACACACTCCATGGGGTGGCCAATTTGTGGTATTGACACAGGATGCAAGTGTTTTGACACTCTAGCCGCGCTCTGCTAGCTCCATGGAGCTTGAAAACGAAAGCAGCCTCTATGAAGCAAGCAGAGCAAATTTGACGTCACAGTGATATAATTTGACAGTTGGTTCAATATGGTTTTATTTAATTAGGTCATGACTCAAATTCGCTTTACTCGCTCCTTAAGTTGGAAAAAATGATGACACATTTTAAAACATGTTTCTTTATTTTATAAATACTATGGCCACATTTGTTTTTACACTCCATGGAGCGAACAGAGCGTCGTTTTTGACGTCACAATGACGTAATTTGACAGTTGGGCAAAATACGGCTTTGCCAAATTACGTCATCGTGACGTCAAAAACGCTCTGCATGGAGCTTGACAGGAATGCAGTCATAGGCAGCATTTGTTTTTAGGCTCCATGGAACCTGCAGAGCATTCTTGACGTCACAATGACGTAATTTGACAGTTGGGCAAATTATGGTTTTGCCAAATTACGTCATCGTGACGTCAATACTTAAGTGCCTATCCTATAGAATGTAATTACTTCTGTATCACAATAATCTATATCCTTAAACTGCAGGCTTATCTAAATTTTGAGCTTGCAAACAAGGTGCAGTTTTGCAACAATTTAGGATTTAGGTACCTAATATTCTATTGTTGAATACCTACACCTTTGAATTGAACATACCTAAAGCTTACTACATTGTGGCAATTTAATGAAAAGCAAAAACAATTTAAATACACATTATAACAAAAACTACCAATACTCACCTCTGGTAAAAAGTAATCAAATGTTTTCTTCTGGCTCACAATAGTGGCCACAGGACTTTTCTTTAAATAAATGTAGAAAATATAATACTGAACTGATAGAGTTAAAATAATACCAAACATCACCGAAATAACTGCTACAAAAAATATAGCAAATATATCCATCTTCTTAATTGAATACTAAAAATATTTTATCACAAATTGCAGCCTCATAAGATAATTAAACCTGCGGTAAAACACTGCATTGCACTTTAGTTAAAATAATGTTTAAAACGGAGTAAGTATACTAATAAACAGTCCTCATAATGTTGCACTTTTTCAACACATTTCTGTAATATTAACAAATTTACACTTAACAGGAAAAACAATAACATATTCCCCTCTTCCTTGTTTATATATCATTTTCTTCTTTATCAAATATTTGGTTGGTAAGCTCTGAAGTGAAATAGAAGGTTGTCTGATTAACCTGATTTTACTACTTTCTTTTTCCAACTCATTTGATTTTCTTTGTGTCGACTGTCGATCGAACTCGTCAACAACCACTGAGCTTTATAAAGTACCTGGAAAGGCAATATCCATGACCCTTCCATTTCAGTGAGAATTAATGTCAAATATTGACAAACATAACCTTTAACTTTAACACAAAAAAAATCAAAAACATTGTTTTTGTTTGTGTTGTGTATTTTATATTGTTTGGTTTCTGCTGTTAATATTTATATTAATTGAGGTAAGAATTTAGTAAAGTATTTATTAAACAAGAAGAACATACATCTAATTCTTTTTATAATCTTATTAGGTATAAAAAACTTGTAGTTTAAACATGCTTTAACATCACTTTTTTATCTGGTTTTAATCTCGTAAACCATTACAATAAACTAGAAATTTGAGGGCTGCCTGCAAGTAGTTAAGAAATTAACTATGAAAAAAATATTTAGTAATATTTTGTGCAAGTAAACTAAAATTTGCAGGCTAAACATCAACTTGCATGCAATTTGCTGTTTACACATGCAAATTATGTATAAACTCTACTTTACAGTGTTTCTTCTCCATGGTTTTTGACACCTTTGAAAAATTAAATGGAAAATAGAGTGTCTATGCTAATCAGTTCAGATCTCAACTATTTGGCAAATATTCACTGTGACACTTCAGAAAGGTAAGTACTTATTGAGATTACATAATATTTACATTTTTTTTTATAAAAACATATTGTTTATAAGATGTGTATTATTACCACTGGTTAACAGAACATGTTTAGTTTATGTCCCAAAATTTTAATTGTAATAATATGTTAATAGTTTTTGGGGTATTGTCTCAAGAATTAGCACCTAAAGTTAATTACTAACTTTACAGATTTTGTGACTGACTGTACATTATATGTTAGAGTAGCATTATTATTTCATTATTAATATATTTATTATTTTATTTCAGCACCCCACCATTTAAATGTGCAGTACCAAATTGTAAAAATAGCTTTGAATCCTGGGAGGTTCATCAATATTCACCATTTAAATTCCACAATTTTCCTAAGATTCCTATTATTAAGGCACAGTGGAAATATATCTGTGGTCTTGAAGCAGACTCTGTAATAACTGAAACTCACAAAATTTGTTCGGACCATTTTACTTTGAATGATTATGTCCGTAATTTGAAAGAAGAATTTTTAAAACCGTCTGTTAAAAGACAACTAAAAGTTACTGCAGTACCTTCAATCAAAGTGCCAATTGTACTTAGTGTTATTAAAGACATCCCCTTAGATTGTATTGAAGTAGGTACTGATAATAACACCAGCCAAGACATTGTTGATTTGAAATTGACCAATCAAGATGCTGATGTAGAGTTCCCTGGTAAGTGTGACAAAGTGGTTTCTACAAAAATTATGCATAAATTATTTGAAGAACTAAAGGCTGAAATTGACAAGTTGTGTTCTGAAGTGGTTGCTTTAGAAGATGCTATTAAGCAAAAACAGAAGTATTTAGAGCAGAAAAGGAAAAGATCCTGGCGCAGAAAAGCTGATATAAACTTATACAAAAAGCAATTAAACAGCGCCAATCGAACTTTAGAAAATAGAAAAACCCTTCCAGAGTAACTATACTTCTTAACTATACTTTCTTTCCTTCACAAAAAGAGTTTTTTTTTAGAAAAATTTTCTCTGAAGCCCAAATCAACCTACTGAAAGGCAAACCAAAAGTTTTCTGGAGCGACGACGATTTGGCGAGAGCTTTTACTTTAAGGCACAGAGGAGGAAAAAAGTTTTATTTGTTTATGAAAAACGAGCTAAACTATCCTTTGCCTTCTTTAAGTTGCGTTCAAGCTTGGGCTGGAAACGTTTAGTGTTGTATTGGATAAGCTTCAAAATGCCTAAATTGTACAAATCCAAACAAGGAGCTTGGCTGTGCAGTGTTATTCGTTGTGCAAATAGTTCAAATGAAACTTTAACACCAACCACTTCATTGTATTGCATTAGGCCTGCAGATCCTATGACTGTTAAATGGAAAAATGCTCTCAAACCTCATATCGGCATGACTAATCTTAAATCTGGTGAGTAAATTCGTAAAACTAATCTAGAAGCAGAGCTGTAGCTAGTTGGATTACTTTAATTGAAAAATATAATTCAATTACTTTTCAAAAACAATAATTGCAATTATGTACTAAACAAAAGTAGTTGCAATTGATAATTAATGTTACAGTTGTTGAGTAGTTAAACTACTTAATTGCTTTCAGACTAATTCAACTACTTGGTTTTAACTGAAAGGTGAAAGGAATATGGTTTATTTTTATTCTAATTAAGTCTTTCGCGCCTTAAATTATTTTTATTATATTTGTAAGTATCAATTATAGGGAACAAGACTTGTGAGTCCCTAAAAAACAATTTCAATCTTCTGTTTTTTTTTTCTTCTCAGAATTCAGCAAAAGTCTAAAGGAAAAAAATGTTAATAGTGTAATTCTCTTCCAAAACCTCTGAGAGGCATTTTGTCTTGGGTCTTAGAAGGGAGATATTTTCTTTGGAAGGTTTAGTGAACATAAAAGTGTCTCAATATCTAGTTACGGTAGTTCTAGTTACGGCAAGAGCGCCGATTCATTGACTGCCACTATTGATGGTGACCTCTCCATAATCAAACATTGGTGCAATTCCAACTTACTGTCATTAAATATCAGTAAGACCAAGATCCTACATTTTGGATGCTCATTGCAGGAGATTTTTGTTGAGGGTGAGCCATTGTGCGCCCCTGGAATGAACAAGTTTCTTGGTCCTATTATTGACGACTCTCTTCGATTCGCTGAGCATGTGGACGGTCTGCGCTCTAGACTGGCGTCGGGTTGCCATGCATTGAGGGTAATCTCTGGCAATCTGGATTACCATGTAGCTAGGAGTGCATACTATGCACTGATTGACTGCCATCTCCGCTACGGCATAGCTTTCTGGGGAGTTTGTTCTCGAAGCCGCTTCAATTCTGTGTTTCTCCTGCAGAAGCGAGCATTGAGGTGCTTGTGTCGTGTTGGATACAGGGCCTCATGTAGACCCCTCTTCATTGAACATGGTATCCTCACCTTGTGCTGCATTTTCATCTTAGAGACGATTTGTCTTGTCCGTGGCAAGTTTGGAGGTCAGTTGTCCGATGGCTCCGGCTCGGTGACTCGCAGTAGATTCGTTTTGAGACTTCCCATTCCTCACACGGAGAAGATTAAGTCGTCGCTTATTTACGGTGGCAAGAGACTTTTCAATAACCTTCCTCTCCACGTGAGAGGCCAGCCATCTGCGCATGGATTTAGGCGTGAGGCTGAGAGGTTTTTGCTTGACGGGGCGTACTATTCTCTGGACGAATTCTACTCCAGTTCTTAAGGCGCCTTGTTCTGCCATAAATTGACCAAGCAGCACTGTTTGTGTTTTTGATCCTCTTTCTCCTCTTTTATACAGGGTAATCTTGTTCTTTTTTTGCTGTTTTTGTATGTGTTTTCAGGGCTTTGTCAATGACTTTAAGTTTCCGACAATAAAGCTACTTTTTTGATTGATTGATTGATACTACTACTACGCTTCATTTTAACGATCTTTAGCTGCCAGGACTATACGGTCGCAGTGGTGGCTGTTAACTGAGTCTGTTTAGAAGTTCATCTGGCGGTGAGTCTGGGATAACCCATACTTCCAAACGAGGTGGTGTAAGAATATCTATCTGGGATAAAAACATAGCGGAGAGTTATGATTGAGATGCTTCTGCAGATCTTGATACAGCGCCTGAGAATGTTGAGCAAACTGTGAGCACTCGAAGAATATATGAGTAAGGGAGGCTGCCTCTTCGCACTCGCAGAGATCATCTGTTTTCACTCCTATCCGATACAAATGTTGTGGTGATGAACAGTGTCCACTTCGGTTTCTAATCATGGTCGTACTTGCTTTCCTGGAGACGTCCTTCGGATCTCTTAACCAAGGTGTTCGGAACGGCTGCATCTGGGTTCCCTCCACATCATCCATGTCATGTTCCTGATGACGGGAAAAAAATCGCTGTATCCCAACTTCACTTTCATGACTCTGGATCTACCTTTATTAGCAAGTTGATCAGCCAACTTGTTGCCAAATATATTTGTATGGCTTGGTATCCAAGCCAAGATAACTCTTGCTTGGGTTGCATTTAAGGTCATCAAATTGCGTTTGACTAGAAGGGTAATGTGGTCATCCCTCCTAGCTTCCACCGACGAAATCCTCTGAAGTGCTGACAAACTGTCCGAGAAAATTGCTGCTCAACCGTACTTTAATTCCCGTAATTCTGTCACATAGCAAAATTCAGGAAAATGTGTGGTCAGAAGAGAGATATTTGTTTAGGAACGATTAGTGAGCGCAAAGTCTACTTATGGAACTTCAGTAGTAACTCGGTTACACGGTAAAATTCAGGAAACCGTTTTAAGAGACAAAAACTATAGGGAATTTAATTTTCTACGAAAATCTAACTTTAATCTCCTGTAACGACTTTGTGATGCAACTAAACTGCGCGCCACCTCAACCGGGACAGTGATTTTATTGGGTCATTTTTAAAACCTTGCCATTTCTAGAAGAAACGACAGATTTTGATGCGGTTTGGACTATCATTGAGCTTAATTTATTGGCTTTTGGTTGATGGAAAAAACTCTGACTTAAATGCACCGCCACTGTACTATACAGGGTTGAAAAGAAACGCGTGCAAAAAAAGTGAAATTTTCAACTAATCCCCAATTGATCAATAATTTTTTTTGGGCTTGTTTTAACATAAGGAAGTGTTGCTAAGGTCAATATCTCGGGACGTTAGAATGTATTAAAGCAAAAGTTGTTTACATCACTAAAAAGCCAATAAATCAAGCTCAATGACAATTCAAACCGCATTAAAATCTGTTGATTTGTTTCGAAAAGTTTAAATTTATTAAAAACTAAGTTTAAGTAAGTTTTTCTAATGATGAATAAAAGTCTAAACTATGTAATTATTTTTGCTAATTTTAGCACTGGTTTGCGCAAAACACTTCAAAATCACCGATTTTCAAAGATTTTCGAAATATCTAACCGAAAAAGCTGTTCCGTCTATTTTTCCCAACATTGATGAAACCAAAGTTGACAAACCATCCGAGCAGCAAAAACCTGCCCCTGTAGAGCCAGTTAATTTAAACGCTTCAACAACAGGAGAAAACAGTCCTGAAAATAACGAGGATGGATGTTTAATGACACTTGAAGAAGTTCAAGAACAGAAAAGAAAAAAGAAAATTTTACTTTTATCAACTAAGGCCACACTTATTGAGCGTATTAAGCAAAATAAGGCTAAACTTCAAGCGCTAACCGGTATGCGTAAGTATATAAATTTAAATAATTATTTATGTGGCAGTTTTACTTTAGATGAAGAAAAGATGTTACAAGAAGAAGAAATTGCAGTCGGTAATCAAATAGCACTGTACAAGTCTAAGGTTATTCAGGTACAGCAGCAATTACAAACAGCGCCGGCTGAGGAGATTGCACTCTTAAGCAAATGCTTTTCAAAGAGCCAAATTCGTCAATTAATAAAAGATGAATCGGTGAAATGTGAATGGTCGGATTTGGATTTGTGTGTGGCTTACAAAATATCCAGTTTGACTACTCGGGATTTCTACCAGTATTTACGGAATGATTTGAAGTATCCTTTGCCGTTTAGAGCCTTTCTTGATAAACTAGTAAAGAATACTCCGTAGTTTGTTCACTTATTGTTTTAATCACATGTAATACAAGTTTTACAACGCAGTTTTAGTGTATTTATAAGGAATAAAAATCAATTAAATCCTATTCCATCAGGTATATGGTAAGTGGGGGATATTTTTAAGAACCGAATATCTGCACCATGTGAGACTAATGGCATGTTTAGTACAAAACCAGTTTATTTCCATACTGTTTCAGAGTAGGATACAGGTACATTAGTTTTGCTCTTCGAAAACGCCATAATTCAAATAAATAGTCCATTTTTGCTTTTGGTTCGAAGACTGACAAAAAAAACATCTTCAAACGCAACTTGTGCAAGCAATTTCCAGTTTCAGTTACTGTCTCCGGACACCCTGTAAGGTCCTATCAAAGTATCAAACATAGGACTTGTCCTGAAAACTACTCAGGGTATGTAACAGATTATGTTGAATATACAACGGCATTCAAATACAGATTAGCTTAGTTCTGCTGATAAAGCTTGATTCAAGACTGAGACACTGTTATATCCATTTTCCGGAAAATCGATACCTATTTTTCGTTTCGTTTCGAGGTAATAATGAAAGAAAAATACGATACTAATAATGCTAATGAGATTCAACTCTTATGTATTTATAGAAAAATAGCTTAAACGCAAAACAACATCCTTATACTACATAATGAGAAAGAACAGTTTGATATTTCAAAAATCCAAAAAATACATACGAAAAAAACATATTACATAGTCAACAAAACTATACTATAAATATATGTCAACTACATTCTAGTACAAAATAAGTACAAAAATAAGGCCAATTTTTTGACCACAAAAGTTACTTTTCACTGCGTAAGTATTAATTATATTTCTTTTACTAAGCAACAGTTGTTAAATTTTACAACCAAAACGAACAAATTATACTGGCATATTGAACAAAACATACATTCTTTGGTCTATCAATGTGTGGTTGATAATTCTTGCTTATTACTTGTTTTGTTGCTAATTCATTGTTCCATAGTTTTCCCACAAAATACTAAATAACCGTTTAAAACCTAATATCACATTCTAAGCGTCAAAAATCAACATTGCTGTTTAGTAAAGAAGTAACATTAGTATATTCTAGCTTAAGGGCCTGATTTATAGGTTAGAGCTAAACACCCCTATGATGTGTTAGATTTCAATGCTAATTTTAGAGTTTCACTCTAAAGTTAAACTCAGCCTATAAAACTGGCCCTCAGCAGGTGAATATGTCCGTAAAACTATCATGTAAATAACGTTAAAATTGTATTAAACTTTTGATTTAGCACCATTAATGTGGTGCCGGCGTCTTGGGTTCACATTTTGCTTTTTTCTCTTCAAAACAAATACCGAAAAATTACTTCTGAAAGTCAAACCTATTTATTTACGCTTTCAAAACAACTTTTAACGACAATTTTCTCAGAACTAGACATTATTAAGAAACGTACTAAAGGGAATTAGTGATTGATTATTGTGAAAAAAAACGCAATGTAATAGCAAAATTGCCGTCCACATACAGGGAGACTTAAATTCGAGTGACTATTGGAATATCATCAACTTTCTTATAAACATTTCATATTGCTCCAAACAAATGAGATAATGAACTTTACTCTATCGATGACTCTCCCTGTACAGGTTGTCCCATTTTCGACACTTTTATAGGGTATCTTATTATTTACTTTTTTGTGAAATTAAACATGGCATCAGCAGAATTGTCATAATCTATTTCGTTGGTAAGATACAGGGGGAAATTGACAAATATCACTTTTGAGGTACCCCCTGAGGTAACTTTTTTGAAAACGGATTCTTATAGATATTTTTCCGTAGAATCCAGTGACGTAGATTGTTTTTTGTTGAAATCTTTCTTTCTGAAATTAAATTCTGACCTTGTTTGTAAAAATAGTTATATACAATTATATATTTTTATTAAATAAAAAATAATACACAGGGTGTTCCATTAAAAAAAAAAACATATGTTTATGTCATAATTAAAAAATGAAAGATTTCAGCAAAAAACAAACTATGTCACTGGATTCTACGGAAAAATATCTATAAGAATCCGTTTTCAATTTTCTTCTTTATCTTAACAACGAAATGGATTATGACAATTCTGCTGTCATGTTAAATTTCACAAAAAAGTAACACACTGAAAAGTATCTTTAAAAATAAGTGAGATACCCTACAAAAGTGTCGAAAATGGGACACCCTGTACATACATTATAAGCGTAAATTCTGAGTTTAGTATAAACTGAAAGTCGTTTTTGTTAGAGAGTGATTTATTATTATAAGAGTCGGTACTTTCACTTTAGGATAAGTTCATTCCAAGGCTAATTTCTATGGAAACTGTTCATTCAGATCCTACTATTGAACAATGCTGGTTTTTCTTTAGAATCAGAAGTGAAAATACTGGTACTCTTTCTAACTCCAAGTCATTTTTAACTGGACATAGCCATATAAAAGCGGAAATGCTTACAGTTTTGTATCTGTAAAAGTCTTTGAAATTCCAACAGCCATTATTGACTTTTTTACTTAGTCTAAATATGGTACATCAAGTATATCATATTCCTACACATACTATCTAATCACAGCATGCATAAATCACAACATGTAGAATATCTCTAATTTTTTGGAGTCACAAAAGTACAACATACCACCAGATAACTTATTCTAAAGTGTTAATGGCAAGATTTCATATTGCATTAATATGAAGTAATGTTATTTGGCTAGTCAGATCCAATACAGAATTTTTTTAAATGTAGGTATTTTATGACCTTAGTTGAAGTGAAAAGTATTTCAAAAACCACCTATAAAGTAAGTGTAATAAGGTTCACTAATTTCCTAAAAAAAAATTAAAAGATTGATTCCTTAGCTTGTACGTTAAAGTTTGGATACCAAAAGTTGCTTTTGTAAACCATTTAACAAAATCAATATTAAACTTAACTTTTTTGAGCTACGGTAAAGCTGTGTCTTCTACTAAGTAAAGGTAACTTTAGTTATGTAAATGTAAGACAGTTTGTATTTAAAATATGTCTTTTTTTGAGCATTGGTGCCTAAGTTTAACTCCATAAACATCAGTAACATGCGCTTAGCAACACAGCTTAACTACCAAAAACAAATTAAAAAAAAAACTAAACTAAAAATGGAAACAGAAAGATCATAACGTATATTTACAAGTTTCAGTCTTGACTTTCTAGACATAGAGCGTAACCAAAACATTTTTAAAAACTTAACGGTACCTGCCTTATTTGTTTTATTTACCCTGTTATGAACTAATTTAGATACTTTCGGTACATAAAATTGCATTAACAAAATAGTTAATTAAAAACTGAATAAAGTGGCAATAAACCATTGGATGAATTGATTTTAGTTTGGTACACCATAAAATATTTTGGATAGTACTCACAGTCGAAATATTTAACATAAGTTTCATTGTTATGAGCTAAAACTGTGTCATAACCGTGTGAAGGTAAACAGAGATTGCCTTCTTCTTTACTGACTAAGACATTCTGCACTAAAACGTCCACTACAAACATGGCTCTAATTGGGCCATTTAACTTTGAGCTGTGTTTACAAGCTTTTTCCGGATGTATCGAGAAATAAACGCCAGGGCCAAATTTAAATCTTTGCCCTGTAAGGATGTTTTTTTTTTAAATAATTCACTGGGAATTACACTTTAAATTGCTAGTTGATAATTTCTTACCGAATCGCCAATCAAAGTTTCGCTCGCAAATGGAGCTGACGTTTTTCACCGAAGTGTCATGGTACAAAGTCAGGATGTCAAGTTTACCTCGTCTGTCATAGTCATCTAATCGGTGCCGATACTTAGCCCATAAAAGAGGGTTTTGCACTCTATAAATGCCTCCAACAGAGTGATAGTAATTTCCAGACAATGCCGATCGGACTTTCATGAATTCTTCAGAAAAGGGTACTAATTGGACTGCTAAGTACCTATTAAAAATAACCGCATTAAGATCTGTTTTTTCCTCAGTTATTTAATTTCAAAGTATGGTTTTAAGGTATTGCTTTGGAGTGACAAAGATAGAGTTAATAAAGAGATATCTTATTTATCACAACAGAATTTCATTGAGAAGCAAATTAGTGGTTTATTTTGTCTTTTCAGTTCATTTTTCTTTTCAGTATTTATGAAAAATTCAAATCAAAGTGGAGCCTGGCATTTTGATATGTTTTAACCGTTTTTTTTTGAGGGATTTTATTTTTTTATAGCTTATGGCAATCTTTGTGAAGGAACAGGTAAATATCCCTAGAAGCTTTTTGTTAAAATACAGTACTGTATAATATGTGGTCTTGAGTTTGTATGTATACAGGGTGGTCCACCACAAACCATTAAGTTTTTTAAATAGAGAACACCCTTATTTTTAGAATTTCTGTACCGTGTTTCTCGTGTAAACTTAGCGCTAGTTTGTATTAAGTTACTTATTTGAAAAATTGATACTTTTCAAAATAATCACAAATAAATGACTTTTGTCCACGACCAATCAATAATGTACTAATATTCAGTTGACAGAAGCTAAATGAGGGTCATATAACGTCAGAGTGATTAATGAGGGGGATTAATGAATCATTATTCCCTCCCGACCTAATAAGGGCGGTCGCCCACCAAGGATTCATCAAGCAGCAAACATGCGATATGCGGGCCGCATTCGTTTTCAAGCTCCATAGAGGGAGCAGAGCGTTTTTGACGTCACGATGACGAAATTTGCAAAACCATAGATTGACCAATTGTCAAACTACGTCTTGACTGTGGTTCGCCAAGTTGACGTGGGGTGCGTTTAGAAATATAGGTATACAATTCACATCATGCTGTTATGTAAATAAATTGTACACGTGACCCATTTTTTCCCCAATTCCGTCAGGATGCGTACACCGACGGGAATTCTAAACGCGACCCTGATTGTATCAAGTTTGACATATCAGTTGTTTTGGCGCATTTCAATTTTATTTCGGTACTTCTACCATAATTTGACCAATTGTCAAATTACGTCATTGTGACGTCAAAAAAGCTCTGCTCGCTCCATGGAGCGTGAAAACGAATGCGGCCTAAAATGGCGTTTCGTGAGTATTAATGGTAAAGTAGGCTGTGCATTATATCATTATGACACTCCATCAAGCCTGCCTGACAAATTTTACGTCACGATGACGTAATTTGACAGTTGACCAATGCATTGTTTTGTTCAATTACGTCATCGTGACGTCTGATTTGCCGGCCTTGTCAAACGCATGCACCGCCTGCTTTGGTGCTATTCAAGCAAAACTATCTTCCTCCTGTGTATAATTATTTCAAAAAGTATTAATTTGTAAACTGATACAACTTGCCTTAATTTTAGAGGGGGAACAAGATAAAATTATAAAAATAGGGATCCCTTTAAACAACTTTTTTAAATTAATTTTTTGAGTCCAATTTTGAACCACCCTGTATTATTTTTCTAGATGTTTTTCCGCACCCATTGTTAGTTAGGACCAACCTTGCTAAACATACAAAAACCAAGCAAATATCTCAGAAATATTAACAGATAGGTATATGACATTATACATGAAATATTTCTAGTATTCCACATAAAATCATAATAATTTTGAAAATATTTTAGACAAACTGCCCCCTCCACTTCAGTGCAGTACCAAATTTTCTGAATTAAGATAATTACAGTTTGTCTGAAATGGATTGCAGTGGTTTATGGTGGACCACCCTGTATTTCATGTGTATATAATTATAAACAAAAACTTTTACTTTTTAACAATATGATATTTATAAACTTAGAAATTATTGAAAATGATTCAATCTTTTTTTTAATATTGAATTAAATTTTTAGTGTAAAGAACTTACTAAAACCACTAGTTCTCTAGGTATAATTGCATTTATGACTATATCTAGATGATATAAAGACTACTAAATACTAATACACCACTTACCGCTCCTTGGAATCCATATCTGTCCATATAGGAGGAGTCATATTCAGTATATCTTGATAATTCATTTTTTTTGTACTATTCCAAATGCCAAAAACTTGATGAGTTTAGTGGCTTTGCTTATTGTCTCCTAGTGGCCGATTTCCCTCCTTTTTTACTAAACTCCTATAAGTCCTATAGTTCACCATAGGTCTTGTCTTTAGGGAAATGTACAATAAAAATTGTGAACATAACACCTGTTGGGAAGTAAATACTAGCAAAAATCTTAGATTTTAATAAAAAATTAAATATGGATATCAAAAATCAAAATTTTAAGTTTTTAAAAGGCAATTCCTAATTCCCTTCAAAACTTTTCAAAATATATAAATTTAACCTATTTTCACACTGAAATGTCAAAAGAACTAACGGAAACTTAATCATATACCTTCAGAACGTCATATACATAAGAGTATAAAGAAGAAAAGGTGAGTGGTGTCGCTATTGCAGTTATTTAAATTTCCCTTATCCCCGGTTCTAGTACGAGGCTTCCGCATTGAGTTTATAGTTTAGAGTTACGGTTTTCTTTATTGCTATAATTAAAGTTGTAATGATAAATAATTTTTAAAACCATAGACCATCAGAAAAGCGCCACCCCAGTGCGTCTGAGTCGTGCGATTCGCTGGATCTCATCTAACAGAGGCATGGCACAGGTTTAGAACCCTGTTGCCATCCATGCTGGAGGAGGTCCAGCAAATAATCAATGACCTGGAAGATATGAAGTGGTTGTGGTGGGACCGGTGGTAAGTCTGGCGGTGGAGAGGATTGCCTTCACGGGAAATCGTGAGGAAATCCGAAGGCTGCAGTCATATTACAAGACCTTGGTCCGTAATCACTTGAGCTTCTTCTCTTTGAGATATTGTGAAGAATGTCTCAAAAGATTATGCGCCTTGTGACTGCAGCCATCACCCCACCGTCAGAAGAGATACCACGGCTCCCACCACAACCAGTTCATCTTCCAATAAGCCAGATGAGATGTTACTTGACGAAGAAGCTCTACAACCGCAAATAAAAAAAAAATCAGAGTCAGTGTCAGACGCCTCAGACGGTACCACCCGGCGCTCCGCCCCAACCGTCGAAATTCGAAAATATATTTTGACGTTGACGTGTCGAAAAACCGTGTAGAAAAATAAAATCGCGACGTAATGTCCAAAAATATCGAAAATTCAAAAGTGAGGCTAAATTTTTGTAATTCCCAGAATTTTGACCAATCAAACGTATACAACAAAAGACACAATACAAATACGTTTGGCAACACTGGTTGACAGCACTGCAGATTGACGTTTGACAAGCCTGCCTCTCCCTAAGTCAGCTGACTTGTCTATGGTCAGGTGACAGTTCTTTTTATTCATTGAATTATAGAATAAATTCAATTATTAATAACTTTTGATTAATTTCTCCTTTTTGGTGTTTTCAACTGAAACAATGGCTTTACACAGTGCAGTCAAAGGAAAATTGATCTCAGTTATTGGGGACGAGGTAACATACATTAAAAACAAAAAATACAGGTTTACATATATTTTTCTTAGGACACTTGTGTAGGCTTTTTGTTGGGAGGTGTGGGAGAAATCAACAAAAACAGGCACCCCAATTTCATGGTAGTCGATAAAAGTAAGTAATCTACCCTAATTTGAACTGAAAAGTGTTGGTATATGAGTGAAATCTTTTAGACACAGCAGTGAGCGAGATTGAAGAATGTTTCAAACGTTTTCTTAAAAGAGATGATATCGACATAATCCTGATCAACCAGAATGTTGCTGAAATCATAAGACATGTAGTTGATAGCCATAATAGCCCTCTGCCAGCTATTTTGGAGATTCCATCTAAGGATCATCCATATGATTCTTCTAAAGATTCAATTTTGAGAAGGGCTAAGGTATACTTGTAGTTATATTATGTTAAATTACCTCAGCTCCTATTAATTTTTTTTATTGTATTTTTCAGGGTATGTTCAATCCAGAAGACATGGTGTAAACTCAAATGGCAAATATTTGTGTTTTAAATAGTATTATATCAATGTGTAGTTTTGGTTATACAGTGTACATATTGTTTACATTCCTTGAAAAATTCATTAACAATAATTGTTGAAGTGTTATTATTCTATTGCTTTCATTAATAATTGTAGAATTAAAAAATGTTTCAAAACTATATTTGATTGTTGTTTATGATATTTTATACTTTAGGATATGTACAATGGCAGCACTCAGCAGTGAGCAGGGAAACATCTATAATCCCTCCCCCCCACTCTGTTGAATGCTGAGTGCTGCAATCAGAAAATTTTCGGTAATTTTTCGGAAAAATTGGAAAATCTGAAAATTCAAAAATTTTCACCAGTCAGAAATTTCTTGACAATTCTAAATTTTTAATTTTTCAAAGTCAAACCAGACCATTTTGGATTTTCCTTAATCAAAGTGATTTTTCTAACTAATTTGAACCTGGGGAACACAAATCTGACGTCCAATTTGCTTTACTGTTTCGGAGATGACCTTGAAATTATGTCAATTTTGACACTTTAGGGCGTGGCACCCTTGCAAAATGAGACTTTACGTCATTTTTGTACTATTAACGTGAAGGTATTTAAACAGTTGAGGTTAATTTTGAAAAAAAAAATTCTGTGTCCCTTGAAAATTCTTGACAATTCTAGTTTTTAATTTTTCAAGGTCAAACGGTGCATGGTACCAAAAAAGTGTATAGAAGGTAAAAGTTTAGCATCCCATCGAGGTGCATTTGTGGTGAAAACTTCAGACCTCTAACCTGAAACGTTTCTGAGATATTGAGCAAAAAACGAGAGTCAACTTTGACGCCCTCTAGCGACTAAACGGGGCAACTTTGCCGTGCCCGCTCAACGTCACGTGATAGCCCCGTTTATTAGCTTTCTTTTGTTATACGGTGTGTTTATACAGGGTGTTTCAAATAAGCGATTTAGTGACGATTTTCTGGAAAAGTGCACCAAAATTTATCTCAAATTGGGAATTTCTGCTTTTCAGGAGGGTGGTCAAAGTAGGCTGCTGGAGCAAAAACAATTGAATATCGATACAAACATTTTACATCAAGTAGGCCTAGAATTTGACGTAGATTCCAAAAATGAATAAAAAATTATAAGTTTGGTTTGTTGCTCAAATTTGGGACACCCTGTATACTGATGGATTATCTAGGAATAAAGTATATGCAAATATCTACAAGATTCATATTTGGTATTTTATTTATAAAATAAAAATTAAACAAGTTGCAAGGATGTTAAAAATTCATTGAATTACCCTGTAAACTACTCCATTGTATTGTCAATAACTCGGTTATATTGACAATTATAGGGAGGTTCAATATACCAATTTGTAGCCCTTGAAATTCTCTTTTGACCACCCTGTATAGCGTTTTTACCTAAAACGTCGAATAACTGAGTAATTTACTGTTAAAACTGAGTTGTTTGATTTTGACAGTTTTTACTGTAAGCCCATAACTCTGTTATTTTGACACAGGGTGGTTCAATATACCAATTTGTGAAAACCAAACCTTGAAATTGTCTTTTGATCACCCTGTGTTACCATATAGGTATAGTAGAAATGTGACGCTACATAAAGATTAAAGCTTTATACCGGGAATGTGTTGTCCAGAAGGGATAAATTTATAAATATTTTTTTAAAAAATTCATATTTTTTTGAAAAGTGATGAGGTTAGGTATACAACATTTTTCAGAAAGTTTTCGGTAATTTTCCGGAAAAAATTGGAAAATCTGAAAATTCAAAAATAATTCGTTTTTTAATTAATTGTACAGTAATCCAATATCAATTCAAATAAAGTTTAATGTACTTTTAATCTAGATGTCTTAAATTATCTCAGAATGCATGATGTTTGACAATAACAATGACAAGTTTGCCAGTTGTTTTCCCTATTAAGGAAAATTTTCATTTAAGTATGAAGTAATTTAATTTTCCGGTAAATTTCCAAAAATAGAAATTTTCCGACCCGAAAATTACCGCTTTTGGCGCTTTTACATCTCTGGTTGCAATCACTGACAACTGTCAAATTACGTAATTCCGTCATTATAAATGACTGAATCACTACACTCCGAATAGTGCCATCTTACTCTACCGCACTGAAAAAAATCGAAAGAAAACACCACTTAGTCCAAATTTCTAACCGAATCAGCAAACTGCACAGTAAAAGAAAAGATGGAGAATTTGAGGTTATGTGAAGTTAAATGTGTGGTTATGTCAGCGCAATGTGTTTGATTTTCAAATTTTAAATATTAATAAATATCCCGCAATTTATAATAAACTAAAAAGCTGAGATTGCTGAAAAGAACACGTTTATTTTAATATATTTTAAACAACAGCCTGGCATATACTTTCAGGTAATTTTTTCATTTTTTAGTAGGTAGGTACTTGAATTTATGGACATTTTCATACCAAAATAGTCAAGTGGTGATACTTTGATAAAAGCTAACAGTAATGTGTGTGATATAGCATATTAGCAGAGCAATTCTAAAAAACTGTTTTTAGTAAAAAAAATTCTGTGAGTTTTGACCACTAAAATATACCACTTTAGTACCTACAGCATCTTACCTTTTTAGGTATTTGTTGTTAAAGTAAAATTACATTTTAAGGAATTGCATAATTTCGTGTAAGGCCCCAGTGGAGGCACAATTTCATAACTCATTTATTTAAATGTACCTATATTGTTGCATTTTGGGATTGTCCTTTTGATTTTAAGAAAGATTTGTTAAATCCCTAAAACATGTATTGAACTTAGAGGAAAATCTTCTTGAAAGAAGGTATATTTAAGTTTATTTTTTCTTGTACAGTTATTTATATTATATTCTCACTAAACATTTTATTTTTTATTTTGGGTTAGGATTAGTTTCAACAGCTGGCTATAGGAGTACCAGTGGTAAAGTAATTAAGTAAGCTATTTAAAAAAAATATATATATTCTTTTGAGTTTCTATGTTCTATACTTATTATTACACCTGCCCTACATACCCTTCTTTTGGTAATCAAATAAGTTATTAAATACTAAGGAGGGGTACTTTCACATCAGAATAATTTTATACCAAAGATAACTTCTATAGAAAGTGTCAAACTAAATGCTACTATTGGTCAATTTCATCATTTCTAAGTAAATTATCCTAAAAATTTCAGCAGTGAAATTCCATTTCTCATTAAATCATTTGATATTGTTGCTACAAAAAATTTGATTAAATCTAATTAAAATTGCATATTCACTGAAGTATTTTTAAAGCATGCTTGACCAGGTAATTCAAGAATACCATGGACAATTTTGATAAAATAAGTGGGCTGGTTTCTAAAATACCATTAAAAGCAAAATTATCAACATCCACTGATGTCAAATGTTGAAAAACAGACACACATGTATCCAGATATCACCCAACCTCATTATGTTGTTTAACAAAGAATGTTTTGAAATTATTTCAACTACCAAATGCAGTGGATTAAAATGCAACAAACTTGCAAAACATTTTTCTATACCTGCTAAACAATGAAAAACTTAACTGTCTTAATTATTTCCATAATCATGAATAAAGCAATATAATTTGCTAATATTTTTATGACACCTCCACTCAATGATAATACAATATTATGTATCTATAAATATGGGATACATACCAATTTATTGTATAGATTAAGTAAGGAACAGGAAAACACAAATGTAGAGATTTGATTTAATTTGCTGTCTCACTGTGTCATTGCTCATTGAGTTTCTAACACTATAACATTTTATTTAAACAATACAAAATAGTATTTTTCTTCAGATACAAAATTACTACCAAACAATGACTGGAAAAAATATGGTGCAAAGTCCAACAGAGGACCAACTAATTACTCCTGTTGATCCAACATTAAATCTACCCGGAGATGATACTGTTGTTAATGAGAAAATAAAAATGAAGAAGCACATGGGCCTTTTGGAAGGAATTGCTATAATTTTAGGAATTATTTTCGGATCAGGTGATTGATTAGTTGTGTGTTAATGTAAAGCTATATTTTGATGATATAAATCTATCTTAGGAATATTTATATCACCTCGTGGAGTGATTCAAGAAGTGGATTCGGTAGGTTTTTCTTTAGTGGTTTGGGTGCTTTGTGGTTTGCTTTCCATGGTCGGCGCTCTATGCTACGCAGAGTTAGGCACCTGTATACCCAAATCGGGGGGCGATTATACTTATATAAACGAAGCCTACGGCTCTATGCCGTCATTTTTATATTTGTGGGCGGCTAATGTGATTTTTGTGTGAGTAGTTTTATCAACCATCACTCGCACTTGCTGGTTATTATATCGTAATTTATTTTTGGGTCAAATAATTCATCTCTGTCACAATACCATTCTAATTTTTCATTGTAGGCCTACTACCAATTCAATTATGGGGCTAACATTTGCTAAATACGTTATACAACCATTTTTTCCAGAGTGTGATATGCCCGATTTAGGAGTCAGATTGGTAGCTGCAGCTGTCATTTGTAGGTTTAATGTAGTAATGCCTAAAACCCGAGGGGTAGACCGCCGATCATTTTTTGTACACCAAAATGCCTTTTTGCATACAAAATACCTTGAAATGCCTTTAAAATACCTCACAATGCTTCTATTATTGCTCAAAATGCCTCATAGTGATAATGCCTTAAAAGTGCCTCAAACTGCCTTGAAATACATCAAAATGCCTTTAAATTATTTAAACTGCCTCAGGATACCTTTAAATGTTTACACATTTGTGGCATTCTTAAATTTAGTTATAAGTCCCCTGGTATTGAGATAATGATAAATCTTGATGAAATACACCCTTGAAATTATTTTTTTTATGGTCACGTGACAGTTTTTAGGTTTGATTAAGTAGCATGGCTGCTTTTACAATTTATACTTGACTTTTGCTTTTACTACAAGAATAACTTACTCTACTTATGTGTACCAGATGTTGAAAAAGCGAGAAAACATACCTTTTTCAACATCTGGTACACATAAGTAGAGTAAGTTATTCTTGTAGCTCCTGAAGATGGCCATTTATATGTCCGAAACTAGTAGAGCAGACCTTACCCTTTGAAGGTTGAAATAAAGTATTGTGGAGACGACTGCGTGTCATTCCCTTCCTTTTGTACTTGTACAACTCCACTGAAAGAATATGGACTACTACTTCTTTTTGAAATTAAATTTAGACTATTTTAGAGAGTTGTAAAAGCTGAAATTGCAAGAGACACATCACGTGACTTTGATTATGCCATTTTAGAGCTTGCAATACTGTCAAAGCCAACTGACACCTGTCAAAAACAATCACCTGACTTTAAAATGTAATTTAAATGTTGCTCATTTGGTAAATTAAATTTAGACAGTTGTAAAAGCTGAAATTGTAATTTGTGACGTTAATAATACAATTTTGAGCTTGCAACACTGTAGAAGCCAGTTGACACCTGTCAAAAACAGTCACGTGACCTTAAAAATGTAGTTTAAACATTGAATTGTTGAAAAATTGGTAAATTATTATAATAATTTGTAATGAATAATGTTTCAACTCAATATCATGTAACAAAGATTTTACCATACTAATTACATGTACCTATGCTGTTCTGTTCAATTTTCAGTCAATTTTGTTATATTGATACACTACATTGCCTACTGCAATCACAAAACATTTTGAAATATACAGACAATGCCTCAAAATACTCTCAAATGCCTTGTAATACCTCACAATGCTTCGTAATAATGGGAAAGAGCCTCATAATACCTCGAATGTGTACACCAAATTACTTCGGCGATCTACCCCTCGCTAAAACCCTATAATGAGTGTAATTTTTTTTAGGTTTTCTGACTTTCCTTAATAGCTACAATGTTAAAGTTACTGTAAAGCTTCAGAACATTTTCATGTTCTGTAAAATTGGTGCCTTGGTATTGATAGTACTTATAGGAGTAGTATGGATGTCTTTAGGTAATATAGAAAATTTTTCAAACGCTTTCGCCCATACCACACACAATCCGGGCAAAATTGCTAAAGCGTTTTATAGTGGGATTTTTTCATATTCTGGATGGTAGGAAGTAAGACTTTCCTCGTTGCGCACCCGATTAAATTTCTCTGTTTTGTTGCAGGAACTATCTGAATTTTATGACTGAAGAACTGCAAAATCCGTTTGTGTACGTGTGTTTTTCTAGTGTGATAAATACATTTTGAAGTAGATGAATACAACGCAGAACAGCAAATGTTTACATATGGTATATTTTTAGAAACCTACCACGGGCCATTTATATATCATTACCCCTAGTCACTGGTATTTATGTACTGGCAAATATGGCTTATATGTCGGTTTTGACGCCGGAAGCTATTGCGTCAACGGATGCTATTGCAGTGGTTTGTAGTTTTTTTTTTAAATTAAACTTTCTCTTTTAATCTATCTAGTCAAATTATTCTTGAATTTATTATTTTTCTTTATTTTTTTGGCAGACTTTTGGTAATGCTGTATTAGGAAAATACAGTTGGATCATTCCAATTCTAGTGGCAGTGTCAGCGTTTGGTGGGTTGAGCGTTCATATAATGTCTTCCTCTAGAATGTTGTACGCAGGCGCTCGAAACGATCAATTCCCCGCTATGCTAGGTCACTTAAATATGAAAACATTAACACCAGTTCCAAGTTTATTGTTTTTGGTGAGTAATTTTCGTTTATTATAATGCAATTTTAGGAATTTAGTAAAAAACGATTTCATATTACTTTAGTAGCAATTTTATTGATTGGATCAAATGTTTTTAGAACACTCTGTCTCTTTTAATGCTGTGCTCCAGTGACATCCAACTTCTTATTCACTATTGCACAATAGTCGAGACTTTTTTCGTTACTTTATCAGTCTCTGCAGTTTTGTATCTAAGGTAAGATTTTATTTGTCATAGTAACATAATTTAAACTGTAAGATTAGTTGTGACAAGTGTTCCCTTTTAACTTAACAAACCATACTTTGTCATGAAATGATTTTTGATATTATTACACACCAAACTGCTACGTGGTTCTCATCGAATATTTTTTTCGCAGATGGAAATATCCGCAAATGGAACGACCAATTAAGGTTCACCTATCTGTGCCTATAATTTTTGTCATCATTTGCATATTTCTGTTGATTCTACCAGTTATTGAGTCTCCTTTAGTGCTTCTGGGTGGAATATTGATAACGTTAAGCGGTGTGCCTGTTTACTATTTTGGAATAATGCAGGATCAAAAAACAAAAAAGTTGGACAGTTTTATGAGTAAGTATGATCATTACCAACACTCAACGGGAGAGAGATGATATTATACAGAGTGGTCCACCACAATCCTTTGTGGAAAAACTGCAATGATTCTGAAAATGTGGTAGTATACTGAAGTCGATGGGGGCAGTTTATCTAAACTATTTTTGCATTTATTTTTAAACTATTTAAATAAAACTTGAAAAAAATTTGTATTATATTTTTGTATTTTTCGATTCTACGACCAATTCTAGACAAATTTTATGTATAATGTCGTGTGAAATTTTACATTTGCATTACCAAAAACATTAATACTTTTCGCATACCAAAAAACATTTTTTTCTTGGTTTTTGTGTTTTTTTGTGTTCAGCAAGGATGGTTCTCAGAGTGGGTGCAGAAAATGGTCTAGAAAAGTGATACAGGATGGTAAAAAATGAGCTTCAAAAAATCAATTTTAAACAGTGCGAAAAGTCAAGCTTTTCAAATGGAATATTTCTATTTTTATAATTTTATCTTGTTCCCCGTCTAAAATTAGGGCAAAGTTTGTATTATGTTTAATCTACCACCAACAGTAGGCAAACAGCACCAAAGTGGGCAGTGCTAAATTGACGTCACGATGACAAAATTGAACAAAATAATATTATGAACAACTGCCAAATTACGTAATCGTAACGCTTGATGGAACGTCAAAATAATACTGCCTACTTTACCATTAATGCTCGCGAAACGGCATGTTTTTTTTTTGTGATTAAATCAAAAAGTATCAATTTTTCAAAAAAAAAATTACAAACTTGCTCTAATTTTAGACGGGGAACAAGATAAAATTATAAAAATTGGGGTGTTCCATTAAAAAAACTTGACTTTTCCCACTTTTCAAAATACATTTTTTAAAGCCAAATTTTTGACCACCCCGTATTATAATCATTGAGGTTTTTCTACACCCACTCTTAGAACCAACCTCGCTTATCACGACAAAACGCAAAAACTGAGAAAAAACCGTTTTCTGATATGCAAAAAATACAGTTGTTGTAGGTATTGTAAATGTCAAATTTCACATAAAACGGTAAATATCTCAGAAAAGAATATAGATAAGTACATGACGTTATATATGAAATATGTCAGAAACAATATACAGAGTGTTTCATTTAAAATAAGCGAGTTGGTAACCAAATTTTCAGAAATATGGTCATTAGTGTTTTTCACAGGGTGGTACTTTTGCACGTAGCATACACTTTTTACTGAACCACCCTGTGTTCTTCACCGTGCACACTTGGCATTACCCGCTAGTTAGTGTTTTTCCATAATGAATTAGGGGCGGTTTGTGGTGGGCCACCCTGTATATATTTCATATCTGTAAAACTTCAACTGAGTGAAAGTGAAATTATGTTCGTTACAGGAAAAGCGACAATTATTTCTCAAAAGCTGTTACTATCAGCACACGAAGATGAATAATTAAAGTTTTACTGAAGAGGGTTTAAAAGATGTTATTTTTTGTCTTCTTATTCAATATTTGAATGGTTATTTAATAGATGCATTTAAATTGGAGATTAAATAAGTAATTACACTTTTTGCAAGAAGCACTATATTCTGAATCATTTTGTTTTTATTGTATTAAATTTGTATTTTTTTTAGAGTGGGTGTAATTATTTTTGTGTTTAGATTGAAGTTTTATTTATTTTTTATTAATGTCTATCTATATCGACGCATTTCTCTACATTAGTGCTTGTCAAGGTATAGGCACTATAAGGTTAACCAAGAAAACAGGCTTTTCTTCAAAAATTGTCATCACAAAAATATTGGTTTTCAATGAACCTTAATATTTTAAAACGCATTTCACCAGATGTTGCTGCTAGTAGTGTAAGCATTTGTTCTATTATGTGTATTGTAGTTTTTTTGTGTTTAACTGAAAAATATGCTTAATAAGTGTATTTTCTTTATCATTTCAACTTTGTCTTGTTAGGTTTTGTAAGCTTTTCATAATTAATTGNCTTTGACNAGTGTNNCCCGTCNCAATATGCCCTCNGTATACAAGNTGATGTNCAAGGTCNCANCGTNCGGNGATCGNTCNACGTNTATNCCAACACGGTCTATACCNNTAGCTGACAACTCTGTGCGGTAGCATTTACANNCTANTTCTGGTTTNGNCACTCGGNTCAGGTTACGACGCGNNCTCCNGGNNTCCTTTGCNTACATCTNCNCGGANGATCNTTGAAGGNNANNCANNTATNGGNNANGCTNTGCCANNGAGTNTNCTTGCGTCANCTCTCNGGNAGAGNTTNNNCATGGGTATTATCACGAACGNNTTCTNNAAACCGTAGTTANNCATGTANANCCNCTGNTNNANCCGCAAGNANTNTAACTNANATGNTNTCACCNCCNACGTNCACTNNTGACCTNATAGTCGAATANTCTGNCATGCCNCTNTTANCANGNCCCNCGNGNTCCNANATANCCGCANCTATCANAACGAGNGNTCACTCTCAAGCTCTCAAAAATACTTTTAACATAGATTTTAAAATGAAAAATTTAGGAATAATTTCTAACTACCTAGGTATTCACATTTATTTAAAATTATTATAACTTAAAAACTGTTACAAATAGTTACATTGGATCAAAGAGACTATCTTTGTTAAAATTTTAGAGAAACATGGAATGTCTGATTGTAACTCTGTTAAAACACCTATTGATCCAAATTTAGATATTAAGTCTTTGAAAGGTACATCACAAAATGAAGCTTATGTTAAGATTTGTAGACAAATTATCGGAAGTTTATTGTATGCAGTTTCTGGTTCAAGGCCTGATTTGTGTTACAGTGTATCAATGTTAAGTAGGTATCAAAGTTCTGCGAATGAAGTTTTGTTAAAATCACTTAAACGCATTCTTCGCTATGTAAAATAAACTCTAGATTTTAAGTTGTGTTTTGTTATCAATGATAATTTTGAGATACTCCGTGGATATGTTGATGGAGACTGGGGGGGAGATGCAATAGATCGCAAGTCAACCACAGGTTATATATTTAAGCTATTTGATTGTCCAATATTATGGGCTAGTGGAAAACAACAGGCTGTGTCAATTTCATCCACAGAGGCAGAATTTATAGCGCTGGCAAATGCTGTGTCAGAAGCTTGTTGGTTAAGGAAACTTGTAAGAGATTTCGGTTTGTTTTCTGGAAATATTATAGTCAATATTATGGAAGACAATCAGTCAGCGATTAAAATAGCTAATAGTCCAGAAAACAATCGTCGAGTCAAACATTTAGAGATAAAAAGTTGTTTTATTAAAAAACAAATTAATAATAACGTTGTTAAAATTACATATGTTAGAAGTGAGGAACAAATAGCAGATATTTTTACCAAAGGGTTACCTAAGTTAAAATTTGAAAATTTTGTACCTCAGCTAAATTTGTATTCATCTGTTAAAAGGGATATTTAAGAACATAAGAAGGTTTTTCATTGAAGGGGCGTGTTGATAACAATGAAAACATTCTTATGTACAATCGGCAACACTGTCCAGAGATGTAAAAGCGGTAATTTTCGAGGCGGAAAATTTCCATTTTTGAAAATTTACCGGAAAATTATTTCATGTTTAAATGAAAATTTTCCATGATAGGGAAAACCACTGTCAAACTTGTCATTGTTATTGTCAAACTTATCATGCATTCTAATAAGATAATTTAGATGTCTTATAAATGATTAAAAGTACATTAAACTTTATTTGCATCGTTATTGGATTGTTGTACAATTACCTGACCACTCTCGTCGAAGCAGAAATTCCCATTTTGAGCAAAATTTTGGTGCATTTTTCCAGAAAATCGTCCATAACTCGCTTATTTAAAACACCCTGTATAGAACCACCGTATAGGTATAGTCAAAATTTTATCCTTTGAAAATGACGTCAAGCAGGTGAAAAAACACGCATGTCTGGAATTAGATCACAAACTTTAACCTACAAATGCTTTGAAAAATGAGTGATCATGAGAGTTTCAGTTGACATCTAGAAACTGTATCTTTTCGTACTCCAAAAAAAGCAGCACATTTAGAATTAGCATTCGGGCCTTCTCATTGTAGCGCAGCATTTTTATACCTTTGATATTCGTTTAAATCAAAGTGACAGTAACGTTTTTAATTTGACAGGACGACAAAATTAACAACGTGCCTTTTTTGCTAAAATTGTTTATTTCATATGTTTGATATGCGATAAACAAAGATGTAAAAAGATGACGTCATTCTCAAAAGGTAAATCCAACTATAACAAAAGAAAGCTAATGAACGGGGCTATCACGTGACGTTGAGCGGGCACGACTAAGTTGTCCCGTTTAGCCGCTAGAGGGCGTCAAAGTTAACTCTCGTTTTTTTCAGTTTTTGCTCAATATCTCAAAAACATTTCAGGTTAGAGGTCTTACCTTCTATACACTTTTTTGGTACAACGCACTTTAAAAAATTAAAAACTGGAATTGTCAAGAATTTTTAAGGGTGATACCTTCTGATTTTTTTTAGAAAATTTTGTATTTTTAAAATTAACCTCAACTGCTTAAATACCTTCAGGTTAATAGTACAAAAATGACGTATAGTGTCATTTTGCAAGGGTGCCACGCCCTAAAGTGTCAAAATTGGCATGATTTCAAGGTAATCTCCGAAACGGTGCTAGATTTGTATTCCCCACGTTCAAATTAGTTAAAAAAATCACTTTGATTAAAGAAAATCCAAAATAGTCGCCGTTAGTATAGTAGGCCTAAAAACTCCCTAATTTAGATTAAAATTCCATGCACTTTTCCATAAAATCGTCCATAACTCGCTTATTTAAAACACCCTGTATAAAACCACCGTATAACCAAAGAAAGCTAATGAACGGGGCTGTCACATAACGTTGAGCGGGCATGGCTAAGTTGCCCCGTTTAGCCGCTAGAGGGCGTGAAAGTTGACTCTCGTTTTTTGCTCAATATCTCAAGAACGTTTCAGGTCTGAAGTTTTGTCAAGAAATTTTAAGTGAACATTTTTTATTTTCAAAATGAACCTCAACTGCCTGAGAAAAAAAGATTACTTACCTTTATTATTTCTACAGGGGGGACAGTAACACTCAGTCGTCTCCACAATAAATTTAACTTTTTTTAAAAATTGCTCAACATGTTTCGAGCGCAGAAGCAGCTCATCATCAGGGGCTAGTACCGAACTATAAAATTAAGCTGTCATTCTGTAAAAGGGGACAGCAGACCTGGGGTTAAGTGTTTGTAGTTTTTAGGGAGAACATTTAAAAAACCCATTGACGTTTTTAAGGATCAAAAAGTAACAATCTTATAATGGAGAAAAAAATGCAAAAAAGTTACACTAACTAACTCTTTGACGGTACATACATAGAGTTTTAGGGGGCCCCCTGAGGGGCAGCCCTAAGTGTAGGGGAAGTTCGGCATCTGAATGTGGAATATCACTAAAAAAACCCTTCTAGGTGTTAAGTTGGACACTGTTCACTGATTATTATTTCTTCTTTAAAATATGAAACCATTTATGATTTACTTTATTATAAATAATATATTACTTTAATAAAAGTACAAGTTGAAATTTACTAATCTAACAGCGGACGCAGACATTCTGAACTTTAAAAAACAAGATCTAGTAATCCGGGTGCTGCGCGATTTGCTGTCATAATTAATAACTATGTCTAACACCTATAGAATACGACATCTATGTATGTGCTTAACTAAGAATAACTAGCCTCTAGTTTCAGTCCTATGGCGCAAACCGACAATTGAAATCATTTGAAATTAAACAAACCGGGATAAAAATACAAGTATAACCTAATAGGAATGAAACCGCAGGCCCTACACGACAATCTTAACTATAATAACATGTTCATTATAAAAGATATGATAAAAGCTTTTTTTTTAATTTTATGTACATACCGTACATTATAACTTTTATTTACAAAAAAAAAACAATGTAGTCCAAATTCAATAATAATAATAATATGTTATTCAAGTAGCAAACTGTCAAACAGTGGTTTAAACGATTTATAAGGTAAAGTCTAAACTCGGTAGATAATTTAGCATCCTAACATTTTGATGATAATTTTATCACATAAACAACTATTAGTCCACATTAATTGGATCCCAAAAATAACCTTCAGTCACTTGTCATGTCATGTCAACAAAGGTAATTAGCTATTTTATCTTGAAAAACAGGTAAAAAAGTTATTACCCTCTATTTAATTTGTTTTTGTGATTATTCTAAATACTTTTTATGAATAATGTCGTAGATTAGACGTTTACTGAACACGGGTCACAGGGTTGTTCTCAAAATGTTTGCATTAGTAAGCAGTTATGATGATTCTAAAACATTTTCAGATCAAAAAGTATGCCAATTTTGCTATTTTTGATAGATTGGTATTTTGGAAACCTCAATAAGTTTCTAATAAAGCCCGTTGAACATCTCCTATACGTTTTCAATTAAAGTTTTTTTGTTTACTTATGAATGAGAGTATTGGATAATCTGTGCTTACACAGCGACCGATTGGCAACTAAGATATTATTTTGACATTCTTTATAATTATTTCGTACGTAAATAAGGAGAGATACTTTTTACATCTAATCATAAAGCTTCAATTAGTGTAGTTGGTGTAATAGTATTAAATCTTCAGAATATCAGCTGAAAAAACATGCTGAGAAGCTTTGACGCATGTGTCCAATGAGTAAGATTGTTTAGTAGTTTCATTACCATTACTGTTTCATTGAAGGGCTTAATGTGAAACAATGACAAGCCTCAAAAAGGTAAAAATAGGATATTTGACTTCTATTGTTAAAAATAATATATACAGGGTTATTCTTCGAGTAAAAAGAACAAGTATCAGGAGGTTATAACAATATACCCCGTTTGTGCATTAAGCGACCAAGACGGAAGTCGCCATTTTTGTCCCCCACATTCGCCTACTGCGCAATTGAATTTGAAACTTCTAAGTTAGTCGTAAAACAGTTTTGTTTATATTTGGTGGTATGTGAAGTTAGCTAAAAACCGCAAAAATTTGTTGTTTTGCTTTTCGGTCCATTAAAGGTTAATTTTTGCAAACTTAAATTAGTTGAATTATTATTGACGAGTAGATTTGTGAATAGTGGGCAACAGCAGATTGATTATCGTCATTGATTTTCTGACAGTGCCAACCGGAAATTTACGGCTGCCATACTGAACGATTTTTGTCTCCCACTTTGGTTGCTATTGCTTCTTCCTGCTATATTTTTTTAATCATTGGGGTTATTCACGTTTGGGGGTATCTTTTAAAAATATTTTCAATATGTACCGGTTGTCCCAAATGCAGAAAAATCAATCTATGTTGAACATAAAAGGTAATTTCATTTATGTTTGATAGGTCTAAACTTTACAGTTTCTCAGATATTCCTTAATTTGTAAAAATGTAGAACAAATATTAACATTTAAACATTCAACCTTCCTTTGAGATTTATTGACCAAAATTGGTTTGGGCGCTGATAACAGATTAAGTTTCATGATCCAAAAGCGATAAATTGTCTAGCTCAAAAAATTTACTCAAAAACATAAATTATTAAGTAGTATAAACTTGTCAAAATCAAATGGAACCCCACCTATTTTATGGTCACAGTATATGCAAAATTTAATTACCTATCGGTTTTATACCGCTAATTGTTAACGTTTTCTTGGGAAACCGACATTTCTTAAACTAGAGCTGACTTTGACTTTTTTTGATATCATTCAAAGATCACTTGGTATCTTTTCCAATTACATATCTATCGTTCTAATCTAAGTAAAGCTTAGAATAAAATAGTGGCTTAATACTTTTTAAATTTGCTATACAAGTTAGAAAAATAATTCATAAAAATGTTTAAAACGGCGACCATTCGATTACAAACACAAACATACCTACTAGGTTTTTGAATCCTTCAGCAACATTATTAAGTATCTTAATGGATATACTCCTAAAAATTTCGCTAATTCGCTATTTAAACTGTCATTTAAAACAGTTTGAATCTGTGGTAATTTCTCAAGAGAATCAAAAATCACTCAAAATCGGTGCGAGTTCGAGAAATGTTACCTTCCAAGAAAACGCGAACAGTTAGCCATAGGACACCTCAATAATTTTCGATAGATAATTACATTTTGCATCTACTTTAACCATAAAATAGGTGGGGTTCAATTTGTTTTTGACAAGTTATTAAAGTTTAAAGGTTGCAATTATTGGGTACAAATTTTGAGACATCCTGTATGAGCTAGACAATTTCTCACCCATGGATCCTAAAACTTGATCATTTAGCAGTTTCCAAGCCAATTTTGATTAATACAAATCGAACAGAGGTTGAGTGATTAAACCTTAAATTTTGTTCTAAATTTTTAAAAAATAACGAATATCTGAGAAACTGTAAAGTTTAAACGTAGGTACTAAACCTCAATTCCATACTCAAACCTAGATATTCCATTTGAAAAAATATAACCTTGATACTTTTTCTGCATTTGGGACCACCGGTACATCTTGAAAATATTTTTAAAACATACCTCCAATAGGTCTATATCTATCCCAGAATCAAAACTTTGTTGAAAGTGTCGAATAACGTGAATAACCCTGTATAATCCAGTAAAAACTATAATTTTTTTATTTAGATATGTCAATGCATCATACCCTATGGGACTATAGTTGACAATATTAATAAAATTACTGCAAGATTTAGAAAAATCAGATTTCATTTAAAAAAAAAGCCCATTCAATTGATCTTTTAAAAGAACTGTAATCTTATAACAGTTAAAAAAACAATAACCGAGTTTAGAACTTTTTGTGTCCCAAAACTAACAAAACCCACAACAACGCAATTTAAAAAATTTACAATTATTTACAATAACGGCAACGGACTTACATTATCAGTCGTCGAATCGCGGTCGTTTCTCGTCCGAGCCTTCCGAGTCATCGTCGCTGTGCCGTTTCAGGTCGCTCAAACTGGCCACAATCGGAGGTTGAAGTGGAATTTCGTTGGAATTCTCGCTGTTGATTGAAAGCGTTTCCGGTTCCGGTATCGAAGACAAATCGCTCGAGATTTCTTCTTCTTTGGGCGCCAGACTGGACAGATCGAACATGTCTGGAGGTGGTTCGCTTAGCGAACTGCACATTTCGCCACCGAGTGTCGATAAGCCTTCGTCAACTATGTCGCGTTGCAGTGATTTTGGAGAAGATCTAAAATACAGGAAATTCACTGTCAAAAAACAATGTTTTATACTTTTCATTTTATTTATTCTTAGTAACGTAAAGACTGCAAAAACAACAGTAACTTACCTTGGCAGCTTTGATGAACCGATACTGGAACCGCTATCTTCGACCACATCTTCGGAAAGCATTGGCAGTGACTCAATATTGCCAAAAGCACTTGTTTTGTTATCTTCTTTAGACGCGTCTATCGTGTCTAGCAATGGTAGACTCTCAAAGTTTGCACTGAAGTTACTTGAACTATCCTTATCTAATAGAACCTTGTCGCTACTGGGAGAAGTCACGTTACGATGCTGAAACATTAAGTTAATTAAAGTAAAAGTTGAAACTCTGACACCAATCGCAACCGCATATGTTCACCGTGAATGCACCCGGTGTATTCAAAATTTTGTCGTTACGTCAGCATCAACAGCCTATTTGACGTTAAGGCCGAGTTTACCCAACTTCTTAATTCCTAATAGCTAATTCTTTATTGTTAATACTTATTTCGTATTTCTTAATCGTTAATTCTTTATTAAAAAGTCGATTATGCAGATTCTTTAATTCTTAAAAATTATGACTAGTACAGAATGACATTTGAAAGTTAAAAACAAAAAGTAAGGTTAAACTAAATGAAAACAAATTTGTCAGGTTTGTTTTATTGAAGTGATTATTTATAACATTAAATTCTCCCGAAAAAAGCAGCAGCATTAGAGTTATCCGCTATGTTTTTAATGCATATTTGTGGAGTTAGGGCAATACTGCATAAATCCAGGAAAAGAAACAGAAGGTTTGGGGTCCGGCCTATTCATCTGAAAAACTGAAGGGCTATATGCTACTTTGGTTAGGGATATGCTCAAATTGGAGTGGGACCAGGACCAATTTTTTAAATACATAAGGATGACACAAGAACAGTTTGTGTATTTACATTCATTAGTTGGTTCCCAACTGAAGAAAGATCCTAAAAAGTTGCATAATCTAAATATACTAATCGGAATAAACAATCACACACCCACAAAGTTAATAAATCATTTTCATCAAATATTTTCATAAGTTTGTATAAGTTATGTTGTATATTTTCTAACCGTTTTCAGATTCCCCCGGCAAAAACGCCAAATCAAGGCATGCGCAAAAAAATATTTTCTTCCTTAAAAAGTTAAAGTTGGGAGCTTTCAAGGCCTTGCATTAGCAACTAATATTATGAATTAAGGATTCAGAACTTGTGTACACAGCACCATTAAACTAACAGGGTTTTAACTCCATAAGGATTAAGAAATAAGAATTAAGAATAAAGAAGTTGGGTAAACCCAGCCTAACACTAATGACAGAACTAAAAATGACCCTGTTCAAACAATAATCCCCATTAATTAAAATGATTACCCTCATTAATTTAATGCTTGTTTCCGTAACACTTCCAAGTCGATTTTATGTACAACTTAAGCTAAATTGATAGATCAGATGCAAAATAACATAGTCTAAACTAAACTTAGCCAATGTTGACAAAACGGACACAAGCCTAGCTTAAGTTAAGTTTGGTTCAGACTGTGACAATACAAGTCAAAATAGTCACAGTCTGGACTACACTTGACTTAAGCTTTGTTCAAAGTCCGACGGTACAAATGGCGGTAAATAAATGATCAAACTCAAATTATTCATTACGTTTCGTTTATTTTTAGTTTTGTTTGTCAAACTGTAAAAATTCAAATTGTGTTTAAAAATGCTCAGACGACAAATAATTTTATCTACCAAAGTTCAAATTGAGTAGAAATTTTTTAAAATACAGTCAAAAAAGTCACTTGACACAAACTTTCTGGGACATCAAATTAAGTCTGTCAAAGTTCAAATTGATAAAGAAATTGAGTTTAAAACAGTTGTGACCCTGATAAATACAATTTTAAATGTAAAAGTCTGGCAAAACGTTAAATTTATCAAATTCTCAAATAAATACAGTTTTGAACTTGAAAATTGTCTGAGACGTCAAATTGAAGCTGTCTGTCTCAAAGTTGAGATTGAAAACAATTGAGTTTTAAAATTATTAAAGCAGTCACGTGATCTCAAGTAATGCAGTGTTGCTAACTACCAAATGTTGCAGAACAACCAATTTAAACTGTCAAAATTGTCACGTGACCCTAAAAAAAATGACTGAATGAAAAAATGTATGTTAAAAAATAGTCAACACAGTTACGTGACCCTAATAAATACAGTTTTGAACTTTAAAATTGTCTCAGATCAAATTAAAGCTGTCAAAATTGAAATTGAAAAGAATTGAGTTTTAAAATTAAAAGCAGTCCTGTGACCATAAAAAAAATCTATTTGCAACTGTCCAAGTTCAAATAATGTTATCAGGAGAAATAATTGATGTTTAAAAATAGTTAAAATAGGAGTCATTGACTACGTTTATATCGAGCAAATTGAATCCGCTTATTCAATCCGATCAAGTAAACTACCATAAAACCTTTGATATAAACAACGCGGATTAACAATTTCGATTGGCTAGCCAATCCTAAAAAAATAACAGAATTAAAATGCTCTATCCGATTGAAACGTGACGTCCATGCCATGGATGTCCGATGTAAACAGGATTGACTTGACATTGACACATTAATTTAACGTTCAGGTTGTTATTTTTTATTTGAAGCGTGTACTATTAAGCTTGTCGCCCATTAGTCTGTAAAGTTAATCAAATTCTCGTACTATTTACATAAAATGGTGTTTTTGACTCAGAAAAAATGTTGTAAAAGTAGTAATTCTGTAAATCATTGAATTGGTCTTTATGAGTACTCTTAAAATCTGAAGTAATATACAGGGTGTTAGGTTTGAAATAAGAAAGTTGATATACTTTGTGACTGACCCTGTATACTTGTAAACCTCATTTCACCCTCATTACTATAACAATATACAAATTTTGAGAAAAATAAAATTAGTCCGTAGTTTTCAAGATATTTGCAATATTCCAGACTTTTTGGACACCCTGTATTGTAACAGTTTTGTAAAGATATAATTGTAACTTTTCTCATCTATTTTAAGCGGCGTATAATTAAGTTTATCTCTGTCAAACAACAGCTGCATAATTGCTGCTTTTTCTTGATAATTTTCACACCAAAACACCTTTCACACAAATACTATTTTTTCCACAATTAAAATTATTCTTTATACATATTTGAGATATGCTGTTTCTGCGCACAGTCAAACCAAATACGTGTTAATATCATCTTATGTCCCACAAAATTAGTGATACATATCATTAGTGTATCTTTAACATGTGTAGACAGTAAAATATATAAAAAAAACTTACCTCAATCACATCTTCCGTAAGGAGAGGCATACTACCGTTAAAAGATTTCTGCGACAATCCGACGGATTCTTCTATCGTCGTTAAGGCGTAAGGAAATGACGGACTGTTAATATCCTGACTCGAACTGTTGTCCGGTATAGGCAAAGACAATTCCATGAGGGTAGGTTGGTGAGCCACAGTTTGTGAAATATTTGGATCCGTTATTGTAATGGGCAAATCGACGTTTTTAGGTACCTGAATGAATGATATTTCAAATTGTTGTGCGATGTGAATACAAATAATAATTCACATTACTAACCTGTCCCAATACATCAGCTTCATCACCGATTTTCTTACTATTCGTACTGGGCAGTTCTAAGGGTGTCATGATGGGGGAACTTAATGTTAAGCTCGTCTCCAACACATTGCCAACTTGCATGGGAAACAATCCAGCACTAGTGCCAGGACTAAGCTGAGCAGAAGAGATTCCCTTCACAATCGATTGGTTAATGACAGCTTGTTCAGTCGATTGAAACACGTCCGTGTTTGCCAAGGCGGCGGCCAAAATATCCTGATTGGGTTTGTGCGATGTTAGCAACTAGAAATCCAAGATAAAAGTGTTGTTCAGTTTACTCTTAATAATGAAAATTATACACTTTTCTGACAAAACTATTGAATAAAATACACGAATCCAAACTAATAGAGCTGTAAACACTTATACTAGAAACCCTACCTCTGAATCTGTTAAACCAAGATCAGACTGCGAATCCGTATTGGTCCTGATTAAAATTTGTTGGCCGTCAGTCTGAATTAAAACGCTGCCACCTTCCGCCTTTGCCAGAATACCGGCCAAGTCAGTTGAACCATCCGACAGAGATTCCAGGAATTTTTGGGTGGCTACAGGATCTCCTGTCACTATTAGTTGTTGGCCTCCAGCATCTACAATTTTGTTTTTCTTAATAACATTCATTTGGGAAAACTCCAGGACGTTACTAAAGTATTTTTTCAAGGTTAGTTTGATAATGCAAACAGAAATTTGCTATCGTCTTTGTTATTAAGCCACTTTTTACATAGATTACGATTCTGTAAATGTTACTTTTATTGATTTACTATTTTTTGAGTTATAAACTCAACTATTTTCTTAAATAAGAGTCATAATTTACTTTTACTCCATCAGAAAGGCTTTTTTATTTTATGAATTTTGATAAAAACTTTTTGTAAACTTGGCTTGACAATGAAGTAACATTCGCATATCTGAATCATTTTCGAAACTAGAAGTAATTGCACAATCAAATGTAATCTTAACTTTATTCGATAAAGCTTAATCAAAAAGCAAGAAGAACATTCTCTAAATTTAAGTAAATTGATAGTTAAACAAGATTTATGAACTAAAGATTACATAAAAGAAAATAGTTATTCTCTGTTCAGTGACTTCTGACTGTTGCGTCACATCCCTTATCTCATTTCATTAAAAGAAGATCAAATAAAAATGTGTGTTTGATAACACCATACTACCAGCTGTTGTCAGTTTGACAGTTCAATTAATGTCAGGTTATTTAGACGTTTTTATCAGTTTCGTAAATAAACAGCGTGACTCGTTTTATACAGGGTATTCCAAATGTTCCGAAACGGTTTACCTTTTTCCACAAGGTGAAAGCTACAAAGATGGAATTTTGGAATATCACGTAAGGTTAAAAAATCTATCTCTTGATGGTCATTTTGAATTTTTACGTCCTAGGTCTTTGGACCAGCGACATCCACCACCATTTTTACTAATGGATCGGTAATGATTTTAATCAATTTTTTTGTTCTTTCAAAATTCCTTGGATCAGCAAATAAAGTTTGGTAAAGTTTTATTCAGGCAGTTTCAAGAAATCTGAGTTTAAACTTTGAGCAAAGAAAAACAGGTTTCATTGTTGACTAGAATACCTGATAACGTCAAATTAGAAGGTGAATTGAGTTGAGAAATGTATACGGTAGATGGAGATATGAGTTTTCGATCAGGGAATGTATTATTGAATATTTCTCGTGCTTGGAGATGTGAACGTCTGCTGTCATCGTATCTGACCATCACGAGTAATGTTACTCGTTCTCTTTTATGTAATTGAACCATTTTCTATTCAATTTGTAATGTAACTTGACACATTATAAATGTTTGACACGAAATGTCAACCTAATTTGAAAGATCAAAAAGTCATCCCTAATCCACCTTCTGATTAGATATTAACAGGTTTTTTAGTCAACGATGAACCTGTTGTTTTTTCTTCATAATTTAAACTCAGATTTATCAAAACTGGCTGGATAAAACGTTGTTAAACCTTAACTGCTGATTATAGGAATTTTGGTAGAACGTAAAAATTGATTAAAATCATAACCGATCCATTAAAAACAATGGTGGTGGATGTCGCTGGTCCAAAGACCCAGGTCCAAAAAATTAGAAATGACCATCAAGAGAGATTTTTTAATATTACGTGATATTTCAAAATTTCATCTTTGTAACTTTAACCTTGTGGAAAATGGTAGACCGTTTCGAACCATTTGGAATACCCTGTATAGAGCAGTTCTGTGTTCAAAATACTGTTAATGTATAGTGAAAAGGAAGAAATCCTTATATTAAGACCACACTTTTCATAGACTATTTACAGAAGTAAAGTGTCTTGAAAAACTTGCTTGATTTAAATTAGCAGAATTCGCTAGGGCCATTTTGAAAGTGCCAGCGATTTCTAAATGCTACTGGGAATCTTCTAAAAAGTACCAGAGCCCTCTAAAGTGTCTTAAACTTTATAGAATTGTTTTAAATTGCTAGAGGCTTGTAGGACAATTTCAAAAGTTCCATAGACCTCTAAATGCTATTAAGAATCTTCTAAAAAACGCCAGAAGCCTCTTACCTACCCATATCCGTTTAAAATTGCCAGAGGCTTCTAGGACCATTTTAAAAGTTTCATAGACCTCTAAATGTTACTGAAAGCCTTCTTAAAAATGACAGAGATATCTACAAGTGTTTTAAACCTTGTTAGAATTGTGTTAATTTGCCAGTGGGTATACTTAGTCACTAGGATCATTTCGAAAGTTCCATAGACCTCTAAGTCAGAGTCATTTACAAGTGTCTTAAATTTTCCCAGAATTGTCTTAACTTGCCAGAGGCCTCTAGGACCATTTTGAAAGTCCCATAGACCTCTAAAAGCTATTGAGAATCTTCTAAAAAGCGCCAGATACCTCTACAAGTGTCTTAAACATTCCCATAACTGTTTTAAATTGCCAGAGGCCTCTAGGACCATTTTGAAAGTTCCATAGACCTCTAAATGTTACTGAAAACCTTTTTAAAAATGCCAGAGGCCCGTAAAAGTGTATTAAACCTTCCTAGAATTATTTTAAATTTGCCAGAGGCCTCTAGAGAAGGGTACCCTTTTCGCGGAGTATAACAGATGATACGTATTGTAAAAGAGATGTTCAAAAGTTGCTCCATATCTTTTTGTTTAAAAGATGTCACTAAAAATGTTAAAAAAGTCTGAAAATTTCTCATTGGTTAAAAATAAATTATGTTATTTACACCAAACATTCATAATAATGAAGTTGCTGGCACTTGTGCAAAATGTGTGCGGCATCAAACCTCATGAAAAAATATACCAAAAACGCCTGCCATAATAGTTTTGAGAATTTCCATATAAAAATAAGCAAATTAGGCCACACTGTACGCTGATTGCTTAAAGTAATGTTTGGATAAGACGCTAAGTTTCTATGTAAAATGATAATTGTGAGTTCCAGTGGATTTATACAACTTATTTGTAATTTGTGGCTGGTGTTCCTTAATTTTGGTGTGTTTATACAATATGTATATTTTTGTGACAATATTAATATGAAATAGTTTTTTCAACTTATTTCAAAGCGGCTTACCTCCAGGAACCACTCCTTCCCCAGCAACAACAGGTTGTTCAACTGCCATGGGAACTTCCGGTGGATTGGGTACTCCCAACACTGGCTTTAATTGACTAGACAGTTGTGGTACGGCCTTTGGTTTTTCAGGTTTTAGTCTTTCTTCCACCTGTGACAAAAATATAGAATACAAAATATGAGAAAAAAAAGATCTCATCTTATATACCTTGTTCTTTTGTGAAACCGGAATAGACGGTTTAGTTTCCACAGTAGGTTTAACTGCGGCTGCTACAGTACCCTGTCCTTGATCCACTTGCAGAACCACATTATTAATATCTCCTCCCAGTCCTAAGCTCGGATCTAACGACATTAAAGCGTCGTTATTTAGAGGCGTTAAGTTGCCAGACTCATCCACAGTCACTAGCATGTAGGATTGCGGTTGACCGTCCACTGTTTCACTTGGTATTGCTGTAAACCACCAAGTTGTGATTAATTGCACTGATGGCAACAAGTAAAAAACAAACTTACCAAGAATTTGTCCCACAGTTACGGTAGTCAAGTTACCTAAGCCGTCTTGGATGACCACTTGACGCACCGGACTTTCTGCCCTTTTGGTTTCCGTTGGTTTATCAGTTTTAGGTGTAGGTATTGCGGTAGGTTTACTAATAGATTTCTGTGCACTTGCAGTTTGTACATGAGTTGCTTGGTCCGTCGTTCTACCAGTAGGAATTCGTAATTGTTCTCGTTTCACTGTAGAAACTTTCGAAACATTTTGTGTTGATTGGCTGGAAACCTAAAAATATTTTAAAAGACAACTGTATTAAAATTTTGTTTCACCTATTCTACTAAATTTAAAAACATGGGCTAAAAGGTTTTGTAATGGAACATACACCACAAAATTCATAGTCAAGCAGGGTGTTTATGAAGTAGTTGTACGAACCAAAAAAAAAGGTTATTTGACTAATTTCAAGTTGGTAGAAACAACACTTAAAAAATCTTACCTGTGGTATTCGTGATTGGGGAGACAAAGGAGATAAAGCGGGTACTACAGTGTCCTGTTTCTTCTCTCCTTCATCGGAAACTTGAGCCGGAACTTTAGATTTAACCGCCTCAACCTTTTTAATATACGATTTTTTTATTGCTCCCGCCCTATTGCCTGCCGATGTACTGTTAGGAATCGACCTGTAGTTACACAACCATTTAGAAAGTTACTTTGAAAAATATAGAACAAAATTTGGCTACCGATTAGTAAAATTAATAATTTCCGGTGTTTTATTCGCTTGTTGCAGTCTGGCGCTCGCTTTGATGGCTTCTAACTGCTCAGCTACTTGTCGATCCAAGTCAGCGTCGTCAGTACCTTGTATTTTCCTGACCTGATTACAACAACGATAAAGGAAAATCTAACTTAGATGTAAAATAAATGCTTACGGTTTGGCCCAGTTGATTTTTGATTAGGATCGTTTTTTGTGGTTTGGAAGACTTTTGAGCTACTTTCTTGGTGGGAAGAGAACTTTTAGCATTTTTTACTACTGGCATTAAAAGTCCCGTCGCGCTTGTTACTGCCGTCAGTAAACTTGGTGTTATGGTTTTAGGCTGCGTCGATGTCACACCTAACAAAACGTATATTATCGTACTTTCGTATTGTTTCTACGTCTTTCTTATACAGGGTTATTCACGTTATTCGACACGGAAGATTGTGACTAAACTATTCACTTTCAAAAAAGTTTTGATTCTGGGATGGATATAGACCTATTGGAGGTATCTTTTAAAAATATCTTCAAGATGTACTGGTTGTCCCAAATGCAGAAAAAGTATCAATGTCATGTTTTTTCAAATGGAACACCTAGTATATTACTTTATTTTCAGAATCTACGTTGAAAATAAAAGGAAATTTCATTAAGGTTTGATAGGTCTAAACTTTACAGTTTTTCAGATATTCGTTATGTTGTAAAAATGTAGAACAAATATTAACATTTAAACATTCAACCTTCCTTTGAGTTTTATTGACCAAAATTGGCTTGGGCGCTGATAACAGATTAAGTTTCATGATCCAAAAGTGATAAATTGTCTAGCTCACATAGGAAGTCGCAAAAAATGTACTCAATAACTAAAATTTTTAAGTAGTATAAACTTGTCAAAATCAAATGGAACCCCACCTATTTTATGGTTACAGTATATGCAAAATTTAATTACCTATCGAAAATTATTAAGGTTTTATACCGCTAATTGTTAACGTTTTCTTGGAAAATCGACATTTCTTAAACTAGAGCTGACTTTGACTGATTTTTGATATCGTTCAAAGATCACTTGGTATTTTTTCCAATTACATATCTATCGTTCTAATCTAAGTAAAGTTTAGAATAAAATAATGGCTTAATACTTTGTAAATTTGCTAAACAAGTTACAAAAATAATTCATAAAAAATGTTTGAAACGGCGATCATTCGACTACAAACAAAAACATACCTACTCTGTTTTTGAATCCTTCAGCAACATTATTAAGTATCTTATTAATGGATATACTCTTAAAAATTTCGCTAATTCGCTATTTAAGATGTCATTTACAACAGTTTGAATCTGTGGTAATTTTTCAAGGGTATCAAAAATCACTCAAAATCGGTGCGAGTTCGAGAAATGTTGACTTTCCAAGAAAACGCACAGCCATAGGAGACCTCAATAATTTTCGATAGATAATTAAATTTTGCATCTACTTTAACCATAAAATAGGGGGTGTTCAATTTGATTTTGACAAGTTATTAAAGTTTAAATGTTGCAATTATTGGGTAAAAATTTTGAGACATCCTGTATGAGCTAGACAATTTCTAACTCATGGATCCTAAAACTTTATCATTTAGCAGTTCCCAAGCCAATTTTGATTAATAAAAACCAAACTGAGGTTGAGTGATTAAACCTTAAAATTTGTTCTAAATTTTTACAAAATAACGAATATCTGAGAAACTGTAAAGTTTAGACGTATCAAACCTCAATCTAATTTCCTTTTATTTTTAACGTAGATTCTGAAAATCAAATAAAATACTAGGTATTCCATTTGAAAAAATACAACTCTGATACTTTTTTGCATTTGAGACAACCCGTTCGTTTTGAAAATATTTTTAAAAGATATAGATATCCCAGAATCAAAACTTTGTTGAAAGTGAATAATTTAGTCACAATTTTCCGTGTCGAATAACGTGAATAACCCTGTATAACTGTAACTAATTAATTTTAGACCAACATTTAAAACATCAAACAAAACCTAAGAAATGATAATACTTGGTGTAATGTTTAGCAGTCAGAAATGTAATTGGATCCAGTGTTAACAGTCTTGTAGATAGGTAGATATAAAAGTCACAAATTGTTTTATAAACACATCACACCTTTTTGACATAATTTCTTCTCTCTCAAACAGAAGAAAATTAAAAAAGGCCATAACGTGCGGTATATCACAAAACCACCCAATACAAGAACTTTATTTAAAACGTAAACAGTGTGTATGAAGAAAGTATGAAGTAAAATGCACTCGCTATCTTTTGCATTTCAGTCTAGTAACTTGTAGTACCTTGGTAACCGAAATTCATTTTAAAACATTAGTTCTTAGCCATAAAAATGTGTTTGACTTTTTAAAAAGAGATAGTCTCGAGTGACAAAAATTGGACAGTCAAATAAATTGCCGTCAGTAAAATTTCTTGATTTTTTAGTTGCAAAAATTGGTTGAATTCAAAACACTTTTAAACTACATTTGCAAACAAAAAAAAATCTTTTAAACTTACCTTGTGATAATATAGGTGTAGCCTTTGCAGTAACTCCACTAGGCCCGGCTATGGTAACTCCAGTGGCGTTTTCCAACAAAGCCTTCGGAATTGCACCTTTAATGACGGTTTTCGTTTTACCAACTGCAGGCATGAACACTTTTTGCTGTTGGGGAGTCAGCACCACCCTGGTCTGTTGGCCTTGTGCGTTCGTCACGATCATAATCTTGTTTCCCACAACCTGCGCCGCATTCGTAGATGCGGCAACGCCAACAGCTGCCCCCTTCGATTGGGCCACAGGCTGCTTTTTAATAATATTTTGTTTTATAGCCTTGACCTATTCAAAAATTAAAAAACTTTTTTATAACTAATAAAATGTCAGTTTGAAAATCATGTCCAAAGTGATTATGGCTGCCATTGAATTAAGTAAAATTATGTTTCAGTGCCATCTTGATTGCTTAATACAGAATGTTTCAGATAAAATTACTACAACTGGACGCATTTTCGTTAAACCGTTAAAAAACACTGTAGACGTAATTTTTTCCACATTTAACCAAAATAAGTAATCTTTTACCTGGTACACCCTGTCAAGTATTTTTTATTTTTAAATCTGTACTTACTTGTGTACTAGCTGGAGTTACGGACGGAGGGACTAAAACATATTTTGCAGTTTTGCCATCGGGCGTAGTACCGGTGGCGATAAAAGCAGTGGTTCCACCTTGAGCAAGCTTGGTTTGAATGGTCGAAGCAATCGACGCTGGTACATTTTTCAGTTTGGCAGGCTGCTTAACAGTCGAAAGTGGTATTGAGGAAGATTGTGTAGTTTTAAAAATAATCTGAATTGAAACGAAAAAGATGTTGCATAATAAAAGTATTTAAAAAGAAAACAGTAACTTAATATAGTTAATTGAAGATCAATAAACCAACCTGTTTAGCACCTATGGTCGAGACGATGGTTTTCTTTGGTAAAGCAGAAGCAAGCTGCGTCTTGGTGGTCTGGGCATTTGAGACAATCTCGTCTGAAAGCACCACCGGCATGTTTTGTATGCTTTCTGGAGTTAAAAGATCGTCGGATAACACAATAGGCATCGAATTTATGTCAAATACAGTATCATCGCGTGTAAGTTGTCCCTGTACATTTTGCAACTGAATATTGTGTTTGTTCGTTGCAGCGGCTCTTTGAGGCACCACATCACCTATACAGAATTACATGAACCCACTGAGTCTTGATAATGCAATATTAGTTTTACTTTATAGTTAATAGTGAATTTAGTTAGTTTTACGTCCAAAAATAAGTCAATTAAGTTAGTAGTTAAGAAAATACAAGTAGTAATGTTAGGCAAACGAATCAATAGGTAATAACGCTTCCAAAAAAATTGTGTTAACTTACCTTTAGGAGAAATGATGGTTTGCTGCAAAATTTTCGGTTTACCAGCTTTAGAACCCTTAGCCTTCGATGGCTTTTCTACCGGAGCAGTACTAACGGCTTCTTCTTCGACCGATTTTTTGGCTATTTTCGGTATAATAAAGGCAGCTTCCACATCTTCTATGTCTTCGTATTCACGTTTAATACCCTGCGTCGCGATTTTTGGAATAGAAGAAGCTGAACCGGCCCGTCTAAAATATGACTTACTTTAAACAAACTTACAACAATCAGTCAAATTCCTACAAAAAGTTAAGACTCGCGATAATTATTACTCAGTCAAGTTGAAATTATACAAAAAAACGATGTTGTAAAACTCATCCTATTGCACAAAAATATTCCGTCAGCACCTTGTTTGTATTAATTGGCCTTGAACTTAATGCATGACTATTTATGAATGTTTTAACGCGACACCAACCATATGTAACAATAATAAGCGATTGTCTGACTTACGAGGGTCAATATTTTTTTAAATTTCTTATCAATAATACAACGCAGCATATTTGTTAAAAGGAATAGTTTTAGAGTACCAGTTATGTGATCCTATAATTAAAGTTTTAAAATAAAAACTGAAAACTTACCTAATTATCTGCTCTGATAAGATAATTGGTTTACTACCCACAGTTTTAGGCGATGCGGCAACCATGGATTTTGTAGTTCTAATGAGAATTTTCTGACCTGGTTTGGGCAGACCTGTCGGCTTAGCGATTTTGCTCGGAATAATTTTTGGGATAGTTTCAAGAGGCTTTATTTCGGTTATAGTTTTCGGTTTGCATTTCATCTGAAAAATATGTTTCCAACTTTAGGTAGCTAATGACAATAAATCTTATGATTGAACCTATTAACATTGCAACTAAAGTTCTACCATTTATGTCTACTCTAGAGAAAATGCACGGCAACGGAACAAGATGTCAGCAAAACAATTATTTTAGTTTATTTAGTTAACTTTTCCAGTATTTACAGAATAGAATAACAGTACGAGTATTGTAACAAACACAGAAAAAGAATTACATAGTTTAGACATCCAATTTTCTCAAAAATAGATACAGAAGATAAAAAAATAAACTTACCCCTGTATCTGTAGACATAGACAACCTTTCCAACAGCTTAGGGGAATCCAACAGCACACTCTCAGTGTTTATTTTGTTGGTGATAACAATTTGAGGAGGAATGGCATCTTCAAAATCGATAATACCTTGCACGGTATTCTTTTTATCGTAATTGTCAAACGACGTCTTGAACTTTTGCTCCGATCCGCTCGAATTCGTGGAAGAGTTCGAGTTTCCTTCCAGAATATCCAACAGTTCAGATTTTAAAACGTACGTGTTGGGTTGTGACGTTAGTGATTTATTATCAAACTCCTTAACCATGGCTTTGGATGTAAATTCGGTACCAACAGTGTTCGATATTTTTGGTGCTGTCAAATTGTCTGTCTTTGTCACGATAGCTGTATCAAAATTCACAGAAAAAGAGCTGCTAGGTTTTTTCTCGCTAATTACTACGTCTGAGGTTATTTCGACTTGAGCGTCGTCTAAATCTTTTTCAGACATCACTGTAGGAGCTACAGTGATAGGGATTAATTCTGGTTCTGCTGAAGCAGGAATTTTAACTTCCGGTTCTTCTTTAACACACAACTTTTCCTGGTTTGAACTAGATTTGTCTTCTAACGATTCAACAGTCGATTTTTCAGTTTCTTTTTCTGGTTGTGTCACTTGCTCTGCAGCAGGTTCCATCAAGTCTGAAATTGATTTTGCATCCTTATCGGTTGGTGGTTGAGTTTTAGCCTCTGTGGTAGGTGTTGAGGATTCAAGATTACATTTACTCAAATTACTAGTATCACAGTTTTGTTCTGGTTCTGGAAGTTCTTGTTTGTCCTTTTGTTCATTTTTGGATGGTTGAACCAATTCTGCTGGGGACTCTTGCGGATCTACCGCTTCATCAGTAGAGTCTTCACTGCTTGAAAGTGAACCATCTTTGGTCAAAAGGGACTGTTCGAATTTTTCAAAATCATGAAAATAAAAGCTTTTCTTTTTTGCTAGCGGAGACATTAAAGGAACATCCACGCTTTTTGGTGATTTAGAGCTTTCAAACAGCTTCTGCATTTTCTTTTTTGGAGCTTGTGGCACGCTTTCCTCCGGTTTATCATCAGGTTGCGGTTCATTTAAATCAACCTTTTTCTTCTTTGGCGGTACGCTCTTCCACTCGGTCACTAATGGTTCCAAAACATGACTTTTCTCCGTATCACCAATTTGGCTGAACATGGGGCTGTCCAAAGAAGACGAAGACAATGTCTCGACGCCACTAGTGTCGACAGAATCAATTTCGTTGATCAAACGGTCAATGTTGTTTCTCATAGAAGTGGACAAAAATGAGTCGTCGCAAGCTGAACGGAAACTGAATTCCGAGTCTGAAGTTCTTGTAAAAGAATCCGATGAAATTAGCGAACTTATTTCGTTCACACGCTTAGATTTTTTTAGCGGGAGAATAATTTCGCCTTCTGTTGAGCTGATAGTTTTGCTGACTGTTGTTTCTGAAGCACCCACTTCATGTTCGTGAAAATAATCTTTTGTGCTCGATTTGAGTTCTGATTGCAGTGAGGCCATTTCTTCATCATCAAAAAGAGTTTTGAAGTGGTCTAGTGGCTGCGTTTGTTTACTTGACTGTCCTCTTTTGAACGAAAATGATCCTTCATCCTTCTCCATATCTTCAGTTTTGTTGTCAATTTCAAATAAGTTATGAATCGTGTCTTCTGCTGATATATGACGTATTGATGTATCTGTGGTAACTTCTTGATTATTATCACACTTTTCTACTAAGTTGCTTTCATTTGATGTAAACTCTACTACAGGCTCACTTTCAGCACTTAATACTTGCTTTCGTCTTCCTCGATTTTTGCCTTTAACAGTATTGCACAATTCTTTAGATTCGGCAGTCACTAACTCTGCAGTTTCTGTTGAATTTGTTGAGTTATCAATTGTATGTTCAGCAACTGGATCTTCTTGATTAAGATCGGGTTTTTCAACAACAGCTGAAAACTGATCAGAATTATCATCATTCATTTTACTCTCTTCAGGGACAGCTTTGCTGCTTTCTTGATTTAACTCACTTGTTGCACCAACCGTTAATTCTGATTGGGTTTCTTCTAATGTGTTGTTAGACAGATTTTCAAGACCGGTGGTAAAAGTTGCTTCACTTAGTGACGCGTCAGAATTTTCTAATTGCGCGACCTGTTTTGATTGGTCTTCGGTTTCTACGTCACTACGAGCAACATTTTGTGATTCAGATGTTTCATGAGAGCTTAGAACACTTTCTGGTTGAAAGTCTGACTCGACAACGTTTGATTCAGTGGGTTCTGGCACATCCCATCGTCTTTTCGACCTCTTCGTCCTGCCAGACCGTCGAACTTCCGGTTTTTGTTCATAAACTATATCACAAACAATGCCTGCATTTTGTGATTTGTCCTCCAAAATTTCAGTATTCTGCTCTTTATTTTGCTGCACGAAGTCTTCGAAAGATTCGACAGTTGTTGCAGGCACATCTGTCAGAACTGACTTCTTAGGACTTTCTAATTTTCTTTGAGGCTCGGTTGGTTCGGCACTATCAGTATTTTGACAACTCACATCATCAAGTAATTTATTTGTTTCAGTTTGAGACTCGGCCACACTAACATCGGCATTTTCTATAGTGGGACTAATTTTTTCATCATCGGGTGTAGTTGTTGGAATTGGAATATCTTCCAAATTAAACGAAGCTTCAACTTCGTTGTCTTGTTCTGAATTTTGACAATCAATCATCTCTAGATCATCTTGTTGAGGAGACTTTGGCATATCGATGCTTTGAATGGGCTTGTTAGACACATTTGTACAACAAGATGAATCATTTTGTGATGCGTTTATGGGTGCAGGAATAGGAATATCCTCAAGAGAAAATGTTAAACTTTCGTCCTGACTGTTTTCAACTTTCTCTTTTTCCTCTTGACCTTTTTCTTTATCATCAGTTTTAGAGTCAGGAATTGGAATACTTTCCAATTTAATGTTACTACTGTCCGTACCAACAATAGTATTAGCCTGAGGTTCATCTTCTGTTGTTCCAGATTGTATCTGTACAGAATCACTTGATTCTTGATGTTCTTCAATAACTTTAAGAATTTCGCTAGTCACAGGTAAACTTTTGGATTTATGAGCTTCAGGGGTAGGACTTGGCGGCAAAGGAATATCTTCTACAGGTATATCCAGCATGGCAACTTCTACAGATGGTTCAGGTAAAGGAATTTCTTCTAAAGAAACCGCAAATACTTCCGCAGCAGAACTCGTAGTTTTTGCATCATCAAGAGTTTCTGAATGTGCTTCTACAGGTGCAGTAGAAGTCACTGGGGTTATAGCTTCATTTTCTGCTAAAGTCGATTTATCAACTTTATGCTCTGTTGGTGTATCTAAACGGGGAAGTGCAGTTGACAAAACGTTTTCAACTGATTCATTTTCACGTTCAACGGTGACTGATTCTGTTTGTACACACACAGTGGAATCTTCTAGTCCAGCAGATTCTTTGTGTTCTACCGCATCACATGTTACAGGCAATAAAACATCTTTAACAGGTACAGCAACTTCATTATTAGGACTAGCTTCAGTAGCATTCATGTTTTCTGTCTCAATATCTGATCTCAAAGATTCGGTATTTTCAGAACTGACGATTTTTTCCATACTGTTAGAATCTTGTTTTGCATCTAAATTATCAACAGACTTGGTAAATCGCTGGGATCGCCCTCGTCTTCTTTTAACTGGTTTGACGTCTTCAACTTGAGCAATTGAAGATTCACTTTCTTCAGCAACTTCATTTTTCTGAATAGTTTTGTCAACGGTAGTAACTTCAGCAGGATCTATTCTTGACTTAGACGCGTCTGATCTCAAAGTTCTGCTGGATTTTTCGGCAATTTCGGGATTAACTAATTTTTCTGAACTTTTTACATCTTGAACTATGGTTGTATCTTTAGCACTTTCATTAGACCGTCGAGATCTTAGTCTTTTTTTAGGAGTAGTGACATCCTCAATTTGAAGAATAGCGGGTTCACATGCTGGCGCTAACAAAATGTTTGTAGTTGGTGCGGCTTTATGTTTTGATTTGGCTTCAATATCACCACCAACTTCTGTGGCTGAGGCAGCAATTTTATACTTGGAATCTGTTTCATTATCCGCACAAATGTGATCAGTTGTTGCTTTTTTCTTCGTTCCAGTATTTGACTTCGACGATCGACTCTCAGTATTTTCTAAACTAGCATTTGTTTCAGAAACATTGGTATCTGGTTTGGTGGTGGATGTATGAACAGTTTCACTGCTTAGTTGAGATCTACCACGCCTTCTTCTAGGTGTTGTGACTTCATCAAGTTGTACGTTTGATCTCACTTCGGTTGACGGTTCCGGTAACTTATTCACATCTACATTTTTTGCAGAAGGTTTATGCACTGCACTACTTCGAGTGCTACGACCTTTTCTAGCTGATTTGATGATATCTTTTTCAGAAGAATCTAGTTTCTTATTTTCAGTACTAGGGATATTCAAGGCTTCAGCATCAGCAGGTAGACCTTTTGATGTCAAGTCCTCTTTGATAATTTCGTTGTCAGAAACATTAGGAATAACATCAACAGGTACTTTGTCTTCTTCTAAAATGTCCACTTTTTCTTCAGGAGCATTCAGTTCTTCCGCATTCAAAAGTTCTTCAGGTAATTTATCTTTTTCAGTAGGCTTTAGATTGCTATTTTCACTACTCAAAACTTCTGTGTTTTCTGTCACTTTGTCCGCATCCGATCTCTGAGAATCGGAGCTGATTTTTTTTTCAGTTGATTGATGAGAAAGTTCAATGGTTGACTTTGAAGCTTCCACTTCAATGCTTTTGCTAGTGTCGCCAACAGAAGCAAGGGCACTAGTATTTTCATTGCTGTCTTCAATTTTTCTATGCTTTTGACTTCTGGTTCTTAATCCATCTTCATGTTCCACTTCTTTGGGATTGCCACTGGGACTGCTTGAAGAAAGCTTTCGCCTGCTTCTTTTTCTGGATTTTGGCGATACATTTTCCGCACTTGAAACTGGTTCCGCTGTTAAATTGTGACTCTCTGCTGGTGTTTTGTCTCCAGCGTTTTCAATATTTGCTTCATCTTCTTTAAGCGGTGTAACGTCGCTAACTTCATGCTCGGTTTTCCTCGATCTTCCTCGTCTTAAAAGCTGCTTTTCCACATCATCTAAACGGGTTTTCTCAACCACTGCTTCTTGTTTGACCTGCTCTCTTTCTGAATCCTTTCTGGATCGAGATTTGCCTTTTTTAATGTCCGCAGTTTCTTTGGTGATACTCTCGACATCAGAATGACTTGATTTGGCTTCTAACCCTTTCCGTTTACTTTTTTTAGTTTGAGTTAATGCATTTACTTCAGGACTTTCAGGTGCATGAGCCCCTCTTAGTCTGCTACTTCTTCTGCTAATGTTTTCGTGATGATCTTCTTCTTTCGCACGTGTGACTGTTGTTGACTCTAGTGTAGTACTTTCTTCTGTTACTGAAGATTCGTTAGTAACTTCGTTCTTAGATATTATATCTAGACTAGTGTTGCTGCTTTCAAGATCTCTGGTTAGCTCTTCTAGTGACATTTCAGTATTAGTTTGAGTTTCTTTTAAACGCTCGCTTTTCGTGTCGGGGGATTCCAAGTCGTGTTTTATCCCGGCTAGTTCTGAATCAATGGAAGATTCCTGGGTGGATTGATTTAATGATGAATCGTAATCCTCCCGAATGTATTCCACTATTTTTTCGGAATCTTCTTCGATAAGTAGCTGCTTGAATTTTCGGCGTTTCTTTACGACAGTCAGAGATTTCTCAGGTGTTGCAGGGCTCGATAGCTCTGTTGAAATATCATTGGGTTCTACAGAAAGATTTTCGGTGGCAATATCCTTTAAACGTTCTTTTTGATCAGAATCTGAATTTGAATTTACATCCTTTTCCTGAAATGAAAGATAACTTTTAATACAATTTTTAAAAAAAAACTGGCATTCGTTTGACTATACTGGAATGAAGGTTTTGTTGAGTGTGATACGGCGAAACCGGTCAGAGGAATTAAATTAAATTGCTTCAATTAGAAGGATCTGAACAAGATTAATTTTTTTGTAAACTAGCGGATTTTGATGCAAAAAATATTGTTCTGGTCAATGGACACACCCAAACCTTCTAATATCAGATAAAGAAGCTTGAATTACCTGTTTTTCTTTTGAAGGGGTGACATCGACTTTCCGAAAGCCCGCTTCAAAGTCCTCGAATGAAGTGACAAACCTCTTCTTGGAGGTACCACTTTTTGCGGGCGTCTTTACAGTGGTACCTCCTTTGTCAGGAAACTTTATCGTCCTGACATCATGAAAATTTTGCTCCGGTTTCAAAGTGTGGGTTAAATCGTCTAAAACAGGCACTTCGGTTTCCTCCATAAGGTCCTTGAACGTGTTGTCCAACGTGTCATCCACGACAGACGCTCGATTGAATGACTGACTAACGCGAAGAATTTCTTTTTTACGATTGTCGTCTTCCTCAGGAATAGCGTTTGATTCAGCTTCTTGCTTGTCGGATTTACCTTGAATTAAGCATTATTCAGATATAAATTAATCTCTATAATAAAAAATAGTCCTATTATAGAAACAAACAAAAAGAAAAGGCCTGAAGCCAAAAATAATATAAAAATGGCGACAAATTAGCCATTACAATCAAGTAAGGTAAGGTAAGTCAGTCATAAAGTTAATTTCTTTTGACAAATACAAAAAATATGAAAAACAAAAGTTTTATAAAATGCACAGTTACAATTTTTACTATTCCTGCTTGGTAAAAAAACACAAAATTTACTTACTTTTAGATTGTTCATCTTCTTTATCGCCAAGCTCTAAGAGTTCGGATATACTGGCTCTAGGTTTTTCAGGAATCACTCTGGGTATCTTCCGACCAGTTGACGCCGGATACAAAAAACTGTCATCTTCTTCTTCCTCCTCATCGAAATCGAAACAATTTTTAATGTCGTCGTGAGTGTTGTTTTTGTTCGGGTCAGTTAGCTTAGAATTATTTGCGTCTTCTGTTTCCACTGTAGTGTTCATTTCTTCCTCTTCTTCTTGCGAATTAAACAAATCATAATGTTCTACACAACCAAAAGCCGATATTTATTAAAATTACGGTAAACAATTTTAACTTGGTGATACCTTTACCTTCGGATGTAGTATTAGTGATCTTGCTGTGATTACTTTTCTTCTGCTTAACTGGTGTTTCCATTTCTTCGTCGGATTCATCCCACTCATCCAGCAAATTGGCAAAACTGTCCGCAGCAGGTTTTGGTTCGGAATGAACAATTTTTGGTTTAGGCAGCTTAGGCTTTGACGTGTTTGTCGCTTTCTTTTCGCTGACATTTGATTCGGTGGTGTTGTGATCCTTATATTTTTTGAATTTTCTTTTTACGGTTACGGAAGCGTTACCTAAACGCAAACAATCCCATGCTTACTAATGACTAATCTCAGATTATTTTTACGTTTTTATCAGTATCGTAAATAAACAGCGTGACTCGTTTTGTATAGAGCAGTTCTGTGTGCAAAATACCGTTCAGATATAGTGAAATAGAACAAATCCTCATTTCAAGACTTTTCATAGTCTATTTCCAGAAGTAACATTTTTATCTTTAATAACCCGTTTTGTTTGCTACTGATGTCACATTTTAAAGAGAAATGTTTTAAGCATTTTGAAATCTAACGTACAAAGTCAAAGCCCAAACGATGTAAATAAAGATGAAAGTTTTAAAAACGAACTAGCAAAATGAGTTTTCCAATCGTACATAAACTTTGACTGATTGGTCATATACTATGGCTTCTGCAGAGTTTAAACTGAAACGTTCCAAGAATTAATGTAAATTACCAGAAACCTCTAGTAGCGCTATTTTAAAAGTACCAGAGACCTCTAAATGCTATTGTGAACCTTCTAAAAAGTGCCAGAGGCCTCTACAAGTGTCTTAAACCTTCCCAAACTTGTTTTAAATTGTCAGAAGCCTCCGAGACCGTTTTGAATGTGCCAAAGACCTTTAAATGCTACTGAGAACTTTCTGAAAAGTTCCAGAACCCTCTTCGACAACTTTGCCAGAACTGTTTTAAATTGCCAAAGGACTCTAGGACCATTTTGAATGTAAATGATATTGACAACCTTCCAAAAAGTGTCAGAGGGTTCTAAAAGTGTCTTAAACCTCCCGAGAATTGTTTTAAATTGTCAGATGCCTTTAGAATTATTTTGGAAGGACCAGAGATTTCTAAATAATACTGCAAACCATCTAGAAATTCCCAAAGGCTCTTAAATACAACTGAAAACCTTTAAAAATAGCCAAATAAAAATGCAAAGTGTTATACACCTTCTAAGAATTGTTTAATTGTTGGTATATGCATTTAACCTATAATCTAAAACTGCAATCATTTTGACAATCAATCCATATCACATTTAATCACCGACGTACGTTATTGTTTAATCTGAAGATATTAAGTCTGCTTACGATTTCACGACAGCAAATTAATTAATTTATTCACGCTAGGACTTTACGGACGAATTGGATCAGTGTAAAGTAAAATTTGATTTCAAATATGTTGTGAAAAGTTCACGTCAATTTATTCCCGCAAATAGAACGTGTTCTTTAGTCTCGTTAACTTATTTTTACGACATACAGGTTTTGAAATAACAAATCTACCTTAATCTGGAATTTGTTCAAGATGATTGTTTATAATAAATTATACTCTAATAAGCTACAATTAGTTACGCTTACCTTCCAAATGTAATTTGTTGTGAATCAGTAGTACTCCCAATCTAGTTGTTGAGAAATCGCATATTTTACATCTTATAATTTCTTCTGGTTCTTGATTCAATTTTATTATGTCTTCGTCCTCGCTGTCTGGCTGCCGATCTTTACATGGTTCTTGAACCATTATAAAGGATTTGTAATCGTCATTTCCAATAAAACGACGATGCGTTACTAAGGGAGCTTTAGGATCTTTTGTAACAGACTCTATAAAAACAGTGTTTTCACTATATTTTTTTTTTAATTGCATAGGTAAACATACTTTTATTGGATAAGCTTTTACCCTTGGACGATTTTTTAGGAGAAGGTGTGCCAAAAATTTCATCATAGTTAATCTTCTTGTTTGGTAAAAATTCAGGTTGACTTAAAATATTGGGGTCACCATCAGTTCTTTCTTCAGCAGTAGTAACATCCCTTGGAAAAGTTGACATATGGGAAAGTTTGGCTCTGAATCCACCTTACAAAAAACATGTAATTAAAAAATTGTTTAATTTAATTTAGGTTTTACACTCACCCATTCCTTTTCTGATAAAGTAATTTTTCTTGTCACAATCATATGGATAAATGTGTGACCAATGTTTAATATACTCACTAAAAATAAAATGTCTAGTAAGTAAATACATAATAGAAATATAGTTTTGTATACAGGGTAATTTTATTTTTTTAAATTTATTTCTAACCTTATTTGAGAACAAAAATTAACAGAAAAAATCAAAATTTAATTTACAGTTAAAATCTAAGTTGTTCCAAATAGGGTGCAGGAGGGAAAGGAAAATCGGGAATGTCTCGTTTGTCTTCTTAGACAAAGAGGGTCAAGTATAGTCCAGTTGTTAGGGTTGTTTTTCCATTTAGTTTGAATTTGTAGCAGTCTTTCTGAAATTTGTTGTCATTTGTGTGCGTTCATAAAGGAGTTTGTTGGATGGATTATATAAAGGGTTATTGGGATGTCTAATTTTTGTAATTAGTCTTAGTGCAATTTGTTCAGTGGTTTGTATGTATTGTTTGGTTTTCTCGGTAGCGTTTATCCTCAATACATTTCCATAATCTAGCAGAGGTCTACAGATGGATTTATAAATTGTCGTGGCTGTTTTAGTACTTATTCCTTTGTCTTTGTAGGTTAGTGATCTAAAGTGTTTTGTCCTTCTGATAATTTCAGTTCTAATGTTTCGTAAATTTTAATTTTTTGTCAATAGTCACTCCCAGATATTTTATGTCGTTTTTGGGTTCAGTAATGTGGCCGTTAGCTGTAATAGTGGGTGAGTTTATATTGATTTTATGATTAAACAAAATAAGTTGATTTTTAGTGGCATTTGGTGTCAGTCGCCACTTATAAAACCATGTCATTGTATTGTTTGTTAGATTCTGAAGTCTTTCTGTAGCTTTTGAGGTAGTTTTGTCATGTACGACAAGTGCAGTATCGTCCACGTATTGTAATATGTAAGATGTTTTGTCAATGTAATTTTTGTCTTGAAAATGATGATTGTAAATGTTGTGGCAGTATGTTATAAAGAAGTGGGGAAAGTAGGGAGCCTTGAAGAAGCCCTTGCTTGGGAGAGAAAGAATAGGAGTAGTCAGTATTGATGTGTACTTGTAGTTGTCTATTTTGTAGTAGGTTTTTAATATTGTAAAGGAGGTATTTTGGTATTTGAAGTTGATGCAGTTTATATAATAAGCCTGCATGCCAAACACTGTCAAAGGCCTTGTTTATGTCCATAAATAAACAGGCTGTCCTTTTGTCATCTAAGTGTGTAGTTTGTATGTTATTTGTCAGAACAAAGAGTGGATGTGTAGTCGAGTGTTTTGGTTTAAAGCCAAATTGGTAAGCTGGTATGTGCTGTCCAACCAGTATTTCAAGTCTGGTTTAATGAGATATTTTATGAAGATTACTTGGTAGTACTTGTCACACGCAATTGGCCTGAACATACTTAGTCACAATGAGGAAAAACGAGGCAATATTATTTTAAGCTTCATCACAAATTTGATACAAAGTTAATAATATGAGAGCAAGCCAACTGTAATCAGTAAGCCAACAGCCCCACATAACTTTAATTAGTTAAAACTTAACCAAAACATGGCTCAATTTGGTGTTTTTCAAAATCCAATATTAAATTATTTAAACTTGCACTTAACATTATAAAAAAATGAAATTTGGCAAAAAATTAAGTTCCTAAAATGATGATCTTTCTCTTGGAAACATAAATGAGCTGTTTAAGTTAGAGATAATGCTAACAAATCTCTTTTTCTGATTAACCTAAATAGTTCAGCAATGCTTGTATAATAATAACATTTTGTGCGGCGGTTTCTTTTCTAGATACATTTTTACCTATGCTTGACTTGCTCTAATAATCGTCCGAATTATCGTGTTTGACAAGTACTGTCAAATAATATTTCATAAAACGTCTCATTAACTCAAAGCCAACTAAAGTAAAATTAGTTTTTATTGAATTATTTTGTCATTTATGAAGCAAATCATAAGTTATTATACATCACTAAAATCAGAATGAAACATACTATTTGGTGGGCTAAAAATCCAATATGGCGCCCATAAGAAAAAAGAAAGTTGATGATGACTGCCAAGAAACAAAACGTCTAAAATCAAAAATTTATGGATCTATTTGCTTGAAAGGTATCATATTCCTGTCATGGCTGTTATTAATTTTATTAAAGTTACTTAATAAAATATTGTCAAAATAAAATTCTGAAAAATAAAGACTGAACAAAAAATATAAAGTTGTTTTGATTTGTTATTTATTGCTTTAGAGATTTTGGTTTATCAAGTCAAACTTTTCTGAATAAATGATTGAATAGTGAACAAATAGCCTTTTCTAAAAAATTGCATTACATATCAGCTTTCTGTCACTTTTCTTAATTATCTCATTAAACTATTATATTTTCTTTATTACTTTATTATCAGTTTAAATTATGAAAAATAATATGTTTTTGTTGAGAAAAATTACGAATACATTGTTTAAACAATTTGTAATTTACTGGTAGTTTACAACTGTAATAAATTTCAGAAACACGTGTCTTGTTTCAAAAACTGTGTTAAACTGTAATTCTTGCAAACTTTAGGCAAATTCTGACAGTTATGACTAATATCGTAAGTCATTTATCATAAATAAACATAAATCTCAGAATCACATCATGTTTTGTATGGAATACTACAAGAAAACTTTTCTAAACCCTGATTTTTTTGCAACTTTTGAGCAGCTTGACAGTTAGGAAAAAATCGCCTGTAAAACCCACTTGGAGTGAGAAAATGACTGTTTTAACCACATTTTTGAAATCCTCATTAAATTTCCTACTCAATAACCTAAAAAACACTACAAAATTTGGTACAGTTAAAGAGAAAATCGAGTCAAAGTTTGAACTGCCAGAAATACAATTTGAAAGGACAGTCACAGACAAAATTCCCTGTAAAACCCATTTGTAGGGAGGCAATGACTGTTTTAAGCACATTTTTGGAATCCTCATTAAATTTCCTATCCAATAATAAATAAAACAAATAAATAACATGAATAAACACTTAACCACAACAACACACAACCACAATTTACCAGTCAAATTTTCCTGGTAAAGTAAAATACTTACTTTACCCCTAATTTAGCCATCATTTGACATTTTTATTTGTTTACCAAAGGTGACTCAATTAAATTCTTCAATATGAAACAAGAATAAAATAAGATATGTGTGGGTAGTACCAATATGTGAAACCTGCTACACAGCTTTGAAAGAGAACAAAAAAAAAATGAAAACCCCATATTTTACTTTTACAAAACTTGGCACTGTATAGTTTTCCTTATGAATCCACAATGAATTAAATGTTTGCTTCTTCTAACATGGGCAGTCAGTTATAACAAGAAGCAATTAATGACATAAAATGGAAGAGTCAAAAAACATTGCAGATTTTATTGTAAATTATCATTTTTTCTTTAAAGCTTCTTGATTTTTTTAATTAGGCATTAAAAATAATTACAAAATTAAGGAAAACTATTTTGAGTCTTTTTCTTAAGATTAGTTTCATCAAAACAACCTCCTGCTACTATATAAAATTAAATTAAATTTTCAACATTTTGCCTTTTTTACTATGATGATATCCACAATGACACATTTTAGTGACTAAACCAGTTTATAAATTATTACAATACCAGAAAATAAAATATGAAAACACAATTTTTAAGTACCATAGTCAAGATGTAAAAAAGTTTTCATTTTATGTCAACAACAGATTGAAAAAGTTATTCCACAGAATTTGGGTCTGTGAGTGCAGTAACCTCGTTTCAATGTGTAGAAAAAGCAACAAATGCATAAAACTGTGCCTGAAAAATAACTATAATAAACTTACTAAGTGTCTTCCTCAAAAAACTTTACAATAACCAATGGTGGCTTTTTGAAATCTGTGAGTAAGTCACTGGGCAAATCCTCTTCATTTTTCACCTCACCAGGCCACCAGTAACTGCTCAGCTTCACCCAAACAATGTCCCCCTTTTTGTAAACAGGGGGATTGTCCACATCACTATCATCAAACATGGAGCTCATTTTTCCAGCACGAAATCCAGAATTCACTGTAAAATGTATTTTAAACGGCTTAAAAACACCCAAAATTTCAGAACAGAAACTAAATTTTGTTGTTGATGTACTGGCAGATTCCCGCATAAACTGAATGGCGTTTTTACCTGTGTATCCTGCCGCCGGGTGTGCTTGGAGTCAAACCATACCAGTCCTATTGATAGTTTCGGCTTTCTGGTATGTATTTAATCAGCTAATTGAACGTTTTAATTTAATTGCTCCGAATAAATCCCACAATGTTTATTTTTTCGAATAATGCGTAACAATGGTCACTTGTCAAGAAACCTTCATGATTTTCCCATGATGCTCGGCGATTGGCGTCGACGTAGTGCCAACAAACAGGTATTTAAGCCAATTTTAATTGCATTGGTTTTTAAGCTAAAAATGTTCTTCAAAAATTGATTTTAAGTAAAAAAATTATCCAGAAACTACGTAAATCTACTGACGAGAATTACTTTCAAATAAAATAAATGGTACTAATAGAAATAAACTTATAAAAATCGCTAACGGGTTGGTAGTCTTGACTGTCAAATACGTCGAATCGACGTCATAAGCTCTGTCATTTCCGCTTTCATATAGAGATGAGCTTACGGAATGAATCGGTCGCGGTCGATAATACTCAAGAGTATGAGATGTGGTGAAGAAGAAGTTGTTAACCTAACATTCCACCTAAACAAAATTTTGATTTTTGTTTATTCTTAAATTTAAATTTATAAAACAAGATTTGGGTTTGTGTATTGGGGATTGATGTTTGTTCTTACTAAATTTTATGTAATTAGTGCGTTTTGATACAATTCAACAAAACATTTAAAATTGACTTAAAAAATAGGCAGTTAGTAATAAAAATAAGGAAAATTGTATCATACTTATGGGGTTTAACTGATATTCAATATTAAATATCAAAATTTAACTCTTACCAAGATGCCGACAGAACTTCAAGAGTTAAAAGATACTTTGGACAGCTACCACATACCTGTCTCAATGGAGTGGCTGGAAAGTTGTGCTGAATGGTGTAAAAATGATTTGAATCCCAATTATACTATTAAAGAGTTATATCGTTCGGTTTACCAACAGTGGTTGTTTTTAGGTAAGCTTAATCTTAAGGCTTTGGAGCCTTGATTTGAATTGTGTAGGTATGTTTATGTTTAAAGTTTACAGATGCTCTAAAAATACTTTATAAAATACTAGGAACTGTAAGAAAGCTTTTTTAATTAATACAGAGAAGTAACAGCTAAAAAACACAAAAGAATTGAAAAGTAGATGTGTAACTTTATTTTTATAAGGGAGAATGATCCTGACTTTAATATCTTCTATAATAAGATGCCTATTGATTGTGAATGTTTTTAGATTTAAAAATGGTGGAAATTCCGTCATTGCCTGCTAATTTATCTTCAGAGAAAAGGTACAATCTTACTGGAATATTCTACCTTCAAATTATGAAAATAGTTGACATTTCAAAACCAAAATTATGGCAACTGCAAAGAATTAGAAATAAGGTAGCCAAAAATACTGAACTGGAAAAAGATTTTGGAAAACGGGTGAGGAAGCACAATATTAGGTTAAACAATTTGGAAGGCCTTTGTTTGGTTATTGTTGATATTTATACAGTACAAGTACCAAATTTTAATTTTTGTTTTATAGGTACTTATGTTTTTTTTTTAGGTATTGCAACTGACTCTTACTGATGGGGTGCAAGAAGTGGAAGCTATGGAATTTAAACCAGTTCCTTGTTTAAATATAAATTTACGACCTGGCTCTAAATTGAATATAACTGGACCTGTGATGGTTCGAAATGGAAGACTGATGCTTGAACCTGTCAATGTTAAGGTATTCAAATTATATTTATGTTTCACCTTTGCATTTTGAATAAATAATACCTTGGAAATGGTGTATGTTATAGTGTTTTTAACAACCTGAGGGCACATTATAGGCAGGCATTGTCATAACTCCACATTCATAATTATGTTCTCTCTAACACCCTAGGTGCATAAATAGCTATTGTATTATGTATTCTAAATGATATTGCCCATTACCTACACAGCAATTACTTGGTAACTATTCTGAATTAAGCAGATTAATGCATCTTCAACATACCATAGTCTTACTTTGGTTAATGGTAGAAAAATTGTTGAATATAAACTGGGGGTCATTTTTAAAACCTTGCCATTTCCAAAAGAATCAACGGATTTTAATGGGGTTTGGATGGTTATTGGGCTTGATTTATTGGCTTTTTGCTGATGTGAAAAACTTAAATGTTTTAGCTATAACTGCCTTATACAGGGTGTAAAAGAGACAGCAAAAAAGTGAAATTTCCAAGCAGTCAAAGCATTGACCAATAATTTTTTTTTGGTTTTATTTTCAATTTAGTAATATTTAATAATATTTTATTAAAATGGTAAGCAGAAAATGAAAAGTATATTATACTTTACCAATAGATATTTTTTATGTTTTTTTAACATGGTAAGTTGTTGTCTAAGGTAATTCATGTCTAGAAATATCGATTTATCCGGAAAATGATTATAACAGTGTTCATTCTTGAATTACGCTATATTTGCATGTTTATATTTATCATTCAAATGCCGTTGTATAGTCTGTTCAGTGACTTCTGACTGTTGGTCACAATCACCAGCAAAAAACGTATGTCGGTGATTAAATGTGATATTGATTGCTTGTCAAAATGATTACTGTTATAGGTTATAACTTAAGGCGACAATAAATTATATAGTACATATAACTAACCAATCAAAGCTTATGTACCAACAATTAAATGATTAAATTAACACTTGTAGAAGGTTGTCAGAAGCATGTATAAGCCAGTGGCACTTTCTTAATGTAACTAGAAGCTTTTGACTATTTAAAACAATTCTTCAAAGGTTTAAGACACTTGTAGAAGCCTCTTTCAATAGCTAGAAGGTTTGCAGCATTATTTAGAGAGCTCTGCCACTTTCAAAATGGTTCTGGAGACATCTGACAATTTAAAACAATTCTTGGAAGATTTAAAATACTTGTAGAAGCTTCTGGCACTTTTTAGAAGGTTGTCAACAGCACTTAGCGGTCTCTGGTAGATTCAAAATGGTCCTAGAGGCCTCTGGCACTTTTTAGAAGGTTCTCAATAGCATTTAAAGGTTTATGGAACTTATAAAATTGTGCTAGAGGCTTCTGGCAATTTAAAGCAGTTCTGGGAAAGTTTAAGACAATTGTAAAGGCTGCTGGCGCTTTTTAGAAGGTTCTCAATAGCATTTAGAGGGTTATGGAACTTTCAAAATGGTCCTGGAGGCTTTTGGCAATTAAAACAACTTTGGGAGGATTTATGATAAGCCTTTGGCACTTTTCAAAAGGTTCTCAATAGCATTTAAAGGTCTATGGAACTTTCAAAATGGTTCTAGAGGCCTCTAGCAATTTAAGGCAGTTCTGAGAAAGTTTAAGACACTTGTAAAGGCCTCTGGCACTTTTTAAAATGTTCTCAATAGCATTTAGAGGTCTATGAAACTTTCAAAATGGTTCTAGAGGTCTCTGGCAATTTAAAACAATCCTGGAAGGGTTTAAAACAGTTGTAGAGAGTTCTGGGACTTTTCAGAAAGTTTTCAGTAAATCTCTTTGACACATTCAAAACGGTCCTGCAGGCCGCTGACAATTTAGAACGACTCTGGGAAGGTTTAAGACACTTGTAGAAGCCTCTGGCACTTTTTAAAATGTTTTCAGTAGCATTTAAAGGTCTATGGAACTCTCAAAATGGTTCAAGAGGCCTCTGGCACTTTTTAGAAGGTTCTCAATAGCATTTAAAGGTCTATGGAACTTTCAAAATGGTCCTAGAGGCCTCTGGCAATTTAAAACAATCCTGGAAGGGTTTAAAACAGTTGTAGAGAGTTCTGGGACTTTTCAGAAAGTTCTCAGTAGATCTCTTTGGCACATTCAAACGGTCCTGCAGGCCGCTGACAATTTAAAATGACTCTGGGAAGGTTTAAGACACTTGTAGAGGCCTCTGCCACTTTTTAAAAGGTTTTCAATAGCATTTAAATGTCTATGGAACTCTCAAAATGGTTCTAGAGGCCTCTGGCACTTTTTAGAAAGGAAAAGAAAACTGATAAAAACGTCAAACTGACAATAGCTGCTAGTATGATGGTATAAGGGTCATATTAATGATCATTTCTAGAGGGTTATCATGAATCTCACTCTGTCTCTTGAGGGTTAAAACAAAACCAAAAAAAAGCATTAGTCAATTGGGGATTACTTGAAAACTGAACTTTTTTTCACATCCTGTACAAAGCAGTTATAGTGCATTAAAGTAAAAGTTTTTTACGTCAGTAGAAAGCCAACAAATCAAGGGTCATAATTGTCAAAATTATCACAATGATAGTCCAAACCGCATTAAAATATATTGTTTCCTTTCAAAAATGCGGCGTTTTAAAAATGACCCAAAGAATTGCTGTCATGGTTGTTTTTCAATTGTTATACTTAATACTCTTAATTACTTAATAAACATCTGTAGGTTTTTGAATCTTGTATATTATAGCCATTGGGTGGGTATGTGGAAGAATTGCTTGTAACAAATGCTGCCGAAAACGTCCTTGCCAGAGCCCTAAAACTTGAAGAAAATCCAACACCCAATGAGTTTGATGAAAAAATTTTGGAAGTTCCTGAAGGTAAGTTTTATACCATCTAGGTTAAAATTGAATGAATTTATGAACCTATACTTACATTACACGGAAACCTGCCAAGCTCATATTACCAAAAATGACTGATTGTATAGTTAATATAATCTTTGTTTATTACAGCTAACACCACGACCCAGTCGGTTAATAATACAACCTCTATGCAAACTACAAGATTGCAACAAAATAGAAATCAAATTTCTACCAATACAGTTGAAAATAATCATATAAGCTCAGATTCTGGAAGAGGTAGTAGTGTTTCCAACTTGGCTGAACCTGGTTGCAGCAACTACCGAAATAAACGGAACAATACTAATATTCAAACAGATTTTGTCATTGACGATGATTTACTCCGAGAACTGGAAGAGGATTTTGAAGACTCTTCTGTACAGAACTTTAGCAAATCAATGAAATCAAATGCACAAACAGCTTGTACTACAAATAAAATGACGGAAAACGCTGGTTCAAGTAAAACGAGACGTTCCGATTCACCAGATCTGTTTGAAGGAATGGACATAGATGATGAGTTGCTGAATGATCATTTAGATCAATTAGATTCTGTCAGTGCGCTGAATTCTACAAAACCACAAAGTGTTAGTAAACTTAATGTTGAGAAAGTCATAGTTTTGGACGACAGTTTTAGTGATATAGATATAGACTCTCATTTAGACCGAATAGATGAGGAAATGTCCAAGTTACCTTCTAGTACACAGAGGGCACAAAGTTTTAAACCACAATTGAAAAACCCTCCTAAAAAACTTGCTCAAAGCAAGTTAAACTTCGGCAATTCTAGTAAAAACCGGTCTACTTGCTCAACGTCTTCAGCTAAAAATGTTGAATCTAATTTGGGAAATTTTGCCAACTCTAGCAGCCACTCACCTGAAAAATCTGTTAAACAAGTCTGTAAATCAAACAACTTTGAAACCTCATCAAAAAGTTGCAGCGGGCCTAACGTTAACGTGCTTTCAATAGAAAAATTAAAATCTTTAATACCAAACGTTGGACATGGAAAGTTCAAAATAAAAGGCAAATTTAAAGAAGTGAAAGAGAAACTCACCATAAACGCCACTGATATTTATATGGTTATAACGGTCAAAGATGATTCTGGGGAAATAACTGCTCAGATTCATTCCAGTATAGTGGAAACGCTTGCTAATACAACTTTGAAGCGGCTGAAAGAATTGCGGGAACTCACAATTCAGTCCGATAACAGAGATGCTAAAAAGGAGATTCTTGAGGTAAGTATTATTTAAGTTTGGATATTTGAATTATTCTACAGAAGAGTCTCTCGTGCATCATACAAAATATTACGAAATAAGAGCTCTAACTCAACTGGGACAGTGATTTTATTGTACTATACAGGATGGGAAAGAAGCGCGTGCAAAAAACTAAAATTTTTAAGTTGTCCCTGGTTGGTCAATGATTATTTTTGGTTTTATTTTCACATAAAAGAGTGTTGGGCTTGTTCTGAAAATAACTCAAATTATGCATATAATGTTGAACATACAACGTCATTTGAATGATAAATATAAATCTGCTGATATGGCTTAATTCAAAATTGAACAGTAAAACATCCATTTTCCGGATAAATCGATATTTCTTCCCACACATGACGTTAATTAAGAATAGTGATGGGCGTAAATTTACCCTAACCGGTTATTTACCGGTAAGGTAAAGTAAAATTTAGTGTGACAGGAATTGACCAATTTTACCAGTAAATTTGTGGGTCTAATTGAAATTTGCTTGTAAAATATCATTTTAATAATAATAATAATAGTATTTATTTAGCATGTAGCTATAAAAATAAACACAATGACAAATCATGCAAATATAAAAATATTAAAATTAATGTAAAAATAAAATAAATAAAATGGACAAATATGAACCTGTTTAGAAACAAGTAACGAATTAAAAAGTAAAAACATTAAACAAAAACAAGCTAAAGCACTTAAATTACAACATGTTATCTTAGGGCTCTTTTAAAATTATTCAAATTATCACAGTGTTTTACTACATTGGGCAACATATTAAAACCTTGAAGGCCTTTGTACAATACTGAATTGAACATGTGTTGTTCTACAATTTCCACTCAAAACAAAATCAGAACAGTTTCTAGTGCTGTAACTGTGGACTTCGTTAAAAGACTTGATCCGCTTGCATAGGGTGGTAACAGTCCATTTTTTAATTTAAACACAAACACGTGGACGGCAAACACAATCATTTTTTGGACAGGTAACATGCTAAAATCGTGGACATTGTTACGATGGGATGGATGGATGGACCTGTTGCATCGCAATATGCACCTCATTGCTCGATCTTGCACCATCTGGATCTGATCTATCTTAAAACCAGGCAGACTGTATAAAAGAGCAGAACAAAACTTGAGATGAGGGGCTGCAATACAGTTATACAATAACAGTCTGGTCTCCATAGAAAATTGTCTTCCTACTCTCGAAATGAATCCCACCTTCTTTGAACATTTTCGAGTTATATCATCAGCGTGGGCATAAAACTTGAGTTTGGAATCAATAATTACTCCCAGATACTTTATTTGACTTTCGTACTTAATCCTGGTGCCGTTCATAATTACATCGAGCTGCTCCAAGGAGACGTTTCTTAACTTACTTTTTCTCCCAAACAGACAAAACTTTGACGAGTGGATTGACACTAAGCTCATTTTTACATAGCCATCTGAATATATTTTCCAAATCGTTGTTTACGTTCGTCTGCATAAGATTCAAGTTACTCTCAGATATGTAAATCATTGTACTCCATGCTGAACACACAAAGGATCAGACATGCTATTCTTATACTTTACTCTTTGATGTCTGTTAGACAAATAAGACTCGAACCATCCCAGAACGGTACCACTCAAGCCCATACAATGCAATTTTTTTATTATTTTATTTTCCTGTCATTTCTTTGAAAAGTAATTTACAGTTAGGGCTGTTATTTGTTGTTTTAGAGATTTAAAAGAACCGTCTTAAGCTTCTCTTTTCAGTAGTGTAGAACAAAAAATTCTATTTTAAAAATGGCGAATAGGGTGGACAAAACATCTGTATAGTACTCACTTACTGTGAAACTTCCAAGTATGAGTTTGGCAGTTCTTTACAAACATTTTCGCTCTCCTTCAAATTTTTCGTAACTTTCACCGTTTCTGAGTTTTTTTAACACAAACTGGTTTGATGCAACACATTTTAAAATCAGTTGAAATTGTGGTTTGAAATTTGAACACAGTGTAACTCGGTTATTTTTGAGAATTCAGCGAGGTTCAACCATTCAAATTAACCGTATTGCGCTTCTCTTTCCAGTGGTGTAGAAAACAGTCAATCACCTTACTTTTTATGCACACCCTGTATACTGAAAGCAAAAACGGTCCTGCAAATTTACGGTGTTGGGTTAAGGAGTTGATTAGGAAAATTTTTGGTCTTTTACAAATTTTTCGTAACTCTCACTATTTCCGAGTTATTTAGGAAAAACTGATTTGGTGCAACAAATTTACAAATCAGTAAAATTGAGATCTGAAATTTGAACACGGTTTAAAAGACAGTCAGGAAGAAAATCGCCTGTAAAACCCACTTGCAGTGACCGAATCATGTTTTTAAGCACATTTTTGGATTCTTTATTAAATTTCCTATCTGATGACATAAAAAAGCACTCAAAATCGAGTACAGTCACGGAGAAACACGCTATCAAAGTTTAATTTGCCAAAAACACAGCGGGACAGTTTGAATCATATTTATGGAATACTCATTAAACTTCCTATCCAATAACCTAAAAAACACTACAAAATTTGGTATAGTTAGGGAGAAAAGCGGTGTTAAAGTTTGAACTACCAGAAACACAGTTTAAAAGAACAGTCAGGGACAAATTCGCTTGTAAAACCCATTTGGAGTAAGAAAATTACTGTTTTAAGCACATTTTTGGAATATTTATTAAATTTCCTATTCAATAACTTGAAAAAACACTACAAATGTTACACCATCAAACATTTTGGTTAAAACTGAAAACGCGAAGTTTATTGGTGAAACTTGAAGATTTTGGTAGGTTATTTTCATTTTATTCAAAACTACTTATGTGTCAAATGTCTGGGTTTGCATTTAAACGCTTCATATTAGGTCAGAATGAAATTTAAGCACAACGTTATATAAATCAACGACTTTAAAATAGTTATTAAAATTTTGATATTAGAATAATTAATAATTGAAATGAAAGGTGTCTGAAATGTCTGTTATTCCTTATTTAGATCAACATTTTATTACTTTTAGGCTTTAAAAAGACTGCACGACAAACTACTTAAACTTGATACCATTATGGATGTACAAATTACCAGAGGAGAAAAGTATCCAATGATAGTAAAGATGATGGACAAATCCTCTTTGTATGGTCAAAAATAGTTTGTTGATTTATTTTGATGTTTGTTTGTATCGATTAAGGATCTTGTATTATTAAAACTAATTTAATGCTCATTTATTAGCGTTTTTAAATGTTTTATATGCTGTTTTCTCTGAGTTAATTATGTTATTTAAAATTGTTGAAGACACTGAAATAAAAGAATTAACCAGTGACGTTAAACTGTGATTTGGAAAAAACCATAACCCAAAATCAAAATGAAGATGAGAATATGAAGGATGGTAATTTGTTTGAGCGTGTACATTTAAACATTAATAAAACAAATTTAACGACACTAGAAAAAAAACTACAGTTTAATAAATATACTGTTACTTGTATTTCTTAAAAATTACACGTATATTTAGCGATATCAATAGAAATAATTATTACAAGCTCGTCTCACCGAATACATCAATGTTTAATTGCGCAGACGATTACACATCTCAGCAAAATAATAATATAAACAAAAACATACTTGGAATGTTAAACACCAAGTTGACCTAACTCGTATACTAAATTAGTGTTTTTATGAGCACTGCCCTTAGAATTACATCCGGGCTTATAATGTTAGGAACAGTGTTTAAATTTGAGGTTTTTATTGAAGTACGGAATAAATACGTTATTTATGAAAATATTTCTTAATAATTAACTATTGGCTTGTTACAAAATTTATTAACATAAAATTAAGACAAAAAACATAATAAAACTTAGCTGAAAGTTCTACGTAAATCACAGATATTTTTTTTATAATAATAACTAATCAATTCGTTACTCCTGATGATTAACATACAATAATAGTTTTCATAATAATTACTAGAACACAAAAATTACTAGAGTTTACTAGTTTTGCGTACAATATTAACCAAGCTAAAGAGAAAAAAAATGTTAATATACCAGTTACAGACAAGAAAACAGCTTTATTAAACTAGGCAGAACCTGTGTATTGGCTCAGACGCACTTTAGGTAATTTTTATAGTTAAAAAAGTATTAATTTGTATAAAAATTCAGCCTTATTTACCAAGCAGTGACCCAGTCTTCGTGATGTTAGACGTGGATGGAAAAAATAATGACTTACTTTAATGGGCGCTTCCGATAACCGGCTTATATTTGTTGTATGGTCTCTAATTGCTATAGGAATTCAATCCTGTAAACTTGCAAGTCTGTAAGAATCCCCGACCTAATAATTTGAAAGAAATGTCCTTTGGAAAAAACTATCCTTGATTAAGGAGTAAAAGAAAATGACTGAATTAAAAATTGGATTTTTCAATTTACAACACTACAAAGATTTTCTCTTCCTAACATTGTATAATCAAACATTATCGGATATGTCGTTCTAAAAAAGTATGCTGGTACTACCCGAACTAAAAAGTACAGGCTTATCTACTTCTTCTAATAGGACGTCATCATTAGAATTTTCACTCGGTTCTTGTACGCTGGCTTTTGTACAAGATGTTGGAATGTCTTGGAATGTTTTCATTACACCTAATTGAAAGTCTTCTGTAGTTTTTGGAGTGTATGTTGCTAGAGATGAACCTGAAATGGAATACTTATTCAATACTATTTTACTCTGTATAGTGTATACTACAGGGTTTTTCAATGAAAAGTAGCCACCCTGAATATCTTCCAAAATAATTTCTCTGTTAAAAAATGCTAAGACACGTCAACAAAGATTGCAAGGGGGACATCTTTTTACGTAGGATTAGAATTTCTGCCATCAGCCCCTTTGCCGCCATAGCCACCCCCACTAAGTTTTCAAATGGCACCATACCCTGTGTGGCACATCGTTGGAAAGGGTATTTCATAAGGAATTAATTGCACTATTTTATTTGTACATTTGCTTTGAATTGAGACCAAAAAAAAATAAAAATATTTTTTTGTTATTTTGGTCAAACTGCTGATAACACTACCGAATACCTGTTTTCCATTCCATGTTTTTGCCTCAGTCGGTCAACTTGTAAGTTCGTTTTGAAGGAACATTGTCAATATGGTTTACACGACTGCCGAAAGAATAGAAATTGTACGTTTTTATTTCAAACATAACCTGAAAGACAAATTATTAATGAACCAATTGAAGTTGCTGTTTTGGGACACGTTGCAATGGATAATAATCAGTCTTTAAATCAAATTTTCCATGCATCGGGTGTTTCGACAAGCAGTGTATGGAGAATTTTAAAAAAACACAATTTTCATTCATACAAGGTAAAATTGGTTCAGGAATTAAACGAAGATGACTATGATAGAAGACTACAATTTTGTGAAATTATGTCTACTAATCTGACAAACAACGTGAACTTGTTGTACAATATTTGCTTCAGTGATGAGTGTATGTTTTTTTTGAATGGAGAAGTGAACAGGCATAACTGTCAGACACGAATCCACATTGGTTTAGGGAAACCCATACCCAATATCCAGAAAAACTTAATGTTTGGGCAGGTATTTTAGGAGACCACATCGTTGGTCCGTTTTTTATTGACGGTAATTTGAATGGCGCTACTTATCTTGAGCTTCTTGACACCACTGTTGATCCGACCATAACAGAGCTACTAGAAAATGATGAAAATTTATTTGAAAATCAACTAATTTTCCAACAAGACGGTGCACCTCCACACTATTCACTTCCCGTTCGAGAATATCTGAACAATCGATTTCCTGGAAGATGGATTGGTAGACATGGTCCCATGGAATGGCCTGCGAGATCACCCGACCTCACTCCGTTGGACTTTTTTCTATGGGGGCATTTAAAATCTAAAGTCTATGCAACACAGCCGGCCAATATTGCAGACCTTAGGCAGAGAATAATACGAATGCCGACAACTGACACCGCAAGTCCTCACAAATGTTCGCGAACTCCAAAGTCGCTTCTATTATTGTATGGAAGTTAACGGAGGTTATTTTGATCCATTAATTAAATGATAACCGCTATTTGCTATTATTTCTGCAGTTAACAAAAAATAAACCCAAAACGTATTTTTTTTGGTCTCAATTCAAAGCAAATGTACAAATAAAATAGTGCAATTAATTCGATGAAATACCCTTTCCAACGATGTGCCACACAGGGTATGGTGCCATTTGAAAACTTAGTGGGGGTGGCTATGGCGGCAAATTGGCTGATGGCAGAAATTCAAATCCTACGTAAAAAGATATCCCCCTTGCAATCTTTGTTGACGTGCCTTAGCATTTTTTAACAAATTATTTTGGAAGATATTCAGGGTGGCTACTTTTCATTGAAAAACCCTGTATAACAATATTATACAGAGTGTCCCATAAGTAATGGTAAATAATTTAATGGCGTATTTATTGGGTCAAAATAATCCGATTTACCACAACTTACCTCAGACGAAAAGTCAAGGGAAACAGAAGAATACAGGGGATCAAAGTTATTTTTTTTAAATAGTATTTTTCAAGTAACTTTCAAAAAACTTGAAGTTTTTTTTCTGAAATTATGAATTTGAGGCCTTTTGAGGGTGACAAATTTGATTATCAACTCAGTTTTAAGCCAGTTCATAGAGGGCGCATGGCCTGAATAAAAAATGGTACAATAAAAGTATGGGAACGGATACTAAATCGAGGATCTACAAAACCGTCCGGTGATGACATATACCACAGAAACCAGGCCATAAACATCGAAAATCATTTTGTTCAGGAATCAAGGACCACGATTTATCCTAGCCTTTGCGGACGATATAGACGTAATAAAAAGGACAACCTCCAGACATAAAGGAAGATGTCGTTAAACTAGAAAATGATGTGATGTTTAAAAATTAATTAGACTGAAACTAAATATATGACAACAGTAAGAACCGGTCAGCGAGATCGAACTGGGCAGAATGTAACCATAAATACAACATGAAAATAGAAAGAGGGAATCGCTGTTACTTTGCTCTACAGAGGATAATGAAGTCCAAAATAGTCTCTTGAAGAAGAAAAATAAGTATCTACCACAGTATTATGAGACCTACTATTATGGATGAGTGCGAAACGTGGGCCTTAACAAAGCAAAATGAAAACCGACTAAGAATAGCAGAAATAAAAATCCTTCGGTAAAACTCAGAACAGTACCGGATCAGAAACAACAGAGAACTGGAAAACAAGCGGTTAAAGCTGAAAGACTACAAAGACGTAACAAACAAGTTGTTAAAGCTGAAAGAGTAAGATGGACCGGACACATTAAAAGGCAAAATGAGGGAACGGGTGGTGAAATTGGTATGGGTAATAAGAGAATCCAACCGACAGAAGACCTTTTGGAAGAAATTGCGCTGGAGGGATAACCTGTCTGCAGATTCAAGAACCATGAATATCGTCAGAGCAGCTTATGATGCACAGAGACCAATGGAGAGGCAAGTCGTGGAGTCACTTAAGACCCATCCGGTGTTGGAGAGAGATGGATAATGTAAAACAGAAATGTAATGACGAGAGCAAACACTTATGCCAAATTTAACTAAGACTAAATTTCAGTTAGGAAATTTATATAAAACTATTTCTTTGTGAAAACTCTTTTTGTTTGGTGTAACAGAAAACCAAATTTCGTACTTACCAGAAAGTGTTGGGGTATTGTGACCAACTTGAGCACTACCTCCTATGGTAGAAAACTGGCTCTCCTCTACGAGTAAAGATATCTCCGATGGATATTCGTATATTTCTGCATCATCCACAAACGATATATTAAGCTGCAACAAAAAAAAAAACATTTTTACTTCAGACATTCTGAAATAATTACCAAACGTTTAACAGAAAAAAATTGGATGCCTTATGCTGGCGTAACTGCAATTTTAGCTACGATAATTACGTATTTTATCGTGGCGAAGTAAAAATGCAAAACCAGAAATTTCAAAAAAAAGTAATTATTTCTACGACCGCGTCAATTACGAAAAACGAACATTGCACTCTAATAAATAGTTGCGGTGAGTCGGTATTATTAACGACTTTAGTACTAATCAGTGTTGAGCTCTCTTTGTTTACAAAAATTATGTAATGGCGACTAATTGTTAATAGTTAACATTTTAACGACACGCGTGTTTGGTCCTTTTATTTCCTGAAAAGTACATAGATTAGAAGGCCTTATATTTAAATTATAAATGCCAGTTCTTACGTAACGACTCAAAATATGGTCAGTAAAATAGCGGAGGTAGTAACATTTATAGGAGCATTTACACGCAAATGCATAACTACACATACCCTTTGGCTGTTTTCGGTAATAACTCTCCATTGCGTGTAAACAACTATTCCTTATAAAATACCTTTGGTAATTTTGTTAAACTTGGTAGTTACAGCATTTTTGCTGGGAGCAATACTTATTCAACGTAATGCAGAGAAGTCGTAAATAGTGCAATCAATTTGAAAAATAAAATCTAAAAGTGCTAATCTTATGTATTTAAGAATTATTGGAAAGATTGCAATGGTTTCAAAACTCGACTTTTTGTTGACAGATGTCTTTAAGTTTATTGCACTTAATCAGATTTGCTTCAATATACTTAGACATTTTCCCACAATTTTAAGGGTTTTTAGATAAATATTTCTGTTACCTTTTGAATTAGTGGCAAATTGTGAGAAGCAGGAAGAACTAGAAAAAATACAACGTAGGTTAAGCTAGAAGCATTTACTAGGTCTGACGTAAAGTTGCATTATAAGGATTTCAAATCTATTGTTTTGACGTGTATATTACCACTATAAACTACCGAGTGTCTCAAAAACATTGCTGTAACTGTTTAAGTATATTTTGCCTCTTTTAAACTCCCATCATCATCATTCAGCCTAGCTGCATCCACTGCTGAACATAGGCCTCCAAGTCCAATCCAACGTCTTTGATCCTGTGCTGCATTCATCCAATTTGGCTCTATTCTTTTAATATCGTCGGTCCATCTTGTTGGTGGGCGACCTCTGTTCCGAAAGGCCTCTTGTCCCGGTCTCCACTCCAGAATTAGCCTTGTCCATCATCCGTCCGTCATTCTCACATTGTTATGCGGTCAATTGAATCGGTAACTCCAGACATTCGGCGAAGTCTGATGTTAGAGACTCTGTCCCCCAATGATATGCCCAGCATTGCCCTCTCCATGGCTCTCTGTGCTTCGCGAATTTTTTTATGGTTTTCTTTGTTAGTGATGAAGTTTCTGCTCCATACGTTAGCACAGGAAGCACACACTGGTTGAAGACCTTTCTCTGTAGACAGGTTGGAATGTCCGACTTTAGAGTGTTGCTTAGCTTTCCAAAAACTGCCCAACTTAAGCCAATTCTTTGCGCTATCTTCCGGGTTTGGTTGTCTCTGCCTATAAGACTTTCATCTCCCAGATGTTTATATGAGACTACTTGTTCAATATGACTTGAACCCAGAGAAATTCGTTCACTCACTACCAAGTTGGTCATAAACTGGGTCTTACTAAAGTTGATTTTTAAACCTGACGTTTCCGAAGCATTATTCAATCGCCTGAGCATCTCCCTCGCCTCGTCAATTCCGTCTGTAACCAAGACAATATCGTCCGCAAATCTCAGGTGGTTCAATCTCTCACCATTGATGTTTAGTCCCATATCCTCAAAATCGATCCTATCACGCTGGCAAATGCGGGTTGATAGAAGTGGAATGGGATATTGGAAAGGAAATGTTAGGATTTGGCAAGGATTGAGGGTATGACAATGGTTTTCTCCTGTGTGGTATTAGTGGATAAACCAAAGCTAGCATAGGCAGGGGCGCATCCCTGAAGTAGATCTATCACCTATCGGGACCATAGATGAGTACCTACTTAGGGTAGGGTTTAAATAAACTCCCATAGACAGAGCCAAATGCTTTACTGTGTCCACTCTCACGAGTAGTGATTAAAATTCTTTAAAACTTTCTCCGTTTAACCGATTACTAAATACAAGGCACAATAAAAGAAAAAAAAACTATGAAACGAAAAAATACCACTGTTACAAGTAGTATTCCTTACAAATACCATCAATTTAATATGCTCCAAATACATTCTAATAGGCGGATCGAATCGTTAATAATCCGCGAACACATCGTCTATTATCAACTGTGTAACAATGGATCTAATGTTCAGCATTTTCGTAACCGGAAGGAAATCCAGTATAAACTATATCACCGACCTCGCTGGCGACAAAATGTATTACAATTTCTATTTATAATAACTTCCTCTGCAGACCCCTTTTTGGTGTTGTTCCCTTTTCATATGCAAAGTGTTTTGATATTTAAAATGTCATTTGTTAATGGCTACTTTAGATCTATAAAAGATGTCCTTATATTCTGTCCGTATGGAGGGAAAGTGTTAAGTCATAGTTTGTTAATGTGGCTTACTGTCTGAAACACCCACCGAATGGGTGTTCTACATATTTGGAGAATTAGTGAAACTGCTTGCTCATTAAAAATATTTGCAGAATGACCGTGAAGCAGTAAAGTAAGATATCTTTGAAGCATCTCAGAATCAGTTGGAAGAATTACGCCAACAATAGATTTTTCGGTCTTACGGAAGGTCGTGCATTAATAGTTAAGAATATCAGTAATCTTAAGTGTAGGTAATCATCTATTTGGAGGTCATTTTTGAAAGCGTTTCAAACACTTTACTTTTATTACTATAAGTGTATAAGAGAGTCTAATATTAAAGAAATATGGCAAAATATGACTATCTCTATCGTAAATGCAAGTATGCGGCAACAGATATGTGACCTTGCTACATACTTATCAATCCAGTTTTTAATACATTCAATATTTACTGTGGCATTTCCTGCTTAATTGGAAAATGAACTATACATGAACAGGTTCTATAGTATGAAGAAAGAAAGATTATGTAATGAATTCCAATTAGTTAAAGATGCAAGTACTGGATTACTGAAAGGTAAAAATTGATTTTTAGATATTTGCCATCTGTGAAAAGCTCTAGCGACCAAACGGTGAAACCCACAATTCACAGCAGGTGGCATAGTATATTTTAGTTTAGAAATTTCCGAATTTATTTATAAATTGACCGGTAAATTCCAAATACTGTGTTTCTGGCAGTTCAAATTTTGACACCACTTCACTCCCTAACTGTACCAAGTTTTTTAGTGTTTTTTTAGGTTATTGGATAGGAAATTTAATGAGAATTCCAAAAATGTGGTTAAAACAGTCTTTTTCTCACTCCAAGTGGGTTTTACAGGCGATTTCGTCCCAGACTGCCCTTTCAAATTGTATTTCTGGCAGTTCAAACTTTGACACTGCTTTTCTCCCTGACTGTACCAAATTTTATAGTGTTTTCAGGTTATTGGATAGGAAATTTAATGAGGATTCCAAAAATGTGGTTAAAACTGTCATTTTCTCACTCCAAGTGGGTTTTACAGGCAATTTGACCCTCACTGTTCTTTTAAACTGTGTTTCTGGCAGTTTAAACTTTGACACCGCTTTTCTCCCTGACTGTACCAAATTTTGTAGAGTTTTTTAAGTTATCGGATAGGAAATTTATTGGAAATTCCAAAAATGCTTAAAACAGTAATTTTCTGACTTGACTGACTTTTACAGACAATTTTGTCCCTGACTGTCCTTTCAAACTGTGTTACTGGTAAATCAAACTTTGACACCGCTTTTCTCGTCGACTGTACCAAATTTTACAGTGTTTTCAGGTTATTGGATAGGAAATTTGATGAGGATTCCAAGAATGTGCTTAAAACTGTCATTTTCTCACTCCAAGTAGGTTTTACAAGCGATTTTGTCTTTGACTGTTTTTACTTTCAATATGTATTTCTGACACTTTAAACTTTGTGACTGCTTTTCTCCCTGACTGTACCAAATTTTGTAGCATTTTTTCAGGTTATTGGAGAGGAAATTTAATGAGGATTCCAAAAATGTGGTTAAAACTGCCATTTTTCACTCCAAGTGGGTTTTACAGGCAATTTGGCCCTCACTGTTCTTTTAAACTGTGTTTCTGGCAGTTTAAACTTTGCCACCGCTTTTCCCCTTGACTGTACCAAATTTTGAAGCGTTTTTTCAGGTTATTGGATAGGAAATTTAATGAGGATTCCAAAAATGTGGTTAAAACTGTCATTTTCTCACTCCAAGTGGGTTTTACAGGCAATTTGGCCCTCACAGTTCTTTTAAACTGTGTTTCTGGCAGTTTAAACTTTGACACCGCTTTTCTCCCTGACTGTACCAAATTTTGTAGAGTTTTTTAAGTTATTGGATAGGAAATTTATTGGAAATTCCAAAAATGTGCTTAAAACAGTAATTTTCTGACTTGACTGACTTTTACAGGCAATTTTGTCCCTGACTGTCCTTTCAAACTGTGTTTCTGGTAAATCAAACTTTGACACCGCTTTTCTCGTTGACTGTACCAAATTTTGAAGCGTTTTTTCAGGTTATTGGATAGGAAATTTAATGAGGATTCCAAAAATGTGGTTAAAACTGTCATTTTCTCACTCCAAGTGGGTTTTACAGGCAATTTGACCCTTACTGTTCTTTTAAACTGTGTTTCTGGCAGTTTAAACTTTGACACCGCTTTTCCCCTTGACTGGACCAAATTTTGTAGCGTTTTTTTAAGTTATCGGATAGGAAATTTATTGGTAATTCCAAAAATGTGCTTAAAACAGTCATTTTCTGACTTGACTGACTTTTACAGTCAATTTTGTCCCTGACTGTCCTTCCAAACTGTGTTTTTGGTAAATCAAACTTTGACACCGCTTTTCCCGTTGACTGTATCAAATTTTGAAGCGTTTTTTCAGGTTATTGGATAGGAAATTTACTGAGGATTCCAAAAATGTGGTTAAAACTGTAATTGTCTCACTCCAAGTGGGTTTTACAGGCAATTTGACCCTCACTGTTCTTTTAAACTGTGTTTCTGGCAGTTTAAACTTTGACACCGCTTTTCTCCCTGACTGTACCAAATTTTGTAGAGTTTTTTAAGTTATCGGATAGGAAATTTATTGGAAACTCCAAAAATGCTTAAAACAGTAATTTTCTGACTTGACTGACTTTTACAGACAATTTTGTCCCTGACTGTCCTTTCAAACTGTGTTACTGGTAAATCAAACTTTGACACCGCTTTTCTCGTCGACTGTACCAAATTTTACAGTGTTTTCAGGTTATTGGATAGGAAATTTGATGAGGATTCCAAGAATGTGCTTAAAACTGTCATTTTCTCACTCCAAGTAGGTTTTACAAGCGATTTTGTCTTTGACTGTCCTTTCAATATGTATTTCTGACACTTTAAACTTTGTGACTGCTTTTCTCCCTGACTGTACCAAATTTTGTAGCATTTTTTCAGGTTATTGGAGAGGAAATTTAATGAGGATTCCAAAAATGTGGTTAAAACTGCCATTTTTCACTACAAGTGGGTTTTACAGGCAATTTGACCCTCACTGTTCTTTTAAACTGTGTTTCTGGCAGTTTAAACTTTGACACCGCTTTTCTCCCTGACTGTACCAAATTTTGTAGAGTTTTCTAAGTTATCGGATAGGAAATTTATTGAAAACTCCAAAAATGCTTAAAACAGTAATTTTCTGACTTGACTGACTTTTACAGGCCAGTTTTTGTCCCTGACTGTCCTTTCAAACTGTGTTACTGGTAATCAAACTTGACACCGCTTTTCTCGTTGACTGTAACANGACCCCACTGANGANTGATGNNGGGCCTNANTTNANTGAGCTCTGNGTACTGTATCTCATTGNNGCCCCGANNTGNAGTTTTGCNAGGGNANNGTGANACGAGACACCNNNGNTNCGCTCCNCCNANGATCAGACTTCGGTCNCCACNNGNANACTAGCGTCNCTNCANNANACTCGNNTATGGGACCTNNGGCNCNAANAGTGNGGAANGNACTANANTCATATAATTNCGCCTTGTAGTGCCACTGTTACTATCCATNGGTTCCATACCNTGGNNGGGCCGATGCGGGTNACGAGGANTANCGCGTCGGNAAGTCANCGAATTNATTCCACGGTATCAAGATNANACGCGACGACTNCATNACGCNTTTCAAGGNTNCCAAGGGTNGCTNAANNNCCCTAATCAGAANTTTCNCCCCGGGCATNNGGNACTGTTNCCGGGGNGCGTGCGGNCTAGCANGTAAGANGGGNACNNTGCACGANAGTCGNGGGTAGCGCAGCAATTTTATACTTGGAAATCTGTTTCATTATCCGCACAAATGTGATCAGTTGTTGCTTTTTTCTTCGTTCCAGTATTTGACTTCGACGATCGACTCTCAGTATTTTCTAAACTAGCATTTGTTTCAGAAACATTGGTATCTGGTTTGGTGGTGGATGTATGAACAGTTTCACTGCTTAGTTGAGATCTACCACGCCTTCTTCTAGGTGTTGTGACTTCTTCAAGTTGTACGTTTGATCTCACTTCGGTTGACGGTTCCAGTAATTTATTCACATCTACATTTTTTGCAGAAGGTTTATGCACTGCACTACTTCGAGTGCTACGACCCTTTCTAGCTGATTGATGATATCTTTTTCAGAAGAATCTAGTTTTCTTATTTTCAGTACTAGGGATATTCAAGGCTTCAGCATCAGCAGGTAGACTTTTTGATGTCAAGTCCTCTTGATAATTTCGTTGTCAGAAACATTAGGAATAACATCAACAGGTACTTTGTCTTCTTCTAAAATGTCCACTTTTTCTTCAGGAGCATTCAGTTCTTCCGCATTCAAAAGTTCTTCAGGTAATTTATCTTTTTCAGTAGGCTTTAGATTGCTATTTTCACTACTCAAAAACTTCTGTGTTTTCTGTCACTTTGTCCGCATCCGATGTCTGAGAATCGGAGCTGAATTTTTTTTTCAGTTGATTGATGAGAAAGTTCAATGGTTGACTTTGAAGCTTCCACTTCAATGCTTTTGCTAGTGTCGCCAACAGAAGCAAGGGCACTAGTATTTTCATTGCTGTCTTCAATTTTTCTATGCTTTTGACTTCTGGTTCTTAATCCATCTTCATGTTCCACTTCTTTGGGATTGCCACTGGGACTGCTTGAAGAAAGCTTTCGCCTGCTTCTTTTTCTGGATTTTGGCGATACATTTTCCGCACTTGAAACTGGTTCTGCTATTAAATTGTGACTCTCTGCTGGTGTTTTGTCTCCAGCGTTTTCAATATTTGCTTCATCTTCTTTAAGCGGTGTAACGTCGCTAACTCATGCTCGGTTTTCCTCGATCTTCCTCGTCTTAAAAGCTGCTTTTCCACATCATCTAAACGGTTTTCTCAACCACTGCTTCTTGTTTGACCTGGTCTCTTTCTGAATCCTTTCTGGATCGAGATTTGCCTTTTTTAATGTCCGCAGTTTCTTTGGGGATACTCTCGACATCAGAATGACTTGATTTGGCTTCTAACCCTTTCCGTTTACTTTTTTTAGTTTGAGTTAATGCATTTACTTCAGGACTTTCAGGTGCATGGGCCCCTCTTAGTCTGCTACTTCTTCTGCTAATGTTTTCGTGATGATCTTCTTCTTTCGCACGTGTTGACTGTTGTTGACTCTAGTGTAGTACTTTCTTCTGTTACTGAAGATTCGTTAGTATCTTCGTTCTTAGATATTATATCTAGACTAGTGTTGCTGCTTTCAAGATCTCTGGTTAGCTCTTCTAGTGACATTTCAGTATTAGTTTGAGTTTCTTTTAAACGCTCGCTTTTCGTGTCGGGGATTCCAAGTCGTGTTTTATCCCGGCTAGTTCTGAATCAATGGAAGATTCCTGGGTGGATTGATTTAATGATGAATCGTAATCCTCCCGAATGTATTCCACTATTTTTTCGGAATCTTCTTCGATAAGTAGCTGCTTGAATTTTCGGCGTTTCTTTACGACAGTCAGAGATTTCTCAGGTGTTGCAGGGCTCGATAGCTCTGTTGAAATATCATTGGGTTCTACAGAAAGATTTTCGGTGGCAATATCTTTTAAACGTTCTTTTTGATCAGAATCTGAATTTGAATTTACATCCTTTTCCTGAAATGAAAGATAACTTTTAATATAATTTTTTTTAAAAATCTGGCATTGTTGAGTGTGATACGGCGAAATCGATCAGAGGAATTAAATTAAATTGCTTCAATTAGCAGGATCTAAACAAGATTTATTTTTTTGTAAACTAGCGGATTTCGATGCAAAAAATTTTGTTCTGGTCAATGGATACACCCAAACCTTCTAATATCAGATAAAGAAGCTTGAATTACCTGTTTTTCTTTTGAAGGGGTGACATCGACTTTCCGAAAGCCCGCTTCAAAGTCCTCGAATGAAGTGACAAACCTCTTCTTGGAGGTACCACTTTTTGCGGGCGTCTTTACAGTGGTACCTCCTTTGTCAGGAAACTTTATCGTCCTGACATCATGAAAATTTTGCTCCGGTTTCAAAGTGTGGGTTAAATCGTCTAAAACAGGCACTTCGGTTTCCTCCATAAGGTCCTTGAACGTGTTGTCCAACGTGTCATCCACGACAAGCGCTCGATTGAATGACTGACTAACGCGAAGAATTTCTTTTTTACGATTGTCGTCTTCCTCAGGAATAGCGTTTGATTCAGCTTCTTGCTTGTCGGATTTACCTTGAATTAAGCATTATTCAGATATAAATTAATCTCTATAATAAAAAAAAGATCGTATTATAGAAACAAACAAAAAGAAAAGGCCTGAAGCCAAAAATAATATAAAAATGGCGACAAATTAGCCATTACAATCAAGTAAGGTAAGGTAAGTCAGTCATAAAGTTCATTTCTTTTGACAAATACAAAAAATATGAAAAACAAAAGTTTTATAAAATGCACAGTTACAATTTTTACTATTCCTGCTTGGTAAAAAATAACACACAATTTACTTACTTTTAGATTGTTCATCTTCTTTATCGCCAAGCTCTAAGAGTTCGGATATACTGGCTCTAGGTTTTTCAGGAATCACTCTGGGTATCTTCCGACCAGTTGACGCCGGATACAAAAAACTGTCATCTTCTTCTTCCTCCTCATCGAAATCGAAACAATTTTTAATGTCGTCGTGAGTGTTGTTTTTGTTCGGGTCAGTTAGCTTAGAATTATTTGCGTCTTCTGTTTCCACTGTAGTGTTCATTTCTTCCTCTTCTTCTTGCGAATTAAAACAAATCATAATGTTCTACACAACCAAAAGCCGATATTTATTAAAAATTACGGTAAACAATTTTAACTTGGTGATACCTTTACCTTCGGATGTAGTATTAGTGATCTTGCTGTGATTACTTTTCTTCTGCTTAACTGGAGTTTCCATTTCTTCGTCGGATTCATCCCACTCATCCAGCAAATTGGCAAAACTGTCCGCAGCAGGTTTTGGTTCGGAATGAACAATTTTTGGTTTAGGCAGCTTAGGCTTTGACGTGTTTGGCGCTTTCTTTTCGCTGACATTTGATTCGGTGGTGTTGTGATCCTTATATTTTTTGAATTTTCTTTTTACGGTTACGGAAGCGTTACCTAAACGCAAACAATCCCATGCTTACTAATGACTAATCTCAGATTATTTTTACGTTTTTATCAGTATCGTAAATAAACAGCGTGACTCGTTTTGTATAGAACAGTTCTGTGTGCAAAATACCGTTTAGATATAGTGAAATAGAACAAATCCTCCTTTCAAGACTTTTCATAGTCTATTTCCAGAAGTAAAATTTTTATCTTTAATAACCCTTTTTGTTTGCTACTGATGTCACATTTTAAAGAGAAATGCTTTAAGCATTTTGAAATCTAACGTACAAAGTCAAAGCCCAAACGATGTAAATAAAGACGAAAGTTTTAAAAACGAACTAGCTAAATGAGTTTTTCAATCGTACATAAACTTTGACTGATTGGTCATATACTATGGCTTCTGCAGAGTTTAAACTGAAACGTTCCAAGAATTAATGTAAATTACCAGAAACCTCTAGTAGCGCTATTTTAAAAGTACCAGAGATCTCTAAATGCTATTGAGAACCTTCTAAAAAGTGCCAGAGGCCTCTACAAGTGTCTTAAACCTTCCCAAACTTGTTTTAAATTGTCAGAAGCCTCCGAGACCGTTTTGAATGTGCCAAAGACCATCAAATAATACTGAGAACTTTCTGAAAAGTTCCAGAACCCTCTTCGACAACTTTGCCAAAACTGTTTTAAATTGCCAAAGGACTCTAGGACCATTTTGAATGTAAATGATATTGACAACCTTCCAAAAAGTGTCAGAGGGTTCTCCAAGTGTCTTAAACCTCCCGAGAATCGTTTTAAATTGTCAGATGCCTTTAGAATTATTTTGGAAGGACCAGAGCTTTCTAAATAATACTGCAAACCATCTAGAAATTCCCAAAGGCTCTTAAATACAACTGAAAACCTTTAAAAATAGCCAGAAGCCTCTGTAAAGTGTTCTACACCTTCTAAGAATTGTTTAATTGTTGGTATATGCATTTTTGATTGGTTGACATATACTATATAATTTATTGTAGCCTCTGACTTAAGTTACCTATAATCTAAAACTGTAATCATTTTGACAATCAATCCATATCACATTTAATCACCGACGTACGTTTTTGCTGGTGATGCAACAGTCAGAAGTCACTGAACAAACAATATTTTAAAATATGCGGAAATGTATTCAAGAGATAATTAGTCATTATAATAAAATTTGAAAAATGGCTAAATTGTCACCTTTACATAAATCAGTTGCAGAATCGAACTTTAGTACCGACATCCATAAAGGATCGCATTTTTTGTTTCTTAGAAATAGGTTTAAAGTATAAAAAATGGTTTATTAAAATTTGTTGATTTATGACATTCTTGGTTTTGACATTACAGAGACCATATTACTTTCGATAACATGAAAAACGGGTTTCTAATATCAGTAAAAAATTTGACTGAAATATCTGCGCATTATTTTGTGGTACCCGTTAAGTGAATACATAGGCACTTCAATAAAAATCAAATGTGTCAATCAATGTATTTTTAACAAGAAGTTACAATAGCAGCAATTATGGCTATAGTTTCCAATTACTTTTTCAGTTTTCAGTGGTTTTTAGACTATTTAAAATAAAAATAATTGTGGACGACTAAATAATCACAAAATAAAAACCATTTTTTAAGTTATTGTTTAATCTGAAGATATTAAGTCTGCTGACGATTTCACGACAGCAAATTAATGAATTTATTCACGCTAGGACTTTACGGACGAATTGGATCAGTGTAAAGTAAAATTTGATTTCAAATATGTTGTGAAAAGTTCACGTCAATTTATTCCCGCAAATAGAACGTGTTCTTTAGTCTCGTTAACTTATTTTTACGACATACAGGTTTTGAAATAACAAATCTACCTTAATCTGGAATTTGTTCAAGATTATTGCTTATAATAAATTATACTCTAATAAGCTACAATTAGTTACGCTTACCTTCCAAATGTAATTTGTTGTGAATCAGTAGTACTCCCAATCTAGTTGTTGAGAAATCGCATATTTTACATCTTATAATTTCTTCTGGTTCTTGATTCAATTTTATTATGTCTTCGTCCTCGCTGTCTGGCTGCCGATCTTTACATGGTTCTTGAACCATTATAAAGGATTTGTAATCGTCATTTCCAATAAAACGACGATGCGTTACTAAGGGAGCTTTAGGATCTTTTGTAACAGACTCTATAAAAGCAGTGTTTTCACTATTTTTTTTTTAATTGCATAGGCAAACCTACTTTTATTGGATAAGCTTTTACCCTTGGACGATTTTTTAGGAGAAGGTGTGCCAAAAATTTCATCATAGTTAATCTTCTTGTTTGGTAAAAATTCAGGTTGACTTAAAATATTGGGGTCACCATCAGTTCTTTCTTCAGCAGTAGTAACATCCCTTGGAAAAGTTGACATATGGGAAAGTTTGGCTCTGAATCCACCTTACAAAAAACATGTAATTAAAAAATTGTTTAATTTAATTTAGGTTTTACACTCACCCATTCCTTTTCTGATAAAGTAATTTTTCTTGTCACAATCATATGGATAAATGTGTGACCAATGTTTAATATACTCACTAAAAATAAAATGTCTAGTAAGTAAATACATAATAGAAATATAGTTTTCAATTTGTATGCAGGGTAATTCAAATTTTTTAATTTTCAAATTTACAGTTAAAAACTAAGTTGTTCCAATAGGGTGCAGGAGGGAAAGGAAAATCGGGAATGTCTCGTTTGTCTTCTTAGACAAAGAGGGTCAAGTATAGTCCAGTTGTTAGGGTTGTTTTTCCATTTAGTTTGAATTTGTAGCAGTCTTTCTGAAATTTGTTGTCATTTGTGTGCGTTCATAAAGGAGTTTGTTGGATGGATTATATAAAGGGTTATTGGGATGTCTAATTTTTGTAATTAGTCTTAGTGCAATTTGTTCAGTGGTTTGTATGTATTGTTTGGTTTTCTCAGTAGCATTTATCCTCAATACATTTCCATAATCTAGCAGAGGTCTACAGATGGATTTATAAATTGTCGTGGCTGTTTTAGTACTTATTCCTTTGTCTTTGTAGGTTAGTGATCTAAAGTGTTTTGTCCTTCTGATAATTTCAGTTCTAATGTTTAGTAAACCATGTCATTGTATTATTTGTTAGATTCTGAAGTCTTTCTGTAGCTTTTGAGGTAGTTTTGTCATGTACGACAAGTGCAGTATCGTCCACGTATTGTAATATGTAAGATGTTTTGTCAATGTAATTTTTGTCTTGAAAATGATGATTGTAAATGTCGTGGCAGTATGTTATAAAGAAGTGGGGAAAGTGGGGAGCATTGAAGAAGCCCTTGCTCTGGAGAGAAAGAATAGGAGTAGTCAGTATTGATGTGTACTTGTAGTTGTCTATTTTGTAGTAGGTTTTTAATATTGTAAAGGGGGTATTTTGGTATTTGAAGTTGATGCAGTTTATATAATAAGCCTGCATACCAAACACTGTCAAAGGCCTTGTTTATGTCCATAAATAAACAGGCTGTCCTTTTGTCATCTAAGTGTGTAGTTTGTATGTTATTTGTCAGAACAAAGAATGGATGTGTAGTTGAGTGTTTTGGTTTAAAGCCAAATTGGTAAGCTGGTATGTGCTGTCCAACCAGTATTTCCAGTCTGGTTTAATGAGATATTTTATGAAGATTACTTGGTAGTACTTGTCACACGCAATTGGCCTGAACATACTTAGTCACAATGAGGAAAAACGAGGCAATATTATTTTAAGCTTCATGACAAATTTGATACAAAGTTAGTAATATGAGAGCAAGCCAACTGTAATCAGTAAGCCAACAGCCCCACATAACTTTAATTAGTAAAAACTTAACCAAAACATGGCTCAATTTGGTGTTTTTCAAAATCCAATATTAAATTATTTAAATTTGCACTTATGATGATCTTTCTCTTGGAAACATAAATGAGCTGTTTAAGTTAGAGATAATGCTAACAAATCTCTTTTTCTGATTAACCTAAATAGTTCAGCAATGCTTGTATAATAATAACATTTTGTGCGGCGGTTTCTTTTCTAGATACATTTTTACCTATGCTTGACTTGCTCTAATAATCGTCCGAATTATCGTGTTTGACAAGTACTGTCAAATAATATTTCATAAAACGTCTCATTAACTCAAAGCCAACTAAAGTAAAATTAGTTTTTATTGAATTATTTTGTCATTTATGAAGCAAATCATAAGTTATTATACATCACTAAAATCAGAATAAAACATACTATTTGGTGGGCTAAAAATCCAATATGGCGCCCATAAGAAAAAAGAAAGTTGATGATGACTGCCAAGAAACAAAACGTCTAAAATCAAAAATTTATGGATCTATTTGCTTGAAAGGTATCATATTCCTGTCATGTTGTTATTAATTTTATTAAAGTTACTTAATAAAATATTGTCAAAATAAAATTCTGAAAAATAAAGACTGAACAAAAAATATAAAGTTGTTTTGATTTGTTATTTATTGCTTTAGAGATTTTGGTTTATCAAGTCAAACTTTTCTGAATAAATGATTGAATAGTGAACAAATAGCCTTTTCTAAAAAATTGCATTACATATCAGCTTTCTGTCACTTTTCTTAATTATCTCATTAAACTATTATATTTTCTTTATTACTTTATTATCAGTTTAAATTATGACAAATAATATGTTTTTGTTGAGAAAAATTACGAATACATTGTTTAAACAATTTGTAATTTACTGGTAGTTTACAACTGTAATAAATTTCAGAAACACGTGTCTTGTTTCAAAAACTGTGTTAAACTGTAATTCTTGCAAACTTTAGGCAAATTCTGACAGTTATGACTAATATCGTAAGTCATTTATCATAAATAAACATAAATCTCAGAATCACATCATGTTTTGTATGGAATACTACAAGAAAACTTTTCTAAACCCTGATTTTTTTGCAACTTTTGAGCAGCTTGACAGTTAGGAAAAAATCGCCTGTAAAACCCACTTGGAGTGAGAAAATGACTGTTTTAACCACATTTTTGAAATCCTCATTAAATTTCCTAACCAATAACCTAAAAAACACTACAAAATTTGGTACAGTTAAAGAGAAAATCGAGTCAAAGTTTGAACTGCCAGAAATACAATTTGAAAGGACAGTCACAGACAAAATTCCCTGTAAAACCCATTTGTAGGGAGGCAATGACTGTTTTAAGCATATTTTTGGAATCCTCATTAAATTTCCTATCCAATAATAAATAAAACAAATAAATAACATGAATAAACACTTAACCACAACAACACACAACCACAATTTACCAGTCAAATTTTCCTGGTAAAGTAAAATACTTACTTTACCCCTAATTTAGCCATCATTTGACATTTTTATTTGTTTACCAAAGGTGACTCAATTAAATTCTTCAATATGAAACAAGAATAAAATAAGATATGTGTGGGTAGTACCAATATGTAAAACCTGCTACAGAGCTTTGAGAGAGAACAAAAAAAAAATGAAAACCCAATATTTTACTTTTACAAGAGAAGAATCATGCAAATTGCTGTCAAAGTCTGCTAAGCTTATTAACTTGGTCCTGTAGGTATAGTTTTCCTTATGAATCCACAATGAGTTAAATGTTTGCTTTTTCTAACATGGGCAGTCAGTTATTGACATATAATGGAAGAGTCAAAAAACATTGCAGATTTTATTGTAAATTATCATTTTTTCTTTAAAGCTTCTTGATTTTTTTAATTAGGCATTAAAAATAATAACAAAATTAAGGAAAACTATTTTGAGTCTTTTTCTTAAGATTAGTTTCATCAAAACAACCTCCTGCTACTATGTAAAATTAAATTAAATTTTCAACATTTTGCCTTTTTTACGATTTTTTCTATCATGATATCCACAATGACACATTTTAGTGACTAAACCAGTTTATAAATTATTACAATACTAGAAAATAAAATATGAAAATACAATTTTTAAGTACCATAGTCAAGATGTAAAAAAGTTTTCATTTTATGTCAACAACAGATTGAAAAAGTTATTCCACAGAATTTGGGTCTGTGAGTGCAGTAACCTCGTTTCAATGTGTAGAAAAAGCAACAAATGCATAAAACTGTGCCTGAAAAATAACTATAATAAACTTACTAAGTGTCTTCCTCAAAAAACTTTACAATAACCAATGGTGGCTTTTTGAAATCTGTGAGTAAGTCACTGGGCAAATCCTCTTCATTTTTCACCTCACCAGGCCACCAGTAACTGCTCAGCTTCACCCAAACAATGTCCCCCTTTTTGTAAACAGGGGGATTGTCCACATCACTATCATCAAACATGGAGCTCATTTTTCCAGCACGAAATCCAGAATTCACTGTAAAATGTATTTTAAACGGCTTAAAAACACCCAAAATTTCAGAACAGAAACTAAATTTTGTTGTTGATGTACTGGCAGATTCCCGCATAAACTGAATGGCGTTTTTACCTGTGTATCCTGCCGCCGGTGTGCTTGGAGTCAAACCATACCAGTCCTATTGATAGTTTCGGCTTTCTGGTATGTATTTAATCAGCTAATTGAACGTTTTAATTTAATTGCTCCGAATAAATCCCACAATGTTTATTTTTTCGAATAATGCGTAACAATGGTCACTTGTCAAGAAACCTTCATGATTTTCCCATGATGCTCGGCGATTGGCGTCGACGTAGTGCCAACAAACAGGTATTTAAGCCAATTTTAATTGCATTGGTTTTTAAGCTAAAAATGTTCTTCAAAAATTGATTTTAAGTAAAAAAATTATCCAGAAACTACGTAAATCTACTGACGAGAATTACTTTCAAATAAAATAAATGGTACTAATAGAAATAAACTTATAAAAATCGCTAACGGGTTGGTAGTCTTGACTGTCAAATACGTCGAATCGACGTCATAAGCTCTGTCATTTCCGCTTTCGGCGCTTTCATATAGAGATGAGCTTACGGAGTGAATCGGTCGCGGTCGATAATACTCAAGAGTATGAGATGTGGTGAAGAAGAAGTTGTTAACCTAACATTCCACCTAAACAAAATTTTGATTTTTGTTTATTCTTAAATTTAAATTTATAAAACAAGATTTGGGTTTGTGTATTTGGGGATTGATGTTTGTTCTTACTAAATTTTATGTAATTAGTGCGTTTTGATACAATTCAACAAAACATTTAAAATTGACTTAAAAAATAGGCAGTTAGTAATAAAAATAAGGAAAATTGTATCATACTTATGGGGTTTAACTGATATTCAATATTAAATATCAAAATTTAACTCTTACCAAGATGCCGACAGAACTTCAAGAGTTAAAAGATACTTTGGACAGCTACCACATACCTGTCTCAATGGAGTGGCTGGAAAGTTGTGCGGAATGGTGTAAAAATGATTTGAATCCCAATTATACTATTAAAGACTTATATCGGTCGGTTTACCAACAGTGGTTGTTTTTAGGTAAGCTTAATCTTAAGGCTTTGGAGCCTTGATTTGAATTGTGTAGGTATGTTTATGTTTAAAGTTTACAGATGCTCTAAAAATACTTTATAAAATACTAGGAACTGTAAGAAAGCTTTTTTAATTAATACAGCTAAAACAGCTAAAAAACACAAAAGAATTGAAAAGTAGATGTGTAACTTTATTTTTATAAGGGAGAATGATCCTGACTTTAATATCTTCTATAATAAGATGCCTATTGATTGTGAATGTTTTTAGATTTAAAAATGGTGGAAATTCCGTCATTGCCTGCTAATTTATCTTCAGAGAAAAGGTACAATCTTACTGGAATATTCTACCTTCAAATTATGAAAATAGTTGACATTTCAAAACCAAAATTATGGCAACTGCAAAGAATTAGAAATAAGGTAGCCAAAAATACTGAACTGGAAAAAGATTTTGGAAAACGGGTGAGGAAGCACAATATTAGGTTAAACAATTTGGAAGGCCTTTGTTTGGTTATTGTTGATATTTATACAGTACAAGTACCAAATTTTAATTTTTGTTTTATAGGTACTTATGTTTTTTTATTTACAACCATATATGTAATGCTGTCATTACTAACGTCATTGAAGGTTAGGAAGTATCATATTGCGCACCTCTACTTCCCGCCCTCACTTCCCGCCCTCACTTCCCGCCCTCATTTCCCGCCCTCTAAAATTGTGTGATTGTTAATATTTTTGAAAAAAAAAATGATGATTGAATCAAATTTTTTTAATGTCAGATAAAGTCGGATCGATATTCAGTTCGCAAATAATAAATTGAGAAAAATATCCTGGATTACAACTCGAATTGTATGCATTCTAACGGTTATAATGCCTATAATACATTACAATACTAAAATTAACATGATCTAAACTAAAACAAACTACTTATTGAAATTAATGGTTACATTTGAATTATTATAAGTGTTTATAGAAATATTTAGGCCAGTACCAGCACTGGCGTCTCCAACAGTTGTCTCTTTGGTCGACAAATTAATTTGCTGCTGAATGACTGAGGTTTGTGAACTACTTGCAACAGCTTCCGAAGACATGGCACGTTGGGACAGCATAACAGAAAAGCAGAAGAAAAGCATATAGAAAAATGACTGCTTCGTGGTTTTTTGTTAAATGTAATATTCTAGATATGTTCAGAATGAAACAATGATTTGTAAATTTTGATAGAAATATGATGGTTGTAAATAAAATAGTATACAAACCTCGGTAGGAAGTTTCATTCCTGTCTCGAGATCCTAGCTAAACCTCGACGCTTCGCGTCTCGGCTATCTAACTAATCTCTCGACAGTAATGAAACTCTTCCCACCCCGGTGTGTAATATACTATTTTTAGGTATTGCAACTGACTCTTACTGATGGGGTGCAAGAAGTGGAAGCTATGGAATTTAAACCAGTTCCTTGTTTAAATATAAATTTACGACCTGGCTCTAAATTGAATATAACTGGACCTGTGATGGTTCGAAATGGAAGACTGATGCTTGAACCTGTCAATGTTAAGGTATTCAAATTATATTTATGTTTCACCTTTGCATTTTGAATAAATAATACCTTGGAAACGGTGTATGTTATAGTGTTTTTAACAACCTGAGGGCACATTATAGGCAGGCATTGTCATAACTCCACATTCATAATTATGTTCTCTCTAACACCCTAGGTGCATAAATAGCTATTGTATTATGTATTCTAAATGATATTGCCCATTATCTACACAGCAATTACTTGGTGACTATTCTGAATTAAGCAGATTAATGCATCTTACATACGGTAGTCTTACTTTGGTTAATGGTAGAAAAATTGTTGAATATAAACTGCGCGTCAACCAGGAGGGAGTTTTTTTGGGTCATTTTTAAAACCTTGCCATTTCCAAAGGAATCAAGGGATTTTAATGGGGTTTGGATGGTTATTGGGCTTGATTTATTCGCTTTTTGCTGATGAGAAAAATTATAATGTTTTAGCTATAACTGCCTTATACAGGGTGTAAAAGAGACAGCAAAGTGAAATTTCCAAACAGTCAAAGCATTAACCAATAATTTTTGTTGGTTTTATTTTAAATTTAGTAATATTTAATATCATTTCATTAAAATGGTAAGCAAAAAATGAAATGTATATTATACTTTACTAATAGATATTTTTTATGTTTTTTTAGCATGGTGATAAGGTAATTCTTGTCTAGAAATATCGATTTATCCGGAAAATTATTATAACAGCGTTCATTCTTGAATTACGCCATTTTTGCATGTTTATATTTATCATTCAAATGCCGTTGTATAGTCTGTTCAGTGACTTTGTTGCATTACAATCACCAGCAAAAAACGTATGTCGGTGATTAAATGTGATATTGATTGCTTGTCAAAATGATTACTGTTATAGGTTATAACTTAAGGCGACAATAAATTATATAGCATATAACTAACCAATCAAAGCTTATGTACCAACAATTAAATGATTAAATTAACACTTGTAGAAGGTTGTCAGAAGCATGTATAAGCCAGTGGCACTTTCTTAATGTAACTAGAAGCTTTTGACTATTTAAAACAATTCTTGGAAGATTTAAAATACTTGTAGAAGCTTCTGGCACTTTTTAGAAGGTTGTCAACAGCACTTAGCGGTCTCTGGTAGATTCAAAATGGTCCTAGAGGCCTCTGGCACTTTTTAGAAGGTTCTAAATAGCATTTAAAGGTTTATGGAACTGATAAAATTGTGCTAGAGGCTTCTGGCAATTTAAAGCAGTTCAGGAAAAGTTTAAGACAATTGTAAAGGCTGCTGGCGCTTTTTAGAAGGTTCTCAATAGCATTTAAAGGGTTATGGAACTTTCAAAATGGTTCTGGAGGCTTTTGGCAATTAAAACAACTTTGGGAGGATTTATGATAAGCCTTTGGCACTTTTCAAAAGGTTCTCAATAGCATTTAAAGGTCTATGGAACTTTCAAAATGGTTCTAGAGGCCTCTAGCAATTTAAGGCAGTTCTGAGAAAGTTTAAGACACTTGTAAAGGCCTCTGGCTCTTTTTAAAATATTCTCAATAGCATTTAGAGGTCTATGAAATTTTCAAAATGGTTCTAGAGGCTTCTGGAAATGAAAACAACTTGGGGAAGGTTTATGATACTTGTAGAAGCCTTTGTCACTTTTCAAAAGGTTCTCAATAGCATTTAAAGGTCTATGGAACTTTCAAAATGGTTCTAGAGGCCTCTAACAATTTAAGGCAGTTCTGAGAAAGTTTAAGACACTTGTAAAGACCTCTGGCACTTTTTAAAATATTCTCAATAGCATTTAGAGGTCTAAGGAATTTTCAAAATGGTTCTAGAGGTTTCTGGCAATTTAAAACAATCCTGGAAGGGTTTAAAACAGTTGTAGAGAGTTTTGGGACTTTTCAGAAAGTTTTCAGTAGATCTCTTTGACACATTCAAAACGGTCCTGCAGGCCGCTGACAATTTAGAACGACTCTGGGAAGGTTTAAGACACTTGTAGAGGCCTCTGGCACTTTTAGAAGGTTCTCAATAGCATTTAAAGGTTTATGGAACTTATAAAATTGTGCTAGAGACTTCTGGCAATTTAAAGCAGTTCTGGGAAAGTTTAAGACAATTGTAAAGGCTGCTGGCGCTTTTTAGAAGGTTCTCAATAGCATTTAGAGGTCTATGGAACTTTCAAAATGGTCCTAGAGGCTTCTGGCAATTAAAACAACTTTGGGAAGGTTTATGATATTTGTAGAGGCCTTTGGCACTTTTCAAAAGGTTCTCAATAGCATTTAGAGGTCTATGAAACTTTCAAAATGGTCCTAGAGGCCTCCGGCAATTTAAAACAATGGGCCTATCCCACATATCATAAATTTTTGTTTTAATGACTGGAATCGAAAGAATAGGATCAAAAAACTAATTTTTCATATTCTTGAAGAAAAAATTATGGTCGTAAATGTTCCTACATTAGTTTGAATTTGTCCATTAAATTTAAAAGATCTGTTTTGGCGCGCATGTGACGTACGTAATTCTGGGCGATTTTATTGGCTGTTGCACGCCAACTGTTTCACTTCTTGTCGCTGATTGGTTGATAGTGTAGTACGTCACCGGCGGCGGGCGTTTAAAACATGAGATTAATGTAGTTTTTATCATCATTTTTTTTTTCTATTTAGACTTAATATTTTTGAAAACAAAAAAATACGGGTATAATATTTTCAATCCGTCTTTGTAGTTATGAAATAAAAAAAAATTGTGGGACAGGCCCATTCTGGAAGGGTTTAAAACAGTTGTAGAGAGTTCTGGGTTTTTTCAGAAAGTTCTCAGTAGATGTCTTTGGCACATTCAAAACGGTCCTGCAGGCCGCTGACAATTTAAAATGACTCTGGGAAGGTTTAAGACACTTGTAGAGGCCTCTGCCACTTTTTAAAAGGTTTTTAATAGTATTTAAATGTCTATGGATCTCTCAAAAGGGTTCTAGAGGCCTCTGGCACTTTTTAGAAAGGAAAAGAAAACTGATATACTATCATACTAGCAGCTATTGTCAGTTTGACGTTTTTTAGTATAAGGGTCATATTAATGATCATTTCTAGAGGGTTATCATGAATCTCACTCTGTCTCTTGAGGGTTAAAACAAAACCAAAAAAAAGCGTTAGTCAATTGGGGATTACTTGAAAACTGAACTTTTTTTCACATCCTGTACAAAGCAGTTATAGTGCATTAAAGTAAAAGTTTTTTACGTCAGTAGAAAGCCAACAAATCAAGGGTCATAATTGTCAAAATTAAGGCAATTATAGTCCAAACCGCATTAAAATCTATATTTCCTTTCAAAAATGCGGCGTTTTAAAAATGACCCAAAGAATTACTGACATGGTTGTAATTGTAATACTTAATACTCTAATAAACATCTGTAGGTTTTTGAATCTTGTATATTATAGCCATTGGGTGGGTATGTGGAAGAATTGCTTGTAACAAATGCTGCCGAAAACGTCCTTGCCAGAGCCCTAAAACTTGAAGAAAATCCAACACCCAATGAGTTTGATGAAAAAATTTTGGAAGTTCCTGAAGGTAAGTTTTATACCATCTAGGTTAAAATTGAATGAATTTATGAACCTATACTTACCAAAACAAGCTCATATTACCAAAAATGACTGATTGTATAGTTAATATAATAAATATGTTTATTACAGCTAACACCACGACCCAGTCGGTTAATAATACAACCTCTATGCAAACTACAAGATTGCAACAAAATAGAAATCAAATTTCTACCAATACAGTTGAAAATAATCATATAAGCTCAGATTCTGGAAGAGGTAGTAGTGTTTCCAACTTGGCTGAACCTGGTTGCAGCAACTACCGAAATAAACGGAACAATACTAATATTCAAACAGATTTTGTCATTGACGATGATTTACTGCGAGAACTGGAAGAGGATTTTGAAGATTCTTCTGTACAGAACTTTAGCAAATCAATGCAATCAAATGCACAAACAGCTTGTACTACAAATAAAATGACGGAAAACGCTGGTTCAAGTAAAACGAGACGTTCCGATTCACCAGATCTGTTTGAAGAATGGACATAGATGATGAGTTGCTGAATGATCATTTAGATCAATTAGATTCTGTCAGTGCGCTGAATTCTACAAAACCACAAAGTGTTAGTAAATTTAATAATGAGAAAGTCATAGTTTTGGACGACAGTTTTAGTGATATAGATATAGACTCTCATTTAGACCGAATAGATGAGGAAATGTCCAAGTTACCTTCTAGTACACAGAGGGCACAAAGTTTTAAACCACAATTGAAAAACCCTCCTAAAAAACTTGCTCAAAGCAAGTTAAACTTCGGCAATTCTAGTAAAAACCGGTCTACTTGCTCAACGTCTTCAGCTAAAAATGTTGAATCTAATTTGGAAAATTTTGCCAACTCTAGCAGCTCTCCTGAAAAATCTGTTAAACAAGTCTGTAAATCAAACAACTTTGAAACCTCAACAAAAAGTTGCAGCGGGCCTAACGTTAACGTGCTTTCAATAGAAAAATTAAAATCTTTAATACCAAACGTTGGACATGGAAAGTTCAAAATAAAAGGCAAATTTAAAGAAGTGAAAGAGAAACTCACCATAAACGCCACTGATATTTATATGGTTATAACGGTCAAAGACGATTCTGGGAAATAACTGCTCAGATTCATTCCAGTATAGTGGAAACGCTTGCTAATACAACTTTGAAGCGGTTGAAAGAATTGCGGGAACTCACAATTCAGTCCGATAACAGAGATGCTAAAAAGGAGATTCTTGAGGTAAGTATTATTTAAGTTATAGTGGTATATTTGAATTATTCTACAGAAGAGTCTCTCGTGCATCATACAAAATATTACGAAATAAGAGCTCTAACTCAACTGGGACAGTGATTTTATTGTACTATACAGGATGGGAAAAAGTAAAAACATTAAACAAAAACAAGCTAAAGCACTTAAATTACAACATGTTATCTTAGGGCTCTTTTAAAATTATTCAAATTATCACAGTGTTTTACTACATTGGGCAACATATTAAAACCTTGAAGGCCTTTGTACAATACTGAATTGAACATGTGTTGTTCTACAATTCCCACTCAAAACAAAATCAGAGTAGTTTCTCGTGCTGTAACTGTGGACTTCGTTAAAAGACTTGATCCGCTTGCACAGGGTGGTAACAGTCCATTTTTTAATTTAAACACAAACACGTGGACGGCAAACAATCATTTTTGGACAGGTAACATGCTAAAATCGTGGACATTGTTACGATGGGATGGATGGATGGACCTGTTGCATTGCAATATGCACCTCATTGCTCGATCTTGCACCATCTGGATCTGATCTATCTTAAAACCAGGCAGACTGTATAAAAGAGCAGAACAAAACTTGAGATGAGGGGCTGCAATACAGTTATACAATAACAGTCTGGTCTCCATAGAAAATTGTCTTCCTACTCTCAAAATGAATCCCACCTTCTTTGAACATTTTCGAGTTATATCATCAGCGTGGGCATAAAACTTTTGTTGAGTTTGGAATCAATAATTACTCCCAGATACTTTATTTGACTTTCGTACTTAATCCTGGTGCCGTTCATAATTACATTAAGCTGCTCCAAGGAGACGTTTCTTAACTTACTTTTTCTCCCAAACAGACAAAACTTTGACTTGAGTGGATTGACACTAAGCTCATTTTTACATAGCCATCTGAATATATTTTCCAAATCGTTGTTTACGTTCGTCTGCATAAGATTCAAGTTACTCCCCGATATGTAAATCATTGTATCATCTGCGAACAGCTCGATGCAACACCGATTTACAGCCCCAACTATGTCATTGACATAAAGCAAGAACAGCAACGGCCCCAAGACAGTTCCCTGTGGTACTCCATGCTGAACACACAAAGGATCAGACATGCTATTCTTATACTTTACTCTTTGATGTCTGTTAGACAAATAAGACTCGAATCATCCCAGAACCGTACCACTCAAGTAATTTTACGATTACGGCTGTTATTTGTTGTTTTGGAGATTTAAAAGAACCGCCTGAGCTCCTCTTTTCAGTAGTGTAAAAAAAAAAACAACCGGGGCGTGACGGGCCCATACAGGAGGCCTATACGTTTCTGGGGCGCTCTCCCCCCGGTTTGCCAAACAACAACAACAACCCCCTTGGAGTAAGAAAATGACTGTTTTAAGCACATTTTTGGAATCTTCATTAAATTTCCTATCCAATAACTTGAAAAAACACTACAAATGTTACACCATCAAACATTTTGGTTAAAACTGAAAACGCGAAGTTTATTGGTGAAACTTGAAGATTTTGGTAGGTTATTTTCATTTTATTCAAAACTACTTATGTGTCAAATGTCTGGGTTTGCATTTAAACGCTTCATATTAGGTCAGAATGAAATTTAAGCACAACGTTGTATAAATCAACGACTTTAAAATAGTTATTAAAATTTTGATATTAGAATAATTAATAATTGAAATGAAAGGTGTCTGAAATGTCTGTTATTCCTTATTTAGATCAACATTTTATTACTTTTAGGCTTTAAAAAGACTGCACGACAAACTACTTAAACTTGATACCATTATGGATGTACAAATTACCAGAGGAGAAAAGTATCCAATGATAGTAAAGATGATGGACAAATCCTCTTTGTATGGTCAAAAATAGTTTGTTGATTTATTTTGATGTTTGTTTGTATCGATTAAGGATCTTGTATTATTAAAACTAATTTAATGCTCATTTATTAGCGTTTTTAAATGTTTTATATGCTGTTTTCTCTGAGTTAATTATGTTATTTAAAATTGTTGAAGACACTGAAATAAAAGAATTAACCAGTGACGTTAAACTGTGATTTGGAAAAAACCATAACCCAAAATCAAAATGAAGATGAGAATATGAAGGATGGTAATTTGTTTGAGCGTGTACATTTAAACATGTAACATAAAAAAACTACAGTTTAATAAATATACTGTTACTTGTATTTCTTAAAAATTACACGTATATTTAGCGATATCAATAGAAATAATTATTACAAGCTCATCTCACCGAATACATCAATGTTTAATTGCGCAGACGATTACACATCTCAGCAAAATAATAATATAAACAAAAACATACTTGGAATGTTAAACACCAAGTTGACCTAACTCGTATACTAAATTAGTGTTTTTATGAGCACTGCCCTTAGAATTACATCCGGGCTTATAATGTTAGGAACAGTGTTTAAATTTGAGGTTTTTATTGAAGTACGGAATAAATACGTTATTTATGAAAATATTTCTTAATAATTAACTATTGGCTTGTTACAAAATTTATTAACATAAAATTAAGACAAAAAACATAATAAAACTTAGCTGAAAGTTCTACGTAAATCACAGATATTTTTTTTATAATAATAACTAATCAATTCGTTACTCCTGATGATTAACATACAATAATAGTTTTCATAATAATTACTAGAACACAAAAATTACTAGAGTTTACTAGTTTTGCGTACAATATTAACCAAGCTAAAGAGAAAAATGTTAATATACCAGTTACAGACAAGAAAACAGCTTTATTAAACTAGGCAGAACCTGTGTATTGGCTCAGACGCACTTTAGGTAATTTTTATAGTTAAAAAAGTATTAATTTGTATAAAAATTCAGCCTTATTTACCAAGCAGTGACCCAGTCTTCGTGATGTTAGACGTGGATGGAAAAAATAATGACTTACTTTAATGGGCGCTTCCGATAACCGGCTTATATTTGTTGTATGGTCTTTAATTGCTATGGGAATTCAATCCTGTAAACTTGCAAGTCTGTAAGAATCCCCGACCTAATAATAGAAAATGTCCTTTGGAAAAAACTATCCTTGATTAAGGAGTAAAAGAAAATGACTGAATTAAAAATTGGATTTTTCCATTTACAACACTACAAAGATTTTCTCTTCCTAACATTGTATAATCAAACATTATCGGATATGTCGTTCTAAAAAAGTATGCTGGTACTACCCGAACTAAAAAGTACAGGCTTATCTACTTCTTCTAATAGGACGTCATCATTAGAATTTTCACTCGGTTCTTGTACGCTGGCTTTTGTACAAGATGTTGGAATGTCTTGGAATGTTTTCATTACACCTAATTGAAAGTCTTCTGTAGTTTTTGGAGTGTATGTTGCTAGAGATGAACCTGAAATGGAATACTTATTCAATACTATTTTACTCTGTATAGTGTATACTACAGGGTTTTTCAATGAAAAGTAGCCACCCTGAATATCTTCCAAAATAATTTCTCTGTTAAAAAATGCTAAGACACGTCAACAAAGATTGCAAGGGGGACATCTTTTTACGTAGGATTTGAATTTCTGCCATCAGCCCCTTTGCCGCCATAGCCACCCCCACTAAGTTTTCAAATGGCACCATACCCTGTGTGGCACATCGTTGGAAAGGGTATTTCATAAGGAATTAATTGCACTATTTTATTTGTACATTTGCTTTGAATTGAGACCAAAAAAAATAAAAATATTTTTTTGTTATTTTGGTCAAACTGCTGATAACACTACCGAATACCTGTTTTCCATTCCATGTTTTTGCCTCAGTCGGTCAACTTGTAAGTTCGTTTTGAAGGAACATTGTCAATATGGTTTACACGACTGCCGAAAGAATAGAAATTGTACGTTTTTATTTCAAACATAACGACTGTGCACGAGCTGCCGCGCACGCTTTCAATGCAATCCATCCAGATAAATTAATTGGTCATCAGTATGTCTTAAAGTTGATGCAAAAATTCATGGAAACTGGTTCAGTGACAAACAAAAAACATCAACCTGAAAGACAAATTATTAATGAACCAATTGAAGTTGCTGTTTTGGGACACGTTGCAATGGATAATAATCAGTCTTTAAATCAAATTTCCCATGCATCGGGTGTTTCGACAAGCAGTGTATGGAGAATTTAAAAAAAACACAATTTTCATTCATACAAGGTAAAATTGGTTCAGGAATTAAACGAAGATGACTATGATAGAAGACTACAATTTTGTGAAATTATGTCTACTAATCTGACAAACAACGTGAACTTGTTGTACAATATTTGCTTCAGTGATGAGTGTATGTTTTTTTTGAATGGAGAAGTGAACAGGCATAACTGTAGGTATTGGTCAGACACGAATCCACATTGGTTTAGGGAAACCCATACCCAATATCCAGAAAAACTTAATGTTTGGGCAGGTATTTTAGGAGACCACATCGTTGGTCCGTTTTTTATTGACGGTAATTTGAATGGCGCTACTTATCTTGAGCTTCTTGACACCACTGTTGATCCGACCATAACAGAGCTACTAGAAAATGATGAAAATTTATTTGAAAATCAACTAATTTTCCAACAAGACGGTGCACCTCCACACTATTCACTTCCCGTTCGAGAATATCTGAACAATCGATTTCCTGGAAGATGGATTGGTAGACGTGGTCCCATGGAATGGCCTGCGAGATCACCCGACCTCACTCCGTTGGACTTTTTTCTATGGGGGCATTTAAAATCTAAAGTCTATGCAACACAGCCGGCCAATATTGCAGACCTTAGGCAGAGAATAATACATGAATGCCGACAACTGACACCGCAAGTCCTCACAAATGTTCGCGAACTCTTCCAAAGTCGCTTGTATTATTGTATGGAAGTTAACGGAGGTTATTTTGATCCATTAATTAAATGATAACCGCTATTTGCTATTATTTCTGCAGTTAACAAAAAATAAACACAAAACGTATTTTTTATTTTTTTTGGTCTCAATTCAAAGCAAATGTACAAATAAAATAGTGCAATTAATTCCTTATGAAATACCCTTTCCAACGATGTGCCACACAGGGTATGGTGCCATTTGAAAACTTAGTGGGGGTGGCTATGGCGGCAAAGGGGCTGATGGCAGAAATTCAAATCCTACGTAAAAAGATGTCCCCCTTGCAATCTTTGTTGACGTGTCTTAGCATTTTTTAACAGAGAAATTATTTTGGAAGATATTCAGGGTGGCTACTTTTCATTGAAAAACCCTGTATAACAATATTATACAGAGTGTCCCATAAGTAATGGTAAATAATTTAATGGCGTATTTATTGGGTCAAAATAATCCGATTTACCACAACTTACCTCAGACGAAAAGTCAAGGGAAACAGAAGAATACAGGGGGTCAAAGTTATTTTTTTAAAATAGTATTTTTCAAATTAACTTTCAAAGAACTTGAAGTTTTTTTTCTGAAATTATGAATTTGAGGCCTTTTGAGGGTGACAAATTTGATTATCAACTCAGTTTTAAGCCAGTTCATAGAGGGCGCATGGCCTGAATAAAAAATGGTACAATAAAAGTATGGGAACGGATACTAAATCGAGGATCTACAAAACCGTCCGGTGATGACATATACCACAGAAACCAGGCCATAAACATCGAAAATCATTTTGTTCAGGGATCAAGGCCCACGATTTATCCTAGCCTTTGCGGACGATATAGACGTAATAGAAAGGACAACCTCCAGACATAAAGGAAGATGTCGTTAAACTAGAAAATGCTGAAAAAGTTGGTTTAAAAATTAATTAGACTGAAACTAAATATATGACAACAGTAAGAACCGGTCAGCGAGATCGAACTGGGCAGAATGTAACCATAAATACAACATGAAAATAGAAAGAGGGAATCGCTGTTACTTTGCTCTACAGAGGATAATAAAGTCCAAAATAGTCTCTTGAAGAAGAAAAATAAGTATCGACCACAGTATTATGAGACCTACTATGATGGATGAGTGCGAAACGTGGGCCTTAACAAAGCAAAATGAAAACCGACTAAGAATAGCAGAAATAAAAATCCTTCGGTAAAACTCAGAACAGTACCGGATCAGAAACAACAGAGAACTGGAAAACAAGCGGTTAAAACTGAAAGACTACAAAGAGGTAACAAACAAGTTGTTAAAGCTGAAAGAGTAAGATGGACCGGACACATTAAAAGGCAAAATGACGGAACGGGTGGTAAAATTGGTATGGGTAATAAGAGAATCCAACCGACAGAAGACCTTTTGGGAGACCCAAATTGCGCTGGAGGAATAACCTGTCGGCAGATTCAAGAACCATGAATATCGTCAGAGCAGCTTATGATGCACAGAGACCAATGGAGAGGCAAGTCGTGGAGTCAGTTAAGACCCATCCGGTGTTGGAGAGAGATGGATGATGTAAAACAGAAATGTAATGACAAAAGCAAACACTTATGCCAAATTTAACTAAGACTGAATTTCAGTTAGGAAATTTATATAAAACTATTTCTTTTTGAAAACTCTTTTTGTTTGGTGTAACAGAAAACCAAATTTCGTACTTACCAGAAAGTGTTGGGGTATTGTGACCAACTTGAGCACTACCTCCTATGGTAGAAAACTGGCTCTCCTCTACGAGTAAAGATATCTCCGATGGATATTCGTATATTTCTGCATCATCCACAAACGATATATTAAGCTGCAACAAAAAAAAACATTTTTACTTCAGACATTCTGAAATAATTACCAAACGTTTAACAGAAAAAAAATTGGATGCCTTATGCTGGCGTAACTGCAATTTTAGCTACAATAATTACGTATTTTATCGTGGCGAAGTAAAAATGCAAAACCAGGAATTTCAAAAAAAAGTAATTATTTCTACGACCGCGTCAATTACGAAAAACGAACATTGCACTCTAATAAATAGTTGCGGTGAGTCGGTATTATTAACGACTTTAGTACTAATCAGTGTTGAGCTCTCTTTGTTTACAAAAATTATGTAATGGCGACTAATTGTTAATAGTTAACATTTTAACGACACGCGTGTTTGGTCTTTTTATTTCCTGAAAAGTACATAGATTAGAAGGCCTTATATTTAAATTATAAATGCCAGTTCTTACGTAACGACTCAAAATATGGTCAGTAAAATGGCGGAGGTAGTAACATTTATAGGAGCATTTACACGCAAATGCATAACTACACATACCCTTTGGCTGTTTTCGGTAATAACTCTCCATTGCGTGTAAACAACTATTCCTTATAAAATACCTTTGGTAATTTTGTTAAACTTGGTAATTACAGCATTTTTGCTGGGAGCAATACTTATTCAACGTAATGCAGAGAAGTAGTAAATAGTGCAATCAATTTGAAAAATAAAATCTAAAAGTGCTAATCTTATGTATTTAAGAATTATTGGAAAGATTGCAATGGTTTTAAAACTCGACTTTTTGTTGACAGATTTCTTTAAATTTATTGCACTAGATCAGATTTGCTTCAATATACTTAGTCATTTTCCCACAATTTTAAGGCATTTTGGTTTTTAGATATCCTTAACTACTTTCAATTATGGCCTAATACCAAATTAAATTTTGGGATAAATATCTGTTACCTTTTGAATTAGTGGCAAATCGTGAGAAGCAGGAAGAACTAGAAAAAATACAAAGTAGGTTAAGCTAGAAGCATTTACTAGGTCTGACGTAAAGTTGCATTATAAGGATTTCAAATCTATTGTTTTGACGTGTATATTACCACCATAAACTACCGAGTGTCTCAAAAACATTGCTGTAAGGGGATAAACTGTTTAAGTATATTTTGTCTCTTTTAAACTCCCATAATCATCATTCAGTCTAGCTGCATCCACTGCTGAACATAGGCCTCCAAGTCCAATCCAACGTCTTTGATCCTGTGCTGCATTCATCCAATTTGGCTCTATTCTTTTAATATCGTCGGTCCATCTTGTTGGTGGGCGACCTCTGTTCCGAAAAGCCTCTTGTCCCGGTCTCCACTCCAAAATTAGCCTTGTCCATCGTCCGTCCAACATTCTCACATTCCCACATTGTTATGCGGTCAATTGAATCGGTAACTCCAGACATTCGGCGAAGTCTGATGTTAGAGACTCTGTCCCCCAATGATATGCCCAGCATTGCTCTCTCCATGGCTCTCTGTGCTACGCGAATTTTATTTATCGTTTTCTTTGTTAGTGTTAAAGTTTCTGCACCATACGTTAGCACAGGAAGCACACACTGGTTGAAGACCTTTCTCTTTAGACAGGTTGGAATGTCCGACTTTAGAGTGTTAGCTTTCTGCCCAACTTAAGCCATTTCTTTGCGCTATCTTCCGGGTTTGGTTGTCTCTGCCTATAAGACTTTCATCTCCCAGATGTTCATATGAGACTAGTTGTTCAATATGACTTGAACCCAGGGAAATTCGTTCACTCACTACCAAGTTGGTCATAAACTGGGTCTTACTAAAGTTGATTTTTAAACCTGACGTTTCCGAAGCATTATTCAATCGCCCGAGCATCTCCCTCGCCTCGTCAATTCTGTCTGTAACCAAGACAATATCGTCCGCAAATCTCAGGTGGTTCAATCTCTCACCATTGATGTTTAGTCCCATATCCTCAAAATCGATTCTATCACGCTGGCAAATGCGGGTTGATAGAAGTGGAATGGGATATTGGAAAGGAAATGTTAGGATTTGGCAAGGATTGAGGGTATGACAATGGTTTTCCCTGTGTGGTATTAAAGGATAAACCAAAGCGCATCCCTGAAGTAGATCTATCACCTATCGGGACCATAGATGAATACCTACCCGCTACCTGCGAGTAGGGTTTAAATAAACTCCCATAGACAGAGCCAAATGCTTTACTGTGTCCACTCTCACGAGTAGTGATTAAAATTCTTTAAAACTTTCTCCGTTTAACCGATTACTAAATACAAGGCACAATAAAAGAAAAAAAAACTATGAAACGAAAAAATACCACTGTTACAAGTAGTATTCCTTACAAATACCATCAATTTAATATGCTCCAAATACATTCTAATAGGCGGATCGAATCGTTAATAATCCGCGAACACATCGTCTATTATCAACTGTGTAACAATGGATCTAATGTTCAGCATTTTCGTAACCGGAAGGAAATCCAGTATAAACTATATCACCGACCTCGCTGGCGACAAAATGTATTACAATTTCTATTTATAATAACTTCCTCTGCAGACCCCTTTTTGGTGTTGTTCCCTTTTCATATGCAAAGTGTTTTGATATTTAAAATGTCATTTGTTAATGGCCACTTTAGATCTATAAAAGATGTCCTTATATTCTGTCCGTATGGAGGGAAAGTGTTAAGTCATAGTTTGTTAATGTGGCTTACTGTCTGAAACACCCACCGAATGGGTGTTCTACATATTTGGAGAATTAGTGAAACTGCTTGCTCATTAAAAATATTTGCAGAATGACCGTGAAGCAGTAAAGTAAGATATCTTTGAAGCATCTCAGAATCAGTTGGAAGAATTACGCCAACAATAGATTTTTCGGTCTTACGGAAGGTCGTGCATTAATAGTTAAGAATATCAGTAATCTTAAGTGTAGGTAATCATCTATTTGGAGGTCATTTTTGAAAGCGTTTCAAACACTTTACTTTTATTACTATAAGTGTATAAGAGAGTCTAATATTAAAGAAATATGGCAAAATATGACTATCTCTATCGTAAATGCAAGTATGCGGCAACAGATATGTGACCTTGCTACATACTTATCAATCCAGTTTTTAATACATTCAATATTTACTGTGGCATTTCCTGCTTAATTGGAAAATGAACTATACATGAACAGGTTCTATAGTATGAAAAAAGAAAGATTATGTAATGAATTCCAATTAGTTAAAGATGCAAGTACTGGATTACTGAAAGGTAAAAATTGATTTTTAGATATTTGCCATCTGTGAAAAGCTCTAGCGACTAAACGGTGAAACCCACAATTCACAGCAGGTGGCATAGTATATTTTAGTTTAGAAATTTCCGAATTTATTTATTAATTGACCGGTAAATTCCAAATACTGTGTTTCTGGCAGTTCAAATTTTGACACCACTTCACTCCCTAACTGTACCAAGTTTTTTGGTGTTTTTTTAGGTTATTGGATAGGAAATTTAATGAGAATTCCAAAAATGTGGTTAAAACAGTCTTTTTCTCACTCCAAGTGGGTTTTACAGGCGATTTCGTCCCAGACTGCCCTTTCAAATTGTATTTCTGGCAGTTCAAACTTTGACACTGCTTTTCTCCCTGACTGTACCAAATTTTATAGTGTTTTCAGGTTATTGGATAGGAAATTTAATGAGGATTCCAAGAAAGTGCTTAAAACTGTCATTTTCTCACTCCAAGTGTTCTTTTAAACTGTGTTTCTGGCAGTTTAAACTTTGGCTTTTATTGACTGTACCAAATTTTGTAGAGTTTTTTAAGTTATCGGATAGGAAATTTGATTGGAAATTCCAAAAATGTGCTTAAAACAGTGACTTGACTGACTTTTACAGACAATTTTGTCCCTGACTGTCCTTTCAAACTGTGTTACTGGTAAATCAAACTTTGACACCGCTTTTCTCGTTGTTTTTTCAGGTTATTGGATAGGAAATTTAATGAGGATTCTAAAAATGTGGTTAAAACTGTCATTTTCTCACTCCAAGTGGGTTTTACAGGCAATTTGACCCTCACTGTTCTTTTAAACTGTGTTTCTGGCAGTTTAAACTTTGACACCGCTTTTCTCCTTGACTGTACCAAATTTTGTAGCGTTTTTTTTAAGTTATCGGATAGGAAATTTATTGGAAATTCCAAAAATGTGCTTAAAACAGTAATTTTCTGACTTGACTGACTTTTACAGACAATTTTGTCCCTGACTGTCCTTTCAAACTGTGTTTCTGGTAAATCAAACTTTGACACCGCTTTTCTCGTTGACTGTACCAAATTTTGTAGCGTTTTTTCAGGTTATTGGATAGGAAATTTAATGAGGATTCCAAAAATGTGGTTAAAACTGTCATTTTCTCACTCCAAGTGGGTTTTACAGGCAATTTGACCCTCACTGTTCTTTTAAACTGTGTTTCTGGCAGTTTAAACTTTGACACCGCTTTTCCCCTTGACTGGACCAAATTTTGTAGAGTTTTTTAAGTTATTGGATAGGAAACTTATTGGAAATTCCAAAAATGTGCTTAAAAGTAATTTTTTGACTTGACTGACTTTTACAGTCAATTTTGTCCCTGACTGTCCTTCCAAACTGTGTTTTTGGTAAATCAAACTTTGACACCGCTTTTCTCGTTGACTGTACCAAATTTTACAGTGTTTTCAGGTTATTGGATAGGAAATTTGATGAGGATTCCAAGAATGTGCTTAAAACTGTCATTTTCTCACTCCAAGTAGGTTTTACAAGCGATTTTGTCTTTGACTGTCCTTTCAATATGTATTTCTGGCACTTTAAACTTTGAGACTGCTTTTCTCCCTGACTGTACCAAATTTTGTAGCGTTTTTTTAAGTTATCGGATAGGCAATTTATTGGAAATTCCAAAAATGTGCTTAAAACAGTCATTTTCTGACTTGACTGACTTTTACAGGCAATTTTGTCCCTGACTGTCCTTCCAAACTGTGTTTTTGGTAAATCAAACTTTGACACCATTTTTCTCGTTGACTGTACCAAATTTTGAAGCGTTTTTTCAGGTTATTGGATAGGAAATTTAATGAGGATTCCAAAAATGTGGTTAAAACTGTCATTTTCTCACTCCAAGTGGGTTTCACAGGCAATTTGGCCCTCACGTGATATAAGTGACTAATGTCAAAATTGCCTAAAATATGCAAGAATCACAGTTTAACACAGTTTTCTTACAGTTACATTATTTGTCATAATTTAAACATGGGATAATAAATAAAAGTGACAAATAGCTGAAATGCTATGTTACTGGTTCATAAAAAAGTTATAAGATTGGAACCCATTTGGTACAAGAATCACTTTGTCAGAAAAGTTTTACTTTATTTACAAATTATAATTTACGTCCCCATCACTAATTTTGTTTATCACTTTTTTTATTAATAATAATCATTATTAACATTAGAAATATAAAGCGCTACAGCTTTTTTGCTTTGGGAGTAACGTTGTTGTGAGCAATCAGTGTGCTGCGATTTACGCAAATGCTGCACAATTGGTTTACCATTATAACCATAAAATATTGTCCTTGGACCTGTGAAAAGTCAAATTTAATACTTTTCAAGTATTGGCGTTTCAAGTTAAGATCGCAGCGCCAGTTGAACTAAAATCGGGCAATCTGTGCCTAACCTAACATTGTAAATAATATGACACTGTCACTTCATATTTATGAAGGCCCACACCTTGTTTCAAAACTGACCACCAGATGGAGTATGTCTTATCTTGATCATATTATTTATAATTTTAGGTTAGGGGTTGACCGATGCATTACTACATAGGTAACATACGCATCGCAGAAAACAGACACCCTTTTCTATACCAATTATGTGAATGTCGTATCAAGAAAATACGCAACAACACAATTATTATTAAATTTCTAACAAGCACGTCAAATCAGCAATAAGCGAAGCACATCAACCATCGCCATATTTCACGAGCGTAACGAAAGACAATGAAATGAAAAAGTACGTTAACAGTTGATTGAACATTACTAAAAAAGACAGTACAAAGTTTACATAACTAGCATTTCAGTTGCAATAGGTTAAAGTTTAATAACTCTTGTCTACTTTGACGTAAACTCTACTATGATACCTAATCGAGTTAATGATATAATGCTCCAATAAACCTTCGAAACATATCAAGAAATTGGCAACGGTAATCTCAAGCGAATCTTGATCTATAATTTCCGGCACAAATTTATTAAAAAACATAATGTTTTAATCCGTGTTAAGTCCAAGTTGGACCGTTACTTTTTATCTTTCTATCTACCTGTCCAATAGGAACGAACAGTCGTACATTCAACCGTTGCAAATAAACAAAAAACCGTACAATTCGCGTTTCAAAACGCTGATCAACCCATTTCTTGTTCTGTTGCTCTGGATTGGCGAATCAAGTTTGAACAGTAGTATTGTTTCATTTTTTTTAGAATTTCAAAAAAGAACAAACTAGTTCTTTGACGTCCTATTAGGCCTACGCTAACCACTGACTCGCAGACACAAAGAACAAATAATACTTCCGCCAAGTTAAAAAAAAACTTTGTTTAATCACTGCACTCGCTCAAGCAAGGTCTTTGTGATAACCAGCAACTTCGAGTAATGACCTCAGATTTATTCAAAATGAATCTTATTAAAATGTTTCATGGGTAAATAATTGGTATAGGCGATTGGCAAGGTGATCATCTGCGACCTTCCTCTTAACAGTGTTTCTTGTTTGCTTATAATTAGATTCGGATATGCATTTTTTATTACAATATTCACAAAATTATGTTCAAAAATTCATTCTTTTATGTAAAAAAACTTTTTTTCATGTGATAGGGTCTTTTAGGTCAATAATAACAATGGCAAAAACTAGCAAAATTGACATTTATGGCTGGTTGCACTAGGTTTAGCTAAGCTATTGTGTGAGTGTGATGTGGCAGTGACAAACCTGAAGCAGTCAAATCAATACATCGGTGCAATCGGCCCTTAATTTAGCATTCGAGGGTCTTATAGACAATTAACCACTTCCATGATGCATATCCCACCATTTTAGGTAACTGTTTTGTGTTTTCTGTCCGAGGAGAAGTGGCAGTGATGACATTAACTGTGACGTCATATTGAAATTAATTTCAGCCTTAGATTAGTTCTTAAGATGTCTTTGATATTTTGTGATTGTTGGGTGGAGCGGTTCCTTCTGGTGATTTAATAATTTTTGTTTTTGTTGAACTATACATCTAACGAGGTGCGTATGTGGTAAAAATTTCAGACCTCTCTAACCAAAGGCGTTTCTGAGATATTCAAGAAAAACAAGAGTCAATATTGACGACCTTTAGCGGCCAAATGATACAACTTAACCCTGTCCGTTCAACGTCACGTGATGGCCCCATTCATTAGCTTTCTTTTGTCATATGGTGTGTCTATACAGAATTTTTCAAATAAGCGAGTTATGGACGATTTTTGATTTTTGGGCCTACTATACTTACAGCGGCCATATTGGATTTTGCTGAAAATGATCTTATTGGGGAATCTAACAAATCTAAGATCCGTTTTGCTATAGATGACACCGTTTCGGAGATGACCTTAAAAGTGTGGCTATTTTAAAAGTTTTAGGGCGTGGCACCCTTAAAAAATTATATTTTACAAATGACACTCAATGTCAAACGGTACGCTGGACAGGAAATGTCATATCTAACAAAAATTGCTTCCTATCGAGGAGTATACGTAGTAAACATTTTTGCACCCCTAACTCAAACCGTTTTCAAGATATTCATGGAAGTATCCAAAATAAAAAAAATCGATTTGGACGTTTTCTAGCGGCCAAACGGTACAACTTAGCCTTCATTAGCTTTCTTTTGTTATTTGGTGTTTATACAATATGATTCAAATAAGCAAGTTGGAGAATTTTTTGGATAACTGCACAAAAATGTACTTGAAAATATGTTCTGCGTGGATTACTGGATAACCGTCGCCATTTTGATACCATTCAATTAAAACTTGGAGACATGATTCTGCTGTCAAAATGACACAAAACAAAAACAATTGTATTTGTAATATCAAAATTACATGTGCAGTTGTATGCACATGTTATCAAGACAAAGGTCTGCAGAATGTGACAGGAACCTGGCATTGTCAGCTTCTTCTATGACATTCTATCCAGAATTTCGTTCACTGCTTTCAAGAATTAGGAAGAAACCCTATCAAACAAAAGCAGGAGGCCAAGTGACAAATCACATTTAGCGAATTATTTTCATTCTGACAGAAGATGTGAATTAATAATTTAGTTGTTTTTATAAACCTATACATTATTAGATACTTTCAAAATCTATACAGGGTGGTCCAGTTTTAAATGTCAATAATTCACCAATCGATAGCCCATCAAAAAATAAGTTGACATAATGTAATTATGAAATGAGTTGTTTGGTGTGAATGACATAGGGATATAGGGGGATAGTCTTTATTTTCTACGCTCACTGGATATTATTCAAAAATTGACAAAAATGTCTACTTGGGTTATTGTATTTTTTACTTTAAAATGGTTCAAACGGATTCAAATTTGGTCATCTGTGAGGTTTACGAGTTAATTTTTGACACTGAAAATAGTCAAAAAACAGGATTTTTGAACTAATGTTTACTGGCGTTCAATTTTTTAGACTCTAGGTAGTGTAAGACTGATCATTCACACTGGTAACAGTCCGAATTTTCGAACTAATTTAATTCTAAAAATTAGTGTTCAAGACGAATATCGTAGCAACTTTTACTATAAAAAATTGTTTAAAATTAGATTTTTCAGTCTTAAAGCACAGTGAAGCGTCTAGAAGTCAATTTAATACTGACAAAGCGTGAAATGGCATGTTTAAGCCTATGAAAAATGTAAAAATAGTTTTTTAAGTCTGCTATGTCAAAAACTTGGTGAAGATAACCCTAAAACTCGATTTTCCAAGCTGAAAGCAGTTTTAAAGCCCTAAAAATAGTCCAGAGTTTTAAAAAAATGAAAAGCAAAGTAAAAAAACTTGAAAAGTTAGTCTTCAATTCAGTTTTCATGAATCTAATATCAATATCCTGTATTTAAGACTATTTTCAAGACTAAAATGTTGGAATGTATTTTCAAATTATGAAAACTTACTTCAAATGCAAATTTTAAGCTTTTGATGTCACTTTTTGGTGTCTAAGTCAATTTTCAAGGTTGAAATGTGTGAATTTGTAGTTAAAAATTCTAGATAAAGTAGTTTTTCATGGCTACAAATCAATTTTCAGTACTAAAGTTTTTCAACTTATCTGAAAACTATAACGACTGACTACAAAGACAGTTTTTAAGCCTCTCAAGTCAATTTTTACAGTTTCCAAGTCAATTGTCAAGGCTAGAGTCTTTCAATTTGTCTGAAAACTGTGAAAACTGGTTACAAAGACAATTTTTAAGCCTCTCAAGTTAATTTTCACCGTTTCAAAGTAAATTTACTCGTTAATAAGTCAATTTTCAAAACTAAAGTCTTTCAATTTTTCTGGAAACTATGAAAACTGGTTACAAAGACAATTTTTAAGCTTCTTAAGTCAATTTTCACCGTTTTCAAGACAAAGTTGGGTTGGGTTAGTTTTGGGTCTTTGAACGTAATAACTCAATTATCTCGTAAACAAAGTTTCAAATCAGAATTTTATAAGAGATACTTATTTTGTCAAATTGAACAAGTAAAGTAAAAAAACTGAAATTTTTGAAAAAATCCAGTGATGTAGAGAAAAAAAAATTAAAACCATCTTTCTATATTTACACCACTGGACAGTTTCGACAAACGTCATTAACATCACATAATGAGTATTAATTTCATATGTATTTATTCTAAATTTGATTAAAATTGCTCCAGCGGTCTGACAGTTATGACAAGAAACCGATTTTTTTAAACTGAACTTTTATAGACTGTATTTTCCTTGAGAAGCATTTTTCAGGAAAATGACATATGTTAACTTATTTTTTGATGGGCTATCGAATGGTGAATTATTGACATTTAAAACTGGACCACCCTGTGTAATGTATATTACCTAAGAAACGTTAATTTAAAGCTTACTAAATTAATGGAATCGCCATTAAGGTATAGAAACTACATTACTTTTGCTGACGTGAGAAGAAAGCAACGCACTTTCATACATAATCGGTCAAGCCTCGAGTTATTTAATCCGCACTTTCAAATACAAACAAGATTTATACAGCATTTTACATGAAACAGTTCATGTTGCTTCCTCTAACATGAGCATATAATACAGTCTTTTCAATAACGGCGTTCACGATAATCCACTAGTTGTGATAAACCCTGTAATTTTCTGTAACATTTCCTAGACGCTGGTTTATGCAATCCAGCTTTGAATGTTTGATTTAAAATGTCTCGGTATGCAGACAGCAGGTGCATCATTATTACACGTCTACCTACGTACTGCTTCATAGATAGCATCCTAACACGTCTATACAAGCTAAACCTACTTAAAAAAAAACGTGACTCACCTTAACTCGTTTAGTCGACCGTTGTATAAAACTAGATTTTCCATCAATGAGAATATTGTCATTTATGAAGGTAACATCACAGGGACTTGGCGGTCGCGCTTCCAGAGATCTGATTAATTCATCTTCTTCCCACATATCTTGGAACTCTTTGTAGTTTGACAGGAGTGCATCTGGAAGTAGCTTGATGCCAGGTTCGTCAGGCTGAAACATTAATAGTTTATATCAGAGTTTATAGAATTTGTGTTAATAAACATAAATAAAGAAAAAAAAAACAGTTTTTGTCACTAAATGCTATTACAGAGAGTGGTGGTAAAATAATATTATTTAAAGAGTTCAGAGAGATAATTTTCGAAAATAATAAGACAGTTTTGGATGGTAAAAGCAAGAGGAGATGCACAAGAAAATGCTTTACTGGCTTGAAGTCAGTAATGAAGAAACAAGCAAGGACCCAAGTTAGAAAGTGAAATAAACGTTTATTTACCAAGGGATGAAGGAAACTCAATGATTATGACTTTAATAACTATCAAAGAAATGGATATTTCTCGTGAAGGAAAATGTAAGATAAAAAGCAAGATTATATGAGAATATGTCAAGAAATTTTATTAAATTTTAAAAGCATTCAGTGTTATAAAAGTCTAATACTAGTTAAGAGAATCTCCTGAGTAGAAAATAACTGTATAGAATTCACGTCTTTCAGATACATGTCAAGAAATTACTTATTTTACGAATACTTTATTAACTATTCATTTTGTAACATCGAAATTGACTCTTGACTTAAATATTTGTTGTCCTTCCTCATTTAGAGGAAATAGTACGGTCAATTAAGTTATTGTGATGCTTTATGCTTGCGGTGACACTAGGTAAATAGGTAGACGCTTCAACTACTGTAAAAATATAAATGTTTCTATAACGGTAACCTCTTACGGCATCTGGAGTCAATTAACTGAGTTGAAAGGTGCGACGTTATTGAGAACGGTCCGTTCGACATAACTTATTCCTCTTATCTGTATACAAGTTTACTTAGTTCTAAAAGCAATTTTAGAACTAATGTTGACGTTCTATACAAATTTGCTGATTCGCAAAAGCTTTTATCAAAACTCGGTGTTGCAGTTAGGAAGGATTGTAAAGAATGTGCGTTTTGGATAAACGGAATTGCAGTCACTTAAATCAGCATAAACAAAGAGTGCAATTTTAATGAATATAAAGGCATCATCAATTCGGTCGTTTCATCATGGTTTTTGCAACATGGTAACTCTGAGGAAAACGGCAAACATTACAGCTGCTTCGCAGAACAATAATATTATTGTTTTAATTTCCTATTGTGGTGTTCAGGTGTTGAACGCTTTTCTCTGTTCTTTTCAAAACAGTTTAAGCCTTGAACCGTTTGTTTATTCATTTAATTGTTGTAGAATGGCGTAATGCACAAATTCGATATTGAACTGCTTGACGATTTTTAATTGGGTTAATTAATAATTTAGCATTTTACTTTCCTACTTCCCCTCCTGTAATCATTATATTATGGTACTTCACTGGCCAGTAAATAATAATTAAATCTGTAAATAATTCAGAAAACTAAAACTTCCAACCAGTTATTTATTAGAACATTTCTATGACCCAATTCCTTTCTACATAGTCAATAACTTTTCTTTAATAAATTCTTGCAATAAAATGCTACAATAAGGTAACCACGAGCTAAAATTTATTTAATTACGCCTTTCAGCATCTAGTCAGTAAATCATATAGAATCTTGAGATAAAACGATCATAAGCAAATAAAAGATTTGTTTTGATTTGCGTTAGGCACACTTTCACGGGAAAGTTGGAAAAATATTTACCCAAGAATTTATTACTGGTTCGGTTGATTTGCCAAGGCGGATGAAATTAAAATTTAATTAAACGACCAAATTAAATTGAAAAATTAAATCTGACCTGACTTACTTACTAATTATTTTAAATTGAAGATTAAAAGTAACTTAAGAGTTAAAAGTGAAACGACATCCTGGGTTTTGTTTTGAAATTTTCTTAAAGAATATGTAAATGTGTCTTTTTACATTCTGAACGTATACGTACAATGAAATAATAGAATGTACTTTCTCATTACTATTTTAAATATTTATTATTCAAACACTCTCACTAAAATGCAGTTTAGAACTATTTTTGTAATGATTTAGTTTTGGTGCAATATGTTACGTCAAAAGTTGCATTGAAACTGGTGAAAAAAATCTGCACCTAAATCTGGATAATCAATTAAGCTTTCAGAGCACCAAACAATTGAATTTATTGGGAAATTCGGATTGCTTCTGCAATGTAGACTGTAACGAAATTTGGAAACTGATACATTTTACAGCGGTTAAGTATTTATTTAAATATTTATCGGTGATTGAACGCTTGAAGATGTGCTTTCCAATTGATTTGCAATACCCATTGAATTGTTTGGGTGACCGTTTAACGTACACTTTCACCACTCGAAAACACAATATTGTTTTATTTAGTGTCGATTGATTTAATAAGCCCAATAACAAAGTTAATTGTATCTGATTAAATTGGTTTATTCACTATTGTTTGCAGAATTCAATAATAAAATGTGTTAAGAGTAGTGATGGGTAAATTACCGGTCAAGTAAATATTTTGTTTTACCAAGAATATTTGACCGCTAAATTACTGGTAAATTACAAATACTATGTTTCTGGCCCTACAAATTTTGACACCGCTTTTCTCCCTGACTGTACCAAATTTTGTAGTCTTTTTTCAAGATTAATGGATAGGAAATTTAATGAGGATTCCAAAAAATGTGTTTAAAACAGTCATTTTTTTCACTCCAAATGAGTTTTATAGGAGATTTTGTACCTAACTGTCATTTCAAGCGGTTTTTCTGGCAGTTCAAACTTTGACACCGCTTTTCTCCCCGACTGTACCAAATTTTGTAGTTTTTTTCAGGTTATTGGATAGGACATTTAATGATGTTTCCAAAAATGTGCTTAAAACAATCATTTTCTTACTGCAAGTGAGTTTTACAGGCAATTTTCTCTCGGACTGTTCTTTCAAACTCTGTTTCCAGCAGTTCAAACTTTGACACCGCTTTTCTCTCCGACTGTACCAAATTTTGTAGTTTTTTTCAGGTTATTGGATAGGACATTTAATGATGTTTCCAAAAATGTGCTTAAAACAATCATTTTCTTACTGCAAGTGAGTTTTACAGGCAATTTTCTCTCGGACTGTTCTTTCAAACTCTGTTTCCAGCAGTTCAAACTTTGACACCGCTTTTCTCCCCGACTGTACCAAATTTTGTAGTTTTTTTCAGGTTATTGGATAGGACATTTAATGATGTTTCCAAAAATGTGCTTAAAACAATCATTTTCTTACTGCAAGTGAGTTTTACAGGCAATTTTCTCTCGGACTGTTCTTTCAAACTCTGTTTCCAGCAGTTCAAACTTTGACACCGCTTTTCTCTCCGACTGTACCAAATTTTGTAGTTTTTTTCAGGTTATTGGATAGGACATTTAATGATGTTTCCAAAAATGTGCTTAAAACAATCATTTTCTTACTGCAAGTGAGTTTTACAGGCAATTTTGTCTCGGACTGTTCTTTCAAACTCTGTTTCCAGCAGTTCAAACTTTGACACCGCTTTTCTCCCCGACTGTACCAAATTTTGTAGTTTTTTTCAGGTTATTGGATAGGACATTTAATAATGTTTCCAAATTTTAAAGTTTTTTTTAATTGGATAAGAAACTTAATAATGATTCCAAATATGTGCTTAAAACAGACATTTTCTCTCTTCAAACGGGTTTGACAAGCAAGTTGGATTCTGACTGTCAAACTGTGCTCAAAAGTTGCAAAAATCAGGGTTTAGAAAAGTTTTCTTGCAGTATTCGATACAAAAAGTGTTTCTCTCAATTTGTGACAGTTATTTTGACATTGGTCACGTGACTGCCTAGCTAAATTATTCTCCAAAAACCACGTGATATCTGTCACTAATGTCAAAACTCTCAAAATTTTACTAGAATTTGCAAGAATTACAGTTTAACACAGTTTTCGAAAAAGACGTGTTTCTGAAATTTATGACAGTTATTTTGACAATTGTCAGTAAATTACTGGTAAATTACAAATGGTTTACATAATAATATCTTCAGATTTGCATCATTTTCCTCATCTCAAAAACATATTATTATTTGTCATAATTTAAACATGAGATAATAAAGAAAAGTGACAAAAAGCTGAAAATGCTACTTTTTAGAAAAGGCCACTTACTTGTTCAAGAAAGGGTTGTAAGATTGAATTGAACTCATTTGGTACAAGAATGACTTTGTCAGAAAAGCTTTATTCATTTATTTTATTATTGATAAACCAAAATAAATGTACTAGGCAGAAAGACCAAGTGCGGTCGATAGCCCATCAAATGGATCCACATGCAAAAAAATAAAGATTGTTTATTATATGTAATAAATTTACTGGTCAAATTGGAATTTACTGGAAATTGGTAAATTTTCCTGTCACACTAAATTTACCGTTTTATTGGAATTGCGTCCCTATTAGTATAACCTATAAGGTGATTGGCGGAGAGGGACAATAAGTTGCTAATCTAAATTCTTCGCCGACGTTTCCTTTATTCTACATAAACTTCTTCAGGGCTAGGGTAAAAAGTTGATGTAAAAAACCGACAATGAATCACAAATAATAACTTTAAAAAAAATAATTAAAAAATTACCTCAAATTTTACACTAAAAAGCAAAAAAAAACTTCCAATTTTACTTTACCTTACCGGTCACAGTAAATTTACGCCCATCACTAGTTAAGAGCATATAATTCGCATTTTTTAACAAAAAAAAAAGAAAATTTTGATCCCGGCAATGTCTTGTTCTACTAGTCACCAATTTAAGTTTTTTGGTTTGATAAACATCTTTTAAAAGATTTTAAGGACATTTTTTTCCTGTAACTATTTTGAAATGTATGCGTAAAGTAGCATAAAAAGAAACAAAAATGACACAAGAAAAACAAACACTCACCTTTGGTATAACAGGTCTACTAGGCACTCTGCTGGTATCATTGGATATGTAATCAGGTACGTCAGTTCTTGCTGTAAAATTGAACACAGCACTAGTAGCTTCTTCCTTTTTAGGTTTGGTCTTTTTCGGTATAATAATTTTAATTGGCCGACTGTCTTCTACACTGGCGTTGTTTACAGCACTGCCACTACCGTTTACACTACCGCTTTGAACCGGTTTCACGACACTTTGATCAACTTTTTCGAACGCTTTAGCTTCATCTTTTGGTTTGTTGTTTTTATTGGTCGAGGAATTTATAATCGTGTCTGTCTCCACAAGATCTGGAACTTTGTAGTCCTGGGCTTTCGATTTGCTGTCCATGGACCGCGTTGGATCAGCACTAATTGAACTGCTGACTTTATTCAGTTTAAACTCGGGTTTCAACCAGCTGGGGTTACTTTGACCGTTACTTTTGGGAAGTTCTTCATTCTTTGACTTACTCACTCGACTAGCACTTATATCTGCACTTTCTGGTTCAGTTCTGGCGTGTTTCCTGGTGTCAACTTCATCTTCAGCAGATGTTTTACTCTCCCGTTCTTTCTTTTCCAATTTGGCAACGTTTCTCAGATTTTTCTCGTTGTTAAAAGCAGTTAAACCCAGTTTGACTTTATTGCCAGCGTTGTTACTGCTATTGTTAGTTTGATGAGAATTTTCCCGTACTGACTCTTTTAAATTAACGCTGTTTTTATCTACAGAAGGTAAATGTCTCTGATCAACGTCGGAATTCAGAAAGTTATAAGTCGCAGAAGTTTTGGTGATATTTATTTGTGTTCTTGGAGAAATAAATTCCAAAGTTTCCGAACTTAGTCGATTGAAAAGAGGTGCTTTAATGGGACTATGAATAGGGCTTACAAATCTGAAAAAAATAATAATTTAAGTGTAATTATTAAAGAGAAAAACAATCACTAACTTATTTGTAGCTTCAGGGTGATTTTCATATGAACGAATTCTTTCCTCTGTAATAAAATTCTCGGTAGTTTGCTTTCGATATGTGGGTGAGCTAATTTTTTGAATCGGGCTGGATGTTAATATTAAATCAGGAGTTTCGCATAAAGAATTTTTAGAGTTGTTTCTAAAGTCAATTCCGTCTTGACTTCTTCTATCCACTCTACAATAAAAAAATACATAATTATAATTTTTTAAATACCAAAGTCGAAATGATTGCTTACATAGATACATCTGGTATAGGACTAGGTAAGTTATTGAAATCTTTTTTTTCCTGTTTAGGAGAAGACAGTTCCAAAGTTTTTGGTTTCATGATTTCCTCACTTAAAATTACTGGTTTGGCTGGCCGCACGTGATGATGATTGTTTCTACTTTTATCAGTTATTACTGGTTTCGAGGTTTTAATCGTTGGTTTCGTCGCTGTTGAGGCCACGTTGTTCTTCACTATAATATCGTTGAAACTATCAACTTTCGATGCAACATCGCCTAAAAAATAATCAATTTTTTAGGCACATTTCTTTTTGATGTGAAATGTGACTATCAGAATTAAACAGACAGAGATAGGCCTTTCTTTTATCAGTACTTTAGTCAAAGTCGAACAATTGTGATCTGTAATCGTGTTTTCCAACCGTAGCCTCATAAATCTTAACAAACAAACAATACTGCACAGATTATTTTTATTAAATTATAACAAAACACACAACAATCCACACCTTGGAAACGAACACAGAAAGGTGCACCAATTACCAATATTATTTGTTACTATGGCTATTATTGTCATTAAAAGCGGCTAACGCTAGACTAAGACAGTTCTATATTATTTTTGCTTAAGAATGGATGTTAGTAACACGATTATTTTGACACACGAATCGATTATAGTTTTACCGTATGCCGGAGGCTTTGCAATTTTAATAGGTTTCCATGGAACTTTTGCTGCTAATTTAGTTTTAACAATCATGTCGTTAAAACTTTTAACTTCAGCTGCAACTTTGCCTGAAATTACAAGATAATACATAATAATAACGTGGCTAGACGATACAAAGTTCGCTAAAAATTGAAATGCAAAGCCTTAATTTACCATTACGTGGCATCAAAAACTTTGGTAAAACTTGAGTTTATGCATGTTTTAATCCTCAACATTTCATTCATAAAAAAGTTGAGATACTCTACTGAAATCAGAAAATGTTGAACAACCAAGACAAAATTTGTGTCAATGATTGTGTAAACGGCTGTGATGTGTTGTTTTGCAAATTTTTAATTCAAATACTCCCACTGTAAGATTATGGACATTTATTCCACTTTACAATACTAGTTACGCCTCAATCCTGTTTTACTATTTTGCTCAAGTGATTCTGTATACAGGGTAATTCAAATTCGACCCTCACCATTGGGATTTCGGAAAGTATAACAGATACAAGAAAGTTTAAATTGGGGCAAGTTGCGCAATTTAAAGCTCAACCAAATGCAGTTTTAGAAATTCGAAGATATCCGAAAAAAACTAAAAATTTGATTTTTTGTATAAAATACTTGACAGTACTTGTCACACGCAATTGGCCTGAACATACTCAGTCACAATGAGGAAAAACGGGGCAATATTATTTAAAGCTTCATCACAAATTTGATACTAAGTTAATAATATGAGAGCAAGCCAAAAGCCCCACATAACTTTATTTAGTTGAAACTTAACCAAAACATGGCTCAATTTGGTGTTTTTTAAAATCCAATATTAAATTATTTAAAACTTAACATTATAAAAAAATGAAATTTGGCAAAAAGTTCCTAAAATGATGATTTTTCTCTTGGAAACATAAATGAGCGGTTTAAGTTAGAGATAATGCTAAGAAATCTCTTCTTCTGATTAACCTAAATAGTTCAACAATGCTTGTATAATAATAACATTTTGTGCGGCGGTTTCTTTTCTAGATACATTTTTACCTATGCTTGACTTGCTCTAATAATCGTCCAAATTATCGTGTTTGACAAGTACTGGCAAATAATGACATTTCATAAACGTCTCATTAACTCAAAGCCAACTATAGTAAAATTAGTTTCTATTGAATTATTTTGTCATTTATGAAGCAAATCATAAGTTATTATACATCACTAAAATCACAATAAAACGTACTATTTGGTGGGCTAAAAATCCAATATGGCGCCCATAAGAAAAAAGAAAGTTGATGATGACTGCCAAAAAAATTTTGTGGAAAATTTGAATCTATCATCGAATAGCTGGGGAAAAGTGGCAATGAGAGATGTTTTTAGTTTTGGGATATCTCTTCAAATAAGGTTAGAAATAAATAAAAACAAAAAATCAAATTTTCAGTTTTTTTCGGATATCTTCGGAAGCACTACTCGGAAAATCGAAATTTTTAAAACGGCATTTGGTTGAGCTTTAAATTGCGCAACTTTGCCCCAATTTCTCGTATCTCTTATAGTTTCCCAATGGTGAGGGTCGAATTTGAATTACCCTGTATACTTATAGTCTTAATTTGTGAACTTAAATGCCTGGTTACCTAGTATAACCTTATTTCTGCTGCCCTTCTGACAAACATCTTCTGTGACTAGTATAGAGCATTTAAATGCTAAAATTTAAATAATTCTATTCTTAAATAACTAAAAAACAAAATCTACTTCTTCCTAATAAATATTTTTATGCCACTAACATTGTGAAAGCGGCCAATAAATCATGATGCGACCACATCATGACAATTTAAACTTATTACGGTATCTTAAACTCTAAACACAACAAATATCGTGCGAATCCGCTGTTTTTCTTTCTAATAATAACCAGCTTTGGCATGGATGATTATCTTAAAGATAAAAACTAAATTGGACTACTTATCTTAATGACGGCATTCTCAGTTAAATTTTACAAGTTAACGGATAAATTACTTTCTTGTCACGCTTTAAATTTACATACACTCTTCGAACGCTTCAAGAATAAATTTACTATTAATTACGTAACTTTGAAATGCACTTACCAGTGTGATGTGGTTTCTTGGTTCGTGTTTCTGGTTTTTTTTCGAAAATCATTTTAGCGTGCTTTACAACATCCACAGGCGGTTTTTCCCTTTCGTTTAGTAATGGCGAAATTCTTTTAGGACGATTTATTCTTCTGGAGAATTTATCACTAATTTCTTCGCCGTTACCGTTGGTTTCTTTTGAGGGAATTTTATACGTTCTGGAATAAATGATATTAAAATTTGCAGATTAGTACTATTTAGATAAAAGTGTAAAAACTAAAAAGTAATACAAGCGCTATTTAAAAAAAACCGTTTACCTATAAGTACTTACAACGTTTCACTTAGGAATAGACCAATCTCATTCTATACAGTATGATCTCGCTTCCCGTAAGAGCTACTGCAACGGTTAAATGGGGAAAGTTTTAGAGAATTTAATAGGCAATCCAACACCGTTTTAAAAATATTTAATTTTTGCTTCGTTTTTGAATTATTTTCGAAAAACCAAAAACGACCATTTTTAAAAAAGTGCTGTATTTTCGCTAATTTTAAAACCCTTCACAAGGACTTTTGGAGACCGATTATCCCAGAAGACTGCGTTTCTCGAACTGGTACATTTTTCGCAATTTTCTAATTTTGTTGTATGGACTGATGAAAGCAGGATTACTAATTGTGGTGTTTTTAATAAGCACAACAGACATTTTTGGGCTGTAGAGAATCCCCATGAGGTTGCTCAAAGACGGATGCAGACAAGATATGGCTTAAATATTTGATGTGGAATCATTGGTATGCAAATAAAATATTACTTTTACGAGTATAATAAAGTTGCGACTCAGTAACTGAGCAATGTTTCTCATTTTAGGAAATCGTTTAATAGGGCCATGTACATTTGATTATAATCTTAATGGAAGGAGGTATTTGGATTTATTGAGAGCTGAGATCTTACCAGCTCTTCGAGAAATTGTGCCAAAAGAAGCTGATTTTAGAAAATTATGGTTTCAACAGGATGGCTGTCCTGCGAATAACACAGCGCCCGTTATGGATTTTCTTAGAGAAAATTTTGGAAACAATGTCATTGCATTAAACCCTTCAATCCCATGGTCAGCTAGATCCCCAGACCTATCCCCTTTAGATTTGTATCTTTGGGGTCATGCTAAGAATGAGATTTATGAGTTTGAACCTCCTACAAATGTTGATGTTCTCCGAGAAAGGGTAATAAATACTTTTGCATTGATAAACCAAAATACACTTGGCAGAGTCATACGTAGGGTGCTAAAGAATTGCGAAAAGTGTCAACGAGCGAAGGGGAGACATTTGGAAAATTTACCAGAATAAGATTAAGTTACGTTTGGTTAGATTGAAAGCTAGTTTAGACCTTAATTACATACTACATTTTCATCATTTTGTAATCGTTTAGATTTTGCATTAACGTAATTTTAAGAATTACTGTTTTTTAGCTTTTTTAACATAAAAGTACATTTTTTTGTAACATGTAATACATCATTTTAATGCAAAAAACGTGCTCTTTTTAACTAGATAAAAAAAACAAAATGGCGCCCATAAGAAAAAAAGGAAGTTGATGATGGTATCTCGAGACCAAAACGTCGGAACTGAAAACGAAATACACAAAAAGATACTCCTTAAAAAGTTGCTCTAACAATGTTCAAGCCAAATTTAAAAATTTTTAAAATTAGCGAAAATACAGCACTTTTTTTAAAATGGTCGTTTTTGGTTTTTCGAAAATAATTCAAAAACGAAGCAAAAATTAAATATTTTTAAAACGGTGTTGGATTGCCTATTAAATTCTCTAAAACTTTCCCCATTTAGCCTTTGCAGTCCTCTTACGGGAAGCGAGATCCCTGTATAGCGAATCGAATCTTGGACATACTGTATAACACTAGGGAGCTCAAGAAAACCTTTTTGCTCGTTCGTAGATGAAACATTTAGTGATTTCTTGGAAAATACTTACTTAGGTTTATCTGATTCAACATGCTTCTCTTCGTTAGTGTGTTTAAGCATATCTTCATGCAAGGACTGCCTGTTATTAATTTTAGTTGTAACTGAAACCGACATAACTAAATCGTCTTCGTGATTGGCGCGGGATATAACCTCAACAGACCGAGCACGTTTCATATCTTGACGGCGACTAGTGGATCTATATCTGTTCCCTGGAAAAAAATCCAAAACCAAACTAAATTTTGCAACATTGTAATTAGACGTCCCTGTAGTGTATAGCAAAATAATACAATTTTATTTAAGTTTTAATCCAGGTTTGCACAACATACCGCCTTCATTATTCGCACTTGTCCTCCTAATAAATCCGTCATCCTTTTCTGCATGACGCCCTCCATCGTCATCCAGCAAGTTTTCCAAACTGGTGGCTTTTCGTAGTATTGTTGGTCTCGGATTGCTCTCCCTCAAAGCCAAACTTAAATATTTGTTTCGTAAGCGATTAACGATTCCGGGGCCATAATGTAAGTCCTCCGAGTCCGAAGATCCAGGTGATTCCGACTCTTTGCAGTATTCGCTGTCGGAGGAGGATGGACACACCAGATGACCTTTGTGATGAATGTGATGGTGAGGTGAGTGATGATCGGTCCATAAACGTTCCTGAAAAAAAAAATACAGAATGTTTTGAATTGTATATACCTGATTGTTGTCATAAAGTGCAAACTAATTGAAAGTCAACGCCCGTGTTTTAAAAAGTAACGGATAATTCTAATGATGTAACGAATTATTAAGTCAATAAACCGGACTTTTCATCAGAATGATTCCCCAAAAAAAAAAACAACCTTAAATGAACTGATATAACTTGATAAACCAGTAGAATATTAGGCCATTAACAGATTGGAAAAACAAGGTTAATACATATTTTTTGCGAAATACCTAAAATTATTACTTTTATTCTTGCATCATTGTAACTGCTAACCTATAATTTTGAAACAGTGGAGCAGTACAGGATTGTTTTATACACCAAATCATTATTAGTAGAACGGTAGAATGTGAGTAGACCAGTTTTACAAGTAATAATCATAATATGAATCACTTGATATATTGTTTTTACAATCAACATGAACAAAAGCATAATGAACAAGAGTGAAGTCCCATTCTTTGACTCAGGAAATTTTATTGTCAATTCTTTAGTGTCGCATATCTCCAACATAAAATGTTATAACTTAAGAGATTATTAATTGGTGACTTTTCTGACAAATACAGAGAAGATAATGGCTGAAACATTGGATTGAATGCAAAAAAAAATATTCTACCCACAACCACAGTTCTTCCTGTTTGTAATACATCAATTAAATAATACAGAGTGATCTAGTTTTTATATAACAGGTAATATTCAAGAAAAATTAGATTTTTTTTGTGGGATACTATGCATACTAGTTTCTCTAGATTTTATAATAAACGCAGGGTGGTTTGAAATATAATATAATATGCAAATTGACAACTTGTTTTTGATTCTTGTAGGTATATTACATTTATGTAACACTCCATTTTTAGCTGTAAAACAGTATATAAGTTTATATTTTCTATTAAAACTCAGCAGTTATTAGTTCCAATTATTCTACTTTCATAGGTTGAAAATTGGCTGGTTTCAAAGTTAATTTAAAGTTTTAATTAATTAAGAGTTAAGTTTTCAACTTGAAATTAACTTTGAAATCTCAAGGTATGCTCCTTTACCTTGTTTTCTTTAAGGTAATTATAAATTTCTAATACAATTTTTAAATATTTCTGTGACAAACATTCCTTTAAGATTGCTCTGTCTCTCGTTAACCCCTAAATTTATTCTAAACATTTGCCTCATACTGTATAACTCTCTTCATCTATTATTTACAAACCCACATCCCAAATTTACTGCTTCCTTATTTGACATCGGAATTTTACCTAACTTCATTCCAGATTCATCAAAAAAACAGTTTATATAAATCTCATGTAAGTTTTACCCGATAAAAGTGTACATTCTTATGCTATCAGTAACAAAATACTTCAACGTTACCACGCTACAAGTTGTACTTGTCCAGCATTAAAACGCAGAATTAACTGTAGTACTTATGCACCTAGACAAGATTAGTCGACTGTAAAGCAGTAAAGCCGACTCTATTACAACATAAACCCACTATACCATTCGTTAACTGATCGGCTTATATAACGGAAAGGTAACGTGGGTAGTGTAGCAATTGATGGTTTAAGTCAAAGAGAGAAATTCGACTTAAACCATGATATAGAGACAATTATTATTGTTTTATATTAACAGCAAATCCAATTAAGTATAATTCTGTCCAATCTCTGAAGATTTTGTAATTATGTTGTACCAGGTGTCCAAGATACACTCGACCAAAAAAAGTTTTAAGATGAAACGTGTTTGGCTTCTTACCTACAGAACATTTATAGTGCTTTTTTTTACAGGAGATGAGCCATCCTGTATATTTTGAATTCTTACTCTGTCTGTAGTAAACCAAAATTAAACACTGTACTAAAAAATAAAAGCAGGTTTTTATGGTTGACACAAGTTAGTTTATTACTTCGCAATCGACTTACAGTTGCAATAACCGACCTTCCAAGGATATTGAACAAATGACTAATTTATTATCACGAGTTCTGATACCACATTGCGTGTTAACCGTGTTATTATTACTTTTAAATTATAATATTTCCTGAACATAGAGGTCGTCGTAACGAGAGGGTCGAACTAGTTTCACCTAACAATATTATGTTTCCTTTTCTTGTAAGCCAGACAAACATAAATAATAAAAAACGACCATTGACCTACTATGAGGGGTTACAGAAAGTTTTAATCAAGATCCAAATTAATTATTGTATAAGTCAGAGTTTTGATATTTAATGTAACTGGTCAGTGGGTTATATTGTTTGTATTCGTAATACGGACTAATTACACACATTTGGTAGATTATCTCCATATTACTTTTAAAGATGAAATAAATACTGAAATCAATAGTTCAATCCTATTTGCCTTTATAAATATTAAGAAAAAAACTGATTTAACTGAGTAACTTTTAATGTCTTATGATGGACGTATGTAGTTTGTCACGTTTTATTTACCTTAAAAAATACGATCATAATTGATGCATAAACGCCTTGAAGTCCACACATGTTACGGACATTCTTAAAGGTGTTCCCTTTATTTGCATCAGTCATTCAAGGGCAATTGGGTGTATTGTAAAACACCTGAAGAACGAACATCATTTGATCTAGTAATTCATTTTGTGATCTAACAACATGGTACCAAGTCTCAAAATATTGAGAACTACTACTTAGCAAAATGCAGCAGAAAGAGGATTTGTCTTTTAGTATGTAATACTGTCGTGTAACCAACCCAAAATACTGCCTTATCAGGCAGTGAAATTCATCCTGTGCAGGGGCGCCAGAAACAGTCTCCAGGGCCCCATGGCAAGGGCAATGCGGATGGTAGATGAATGTTGTTTGGCAGGACTGAGTATCAATCCAAAGAAGGTCCAGCTTATGCTATTCAGCAAGCAGCGGAATCTTAACACAAAACCCATGTCCTGTCAGAGACGAATCTCGAATACCAACTCACGGTGAAATAATTAGGTATATACCTAGATACCAAACTATCATGGCGCGATCATCTTGCTTCCAGGGGCAAGAAGGCCATGAATATACTAAGGGCCTGCAAGAGGTCTGTTGGTGGCACCTGGGGTCTAAATCCCAGGGTGCTCTACTGGCTCTACTGCACCGCAGTCAGGCCCACAATTACCTACGGGGCCATAGTGTGGTGGCCCTGTGTAGAGCAAAGTTCAGCAACCGCTCAACTGGACAAAGTCCAAAGAGTGGCGTGCCTGGCGGTGACAGGGGCAATGAGGACCACTCCTTCTAGGGCCCTGGAGGTGATGTTAAACCTCATGCCCCTCGAACTGTGCGTGAGAATCCTGCTCATTTGGGCACGGCAGGATATGGGGCTGGGCCACAGACCAGTGTCCGCTCCTACTGATGCCAAGCGATCATCACATCTCCAAGCTCGTGCCCTCAAATCTCTTCAAAGTCATAGTTTCTGACAGAGAGGAGTGGGGGGCCGATCGTTGCAACTCCAGACGCTTGTCACAGAGTATCGCTCATCGCTCTCGGCAGTTACACTACAGTCTTTCAGGCTGAAATATATGCCATCCTTGTCTGCGGGCTGGTTCTCCTATCCGACCCGAAGAGGGGTGGCAGAACAGTCATCTGCTCCGACAGTAAGGCTGCCATCAGGGCCATTGAGGCCGATGAGGTGCGGTCTAAGCTGGTAATGGAGTGCAAAAGTACCTTGGAGGCCCTGTCTCGGGGCGGCGGGGTCCGCCTCGCGTGGGTGCCGGGACACACGGGCATCTCTAAGAAACCGCTCTCAGGACCTGAACCTAGTGTGGGGATCTCCTATAGTACGGCGGTCCGCCCAATAGAAGGCATGGCTGGAAAACTCTTCCCGCAACGCTGGGCAACTGCTCCCGACATGAAACAGACAAAGGACTTAATATCTGGTTCGTGCCCCAAACGAACTAAACTTCTGCTAAACCTAAATAGAGGTAAACTACGAACGGTGACTGGTCTAATGACGGGTTACTGTCATCTGGCGCGGCATACGCACATACTGGGAATTTACGAAGACCCGGCCTGCCGAGGCTGCTTGGAGGACGAAGAAACACCGGGGCATGTACTTAGGGACTTTTCTCGCCTTCCCGCCAAAGCGGTGGCATAGAGAACTAAGGGAGTTGCATCCGACCAGCTAGATTCATTGAATCAACGGGACTGCTGTAGCTCCGGCTAGCGGGACGCGATGGGTCCATCTGAGGCCTATGCGTATATCTGGGCTAAATAGCCCCCCCGCAACACCAAAACAACAACAGGCAGTGAAAAGACAGAACATACCCTTTCGTTAGTGTCTCAAAATCATCTCCACAGCTCTTGCATAAATAAATGCATTGCTCAATAACAAAGAAATGTGAAAGAACCGCCATTCATATCAATGCACTTTAAAGTGAACTTCATTATTGAACAGCAAATAAGAAACACATGTAGTTAAGTCTAATGAATTGCTTTTTAATGATTAATCTAATATATCATACTAATTAACCTCTGCATTGTTAAAAGATCGTAAATGAGGCGAAGATCAATCATGTGATTCAAAAAAATGCATATAATAATATGATGATTAGCACAAAATCATGTTTGTTTTTTTTTATTGGAAACCAATTAAGACAGTTATTCAAAATACTACGTTTTGTTCCAAATAAACAATTAGGATGAGAACGGGGCTGTCAAACACAATTACTGAGGTTTAAATGTAATTATGTTTTAATTTGGAGGGACCGTTCGGCCCCTTCTGTTCAAAATGCTTTAAGGTATTTAACCTAAAAACGTAGTGTTTAATTCTTACTTTAAACGTAAGTTTAAATGTATTTACTTTCACTTTAATTTTAAATGATGACGGGTCCCAGCCAAGAAAGTATAACGCACGATTGTCGTTTCAGAAACCGTAAAAATAAGGTTGAATTAATGACATTACACCCAAACTATTTTGCTGAACAGATTTGGATGTTTTTTTTTTAAATATACACAGTTACTGAAAACTAACTTACAAATTTGCGTATGAAATGCAAAAATAAGCCGCATAGTAGAACATGGTTAATTTCACAATGGGCTCATCCCACAATTTTTTATATTTCAGAATTGGAAAGGAAAAAAATATGAAATACCTAATTTTTTTATTTTAAAAATAAAAAACAGACTCCACTCGTTAGTTGACTTTGAGGTTATAAATCAGCTGATCGGAAAATGCTGTCAATCAGACGGCCATAGTCAATAAAACTGCTGAAAGTCGTCTACGTCATAAATGCGGCAAAACCGTTATTTTGAATTGTTTGAAAGTCCTGTAAATTACCAAAAGACATTTTTTTTTTTTGGAAATTAACTACAAATTTCGACATTTCAGACTAGGCTTCCCGATTTACGAGTATTGAAACGCGATTTTACGTTATTTGGGATGAGCCCATTGGTGTAAAAATTAGTTCATTTGCATCAAAAATAAGGTCAGCCAAAATCAAAATGAACAATCATGGTCTAATTATTTACAAGGCCGTATTTACACATATTCCATTATTTACCATGTCCGTGTCTACTGATAACATTTACTGATTAGATTATATCCCTTTTTTGAAATACCGATACGTAAGTTTAATTTTTGCGATGACGTTATAGATGATTCACAAAAAAATATTCGCTCATGTTTCAGTGTCAAGAATTACAAACCAATTTTCTAATAAGATAAATTTTGATCAAACTTGTGAGACTTATTTGAATGATCTCATACTATGTATTTCTTTAAGTTTATTATCTTATAGTCCTAATAGATATGTGCTTATAACAATTAATAATGTGTTTTGGAAATCACACTCCTCACACCTTTTGGATGTACTTTTTGGAAATAAAATTTCTAATAATCTATAAGAAAAACTTTTATCTATTACCTACGTTTATCGCTTATCACTCTACTAGGTAAGATCATTATTTGCCTTATGGTTTTAAGGATTTCAAAGGTTTTAAGCTTGTTATTACAACTAAGTTGACAAATAAAAAATAAGAGAAATTTCTTAATAAGTTAGAAATCTAATATTATAATTAACTCCAAATATACGACCCCATAAACCTTTACTGCATACATTTTATTTTTATAAATTTTTCTCATTCTAATCTACTGAATAAACTGTACATTTTGCTAAATGAAGTTCTTAAAACAAATTCGGATATTTAAGTTGCAAATTTTAGCTCATAAAACTGGTATGGACTTAAAATTAAATGCTTTAATTAAAGCAACAAGCTGTAAGTCTGAAACAATCGAGTTTAATTTAACAGTTAACTCGGTAACTGTTGCTTATACATTTCAATCGGGTAGCTTCAAAAGAATTATGAATGGCTTGTGTTTTTTTTGGAAAAATCCCCTTTTTAACCATAAATAGCTCAGATACAATATTTCCACCCTGCTTTGCGATTTTATAGGCTCTCAATAATTATTATTACCTTTTTATCACCTTATCGACCATAATAAAGTAATAATTTTAATCCTGCAACTTACATATTTGCGTGTTAAACTTTTTTAACCTCAAATGCAGTGTTAGCATGACTTTGGTTTTAAACTTACTGAAGAGATTATAATGACTCTGTTGAATTCTTCAACAAGAGGAAACTACCGTTAATTCTGAGGTAATTTCTGCACAAAAAAGGGAAAGCCCACAAAAATAAAATCCTGAAATTTAATACTGTTAAAATTAAAAAAAATGATAAAACCTGTACGTTTCACTGTTTAGGTAAAAAATGTTTAGTTACCGCAAGTTAATTTAATTACGTATTTAGCTTTAATCTAGTAAATGGCAAAACGAAATTTTGCTCAGCTTTTTACTGTTATATATTAGGTAAAAAATATAATTTCGTTCAATTGGTATTTAAATAAAAACTTAAATATCGGTTATGGGTAATTTGAATATTACAATAATAAGTTACTTATATTTTTATTTATCATTTAGTGAAATCACTAAAACTGGTGTCTTTACTGAAACGTTCTCTTTTTGAATTTGCAGCTATTGAAGAAAGTATTAAAAAAAGAACATTTACAAAGTACAATTTTCTTCAAGTGATCTGTCATAATGTGACGCATATGAAACCTGCAATTTGATGTTCCTTTTTTAATAAATCGACTTACTACTTCAATTGTGTTTTGATCTAAAGCCAGATAAATAACGTTGTGTCACTGCCATTGTTTTCTACAGGGTGTTTCGGGAGAAAAGGGAAATGTTAATCTGTCGAGTAGTACGCTGAATTGCTTGGGGATTATTTCTAATAATATTTGCAGAATTGAAAATTCGATTGCGGAGTCCTTCCACGGTTTCTACTCTTGTTTCGTATACTAGTGATTTCATTCACCCCCAAAGGCAATAATCCAGTGGATTTAAGTCTGGTGATCTTGGTGGCCAAGCATGAGGTCCTCATCGGCCAATCCAACGTTCACGAAAACGATTGTCCAAGAAATTCCTCCATCATGCTGAAAGTACATTCGGTGTCGAACAATTAGCGGAACATCATCCAACATGTCCATTAAATGGTCTTCCAAAAACCGTAAATATCCATCTCCAGTAAGACGTCCATCCAATACAAAAGGACCAAACAATTGGTCATTGAGCATTCCACACCACACGTTAATACTAATTCGATGTTGAAAGTTTCGTTCAAACGTGGCATGAGGATTTTCATCGAACCACCGATGTTCATTGTGATAGTTGTTGATTCCATCGCGGGTAAACTGACTTCATCGGTAAATAAAATGTATCTGTGGACTGTGGAGGTCGCAATTTTGTTGTATCCATTCACAAAATTGAAGCCTTAAGTCATAATCACCTTTTTGAAGACTTTTAACTGGTTGAACGTGGAAAGGCTTTAAACCGTTTTTTCTAAGAGTCTTCCAAACGGCCACATGTGATGGTATTTGAAGTTCAATACTAATCCGCCTCGTACTAACTCCAGGATTCTCTTCAGCCATATCCAGAACATTTTCTTCATTTTCAGCATCTAAACCCTCGTCTCGTTCAGAATCAATCCTTACGCTTGGAAACATTCCAGTTCCCTGGACCTTTGCAAACAATTTTTGAAAAACTTTTCGATTAGGAACTCTTCGATTTGGAAAACGACGTCGATATTCATCAACATTGCGCTACCATTGCAGAAACCATACACGAATATCATGTTGGCATACTCTCTATGGGTGAATGTGTGAGGCATTACTTATGGAACCTTTTTTGTCTTCGAGTCGCAACGCTCAATATCACTCAAACTGACAACAACCATCCTTGTCAAAACTACCAGTCAGTTAAATTAGGGAATGACAAACACTGAAATACCTACAAACTAATGTTAGGAATTAAAAACACCTTGATTTCTGAAACGGTTAAGAATCGAATTAAACAATATGGGTTCATTTATCTTATTTTAACCTCCTGAACGCATTCCCAAAATATTTCCCTTTCCTCGCATAACACCCTGTATATACAGGGTGGTCCAATTTTAAATGTCAATAATTCACCAATCCATAGCCAATTAAAAAATAAGTTGACATTCATTATGTCGTTTTCCTGAAAAGTGCTTCCTAAGGAAAATACAATCTTTCAAATTTCTGTTTAAAATATCGTTTTTTTTTTGTCATAACTGTCAGACCGTTGGAGCAATATTGATCAAATTTGGAAACTTTAGTTTTGAAAATTGAATTAGAAAAGATAAACATTTCAGAAGCTTAAAAATTGTGTTTGTAACCAGTTTTCATGCAAATCGAGAGACTTTAATACTAAAAATTGACTTGTAGACATAAAAACTACTTTTTCAAGAATTTGTTACTACAAATTAAAAATTGACTTGAACCCCAAAATGTAACTGAACTAATGAAAAGTGACATCAGAAGCTTAAAATTTGCATTTGAAGTAAGTTTTCATAATTTGAAGACAAATTTCAATATTTTAGTCTTGAAAATAGTCTTAGATGCAGGACATTGACATTAGATTCATGAAAATTGTCTTGAAAACTAACTTTCCGTGCTTTTTACTTTGCTTTTCATTTTCTTCGAATTCTGGACTAATTTTAGTGCTTCAAAACTGCTTTCAGTTTGGAAAATCGAGTTTCAAGACTATCTTCATCAAGTTATTGACATAGCAAACTTAAAAAACAATTTTTACATTCTTCATAGACTTAAAATAGCATTTCAAGCTTTATCACTATTAAATCGACTTCTAGACACCTCAGTGCTAAAAATTCGGGTATTTCTTAATAAACTAGAATGTTTTTAGTGTTTTAAGGCTGTTTTCAGTGCCTCAAATCGAGTTTCAAGACTATCTTTACAAAGTGTTTGACTTATCAGGCCTAAAAGCCAGTTTGTCCACTGACCATAATCTTGAAAATGTTATTTCAAGCTTCTTCACTATTAAATTGACTTCTACACTCATAGGTGCAATAAATTGTAGCATCTCTAAGAAGTTTTTAATGCTTTTTAAGACTGAAAAATCGAGTTTAAGACTATTTCCAAAAGTCAAGTTTCTTCAGTAATAAAAGTAAAAAATTTTGGTACCAAATGCTACAATAATAGTTTTGAGAACTAATTTTTAGAAATAAAATAGTCCGAAAATTTAATTTACTTCTAGACTTGTTGTCCAGTCCAGAAAATTCAGTTGTACACCAATTAAAGTCTTGAAAATATACTTTTGGACTCTCTTTAGTCCTAGTAAGGTTCGTTCTAGCATTAAAAGTCATCTTTTATACTATTTTTAGTAGTAAAAAATGAGTTTCATGCACAATACAATCTTTGTCTTGATTTCCGGACTTTTTTTAGTTCTTGAATGCCAGTTTCAGACACTCAACCAGGATGGCAGTCTGAGAAAGCGAATCATAAGACCATTCCTAGTAGTAAAAAAGTTTTTAGACTATTCAGTACAAATTTGGACTTTCACAAGTCTTGGATGTTCAGTTTTAAACTATAAAACGATTTTTTAAATTGAAATTTGGAGGACTGTATCTTCCTTAGGAAACGTTTTTCAGAAAAATGACATAATGCAAGTCAACTTATTTTTTGATTAGCTATCAAATGGTGAATTATTGACACTTAAAACTGGACCACCCTGTATAGCGTTTTTCGAAAAGACTGAAACCAAAAGTCTATTGGGTTGATATCGGGGAACCTTTGTGGACAATAAGTAGGTCATTCGCGACCAATTCATTTATTAGGTAATCGCCCAGTCTAAAATCTCAAGAACATTTCAAATAACCAATGCATAACTTATTGTCATTACAATAAAAATATATATCTACCCAGTTCGTAATGGGTATTTGCAAAATTTGCATAAATCTCTGGTGTTAGTCCCACGCAGAAATGTGATCCTATTATGTCATTCCCTATAAACTATTTTACAAATTTACATTGTTCACTGGTTAATTATCATTATTCTGTCAAGTAAGAGAAAGGGTATTCTAGCAGGAATCTGACAGGCGTTAAAACACCGTATCTTTTGAAAAATTCTACTATCAATAAGACAGCTCAGCACTATTCATATCAAAAATTTCAAATATTAGGAAAATTGAGAGATTAAAAAATGTATATGACAAAAAAGTCAAACTGCAATTACTATCAAAAATTTATTAGCCAAAAATATTAAGATAAGAAACTTAGGAATTGAAGAACCCCCTTCCAATATTTCTGAATCACCAGGTTCATAATTTACATTCTAAGCTGTTTCCAAAGCAAGATACGAAACTGAATGTTTTGTTTGTAGTTGCTTTGTTTCTCAAAAAAAAATTTAGATTACAGATACATTTGTCCGTATCTATCCAATTTTAGATCGAGTTAAAGTTTCACTTTTATTAAAAATCAATCAGCGGTTCTAATTCTAGAAGAAACGGCCTTTCAAACACTTTATTGGTCATCAAATTCAGCTGAAAATAGTATGTTTCAAGTAATTCTAATTCATAATATACAATATTATACGTCCTATTTTCAGTCAAGCTTGTCGTTTTTGTCGAAGTTGAATGCAACAAAAATGTATATTTACCTGAACCATTTTTAATAACTATCCGCATCAACTATATCCAAAAAATAACTAGAGCACTAGCAAGACATGTCAATACGAAAATAAACGCAAACCAAATACCATCACATATTATTCTCAGCCGGAAAAAAAAAACACCGAAAGGTACAAACAACTAAAAATGCGATCAAGTGGATACGACTCGGTTACCGCGAGATTCGAACGGTTCGGGTACCAGCCGAGTACCAGTTTGGTTGGCTGGTTCTGCGGAAAACTGAACTGGGTTTCGCTTCGGATGACCGCAAACGCGATACAAGGTTGTCAAATGTTTATGATTTTATTAGCGTTTTAGATAAACTAAGAAACTCTGACAACACTTGCCTTAAGTTAATCCTTTAAACTACTCTACTAAATACCTCAAAATTTACATAGAAAATAGCAACTTTAGGCTAGATACCAAAATATTTTAAAAACGGTGTATAATAATGGTCAGAAGCTACTTCTGGATGAATTTTTTGGTTTATGTACGTTTACTGTTATAAATTTAATTGAGACAAATCTGGCAACAAAGGCTAGTGCATCGACAGCTGCTACATTGATTATCAGGTTGATGAACGTATCAACGTCGAATAGTCAAATTCTTTATGCGATATAAACAAAATGTAGAGTTCTGACCTCGAAAACTGGTGTCTAAAATTTCGCTATCTTTCCTGATTAACTGACAGGGTAAACCTATTAAAACATCATAAAAGATAACATTCAATTAACAGTACATACTTTATGGCCTCTGGAGTAACAGTGCAGTTTTTCCTATATGAGGTATATAAAGCAAACTTAACTTTCACATGCTTTTAGGGCTTTCTGATGAAAAGGGCCTAAATAAAAAAAATGGCATGATTAAAGATCAGCATGAAACATAAGTACCTATAACAAACCTGGTGCTTGCAATCAGATCAATTCTTTAAAAATAATGATAAAATATGAATTAACATTATGTGTATACATTCACGCGCCGTAATATCTGGCCGGGCGCGTATTAAAGTAGGCCACACTTAGGAAGCGATACCTGGATCGAGGCAAGAATCGAGGCGAATATAAAACAACCGCGAAGCGTTTCGCGGTAAAGTTTAAATAGTGGAATAATTGTGGAAGTGGTCTGTGTTAATTATTTTACTGTGTATACATTTCAAAAAATATCAATTCATTAAGTGACAAACCTAACGTTCTGTCACTGTATTGGCTTATAATTTTTAACAAAGTTTTGCCTAATCAATGAAGATTTTTTTATGGATTTTGGAGTTACTGACTCCTTAAAATGTGTTTCACCATTATAAAGCTGTACATTTACACTGTACTCAGAACACAATTTGTATCATTAACAGCTTGATTAACAGACAAACGAATTTTAACATTATTGAGGTGTTGTCTTCAAGGTGGTCCATGTGTAATGCAGTTTGCTACTACTATCAGTTTTATTACATATTATATTGATGATAAGAGTCCGGATTAAAAAGCACTAAAATCGTGAAAAAATGTTCCTCAAAAAAGCATAAAAATCTGTAAAAAAGAACAAAACTCTTTCAGAGATGCCAATATTTTTACTTTTCTGTGTTCTAGAAATTTTTTAAAGCTTTTAAACTGCTTTAGAAGCATACGAAAGATTTTAGACATAGAGACATTTGGAAGGTTTTTGGACAGTTTAAAGAGCATATTGAAGGTTCTGGAATGCTTTAGAGACATTTAGAAATTCTTAGACGGTTCTAGAATTTTGTTGAAGCGTTTAGATTGTTTTGATATCTTTTGGGAGCATCTGGACTAGTTGAAAAGCATTTGGAATCTTTTAGACTGTTCTAAAAGCTTTTGGAAGCTTCTGGATTGTTTCTGCAGTGTTTTGAAATCTTTTTAGACTACTTTAGGAACATTGAAGGTTCTGGACTGCTTTTAAGGCATTTGAAACCTTGTAGACGGTTCTAGAAACTTTTAAACTGTTTTAAAAAACACATACGGAAGCTTTTAGACTGCCTTGAATTTTTTTTAAAGCTTCTAGACTAGTTGAAGATCATTTGGAAGCCTTTAAAGCGTTCTAAAAGCTTTTGGAAACTTCTAGACTGTTTTGGAAGACTTTCGACTGCTTGAGAAGCATTTTGGAATTTCTGTAGTGTTTTTTTTTTGTAATTCTAACCGTTTTCGAGATATTTACCAAAAACTACTTTGATGCACTTTTTACCAAAAATTAGTTCAATACTTTAACACCCTGTAGCTTGGTTATTTTTGGGAGTTCAGGGTGGTTCAACCACTCAAACAAATCGTCTTGAACTGCTCTTTTCAGTGGTGTAGAGCAAAAAATTGTATCTAAAAAAATTGCGTACAGGGTGAGCAAAAATAATGATCCACTAACAATTTTGTGGACACCCTGTATACAGGTAACTGTATTGAAGTTCAAACGTTACGTAGTTTGGTTTAGTGGTCCATTAGGAACAATTTTGCACTCTTGTAGTTTTTATGTAAATCTAACCGTTTTCGAAATATTTACTAAAAACCACTTTAATTCAGGTGGCGGTCAGTATAGTAGGCCAGAAAAAACCTTCATTATGACAAAATTTTGGTGCATTTTTCCAAAAAATCGCGAATAAGTTGATTATTTGAAACCTACCGTATAGACACATTAAATGATCGTAAGTGGCTAATGATTAGAGCTATCACGTGACGTTGAGCGGGCACCGCTAACTTGCCCCGTTTGGCCGCTAGAGGGCGTCAGACTTGATTACTTTTCTTCGGACATTTTTCTAAATATCTCGAAAACGATTTGAGTTAGCAGTGTGAAATTTTTACCATGTATGCTCCTCAAAGCCCCCTATATAACAATATTTTTCACTAAATATAACATTTTACCATACAACGCACCGGTCGACCTTTAACTAGATTTTTGACATTTTTAAAGGGGTAACCAACCCCCTTAAATAGAAAGAACTATGACTAAAATAAAAATGTCTATTATTAAACAGTAAATGTTCCATATTCAAGAGTTTCACTGTTGAAAACAACAAGATTTTGATCATTAAATGGTAGGTATTAAGATTATACAGTCCTTATTTGCTGTAGACTCAAATGGTATCCTACTGTTTACTCTTTGAAATCAGATGTTGACTTGGTTACATGTAATTAAATTTAAAACAATTTCATTGGACTTTCATCTTAACATCCTATAAAATTTGAAACATATTTGAGTATGTAACTGATCCATATGTAAAAGATTGTGAACCAACAAGCAAAAAGTAACATACCAAGTGACCAGCACTACCAGCAGAACTGTGGACAGTAGGTTAACATAGAAAATTTATTTTAAATTTTTTGTACTAGAAGGGTTGATTTAACTGAGTAACTGTTTACCATAAATACAAGTTGTACAGCACATTGTAAGATGTTAGTAAATGCTACCCACATGGTATATTTTACCTAAAAATTTTGAAATGCATATAAAAGTGTGAACATTTTAATTTATAATGTTGTATCATTAAGAAGAACCAGATGTAACATTTGTCTATTTTAGTGATGTCTTAGGATTACTTGGCATTATTTTTAAAGTTATTGGTGCACTATTTCCTTAATTTTCAAGGCATAATACAAACATTACAAACAGAATCTCCTGTCCATGGACAATATAAAACTAATTATTATCCAAATTAAAAAAAAAAACAATTTGGAATAAAATATTACTTACTTCAGTTTTCTTGTTTTGGTTTTTCAGTCTTGCTATGAGGTCCTTTTTCCATTGTGGAATACGTTCCTCAACAGTTTTGGATGCAACAGCAGCCATTTTAAAACACCAACTGATTAGGGCAGTTCAAACATAAAGTGCTTTACACTTGAACTTGTGCATGTTTTTTTTTGATGAATATCTGAAAACATACACACGTTACTCTCACATTTACACACAAAATTACTTGGACTTGCTATTTGTTAAATTAACCCACTTATAGTACCACTTGAAAGCTTAAATACTTTTGGTTCCGCGCAAATCACCTTGTAGGATTTTTCAGATCAAATTTGGAATTAAAGATAACATTTTAATAACATAACAACCTATTTTTATAAGATTACTAGAAGACTAATTGAGATAATACAAACACAAAATTTTTCATATTCTTAGTAGTAATATCATTATTTATTTATACCAGATAATAACCCAGAAAGTGGCCAACATTTGGACTAATGTATTGCAGTCCTTTCACTGTATCCATTCAAGTAAATAAAAAACCATGCAAAGTGCATTCCAAACGATGTGGGAAAAATTACATATGTTTGAATAGGAAAAAAATATAAAATAAAGATTTTCCATTCAATCTTTTAGTACACAATCTATAAAATAATATCATCTGAAGTGAACTTACCTTACAATTACACTAAATTCTTTTTAAATAGTAGTTGAAGCATATTAATTAGGGACTCATATTATTTGTTTATTGATTTTCTTTTCTGTCATTCACTTCAACCTCTTTTCTCTTTAACTGAAATTTCAATAACATTTCCTTCCAATCTAATGGAAAGTCATTCCAATCATAACATTGTGTACGTTCTCCCGACCCTCAGCGGCTTAGAAGCTGAGTAAGCAGCCATAACAAACTAAATAGGACCGCTTACTTAACCTCTAAGCCGCTGACGTCGGGTGAACGAATCCATTCATAACAAGTTTTATGTTGTCACTGTCATTAAAGTCACTTACCTGGTCTGGCAAATGTCATCTGTAAAATAAAACATGTTTGGTTTCCTACTTTGCTAGGAATGTTTCCAAAGCTGCTTTCATAAGACCGAATCTATTTTTAATTTGTGAACCTGTCAAAAAATTAAATTGTAAATTCTATGAAACACGACTCACAGCGACGCACGGCACTGTAGCACGGCCAGCGTCGAAAAGAGATTTTAGCAAAATGTCCGTAAAAAGGTCATTAAAAGGTAATCAAATTTTGTGGGCGACATCACCGCCCTCTATACAAGAAAGCCTAAAATGCCACTTTTAATGGCGGCGTTAGCGGTTTTCGTTTTATACACAAACGTATGCAGATGCAGTAAGAAATATGTATTTTTTTAATTGTTTTGTGTAATTGATTGCAAGTTGTGAGTGAAAAATTGAAAAAATGTTCATTTCTGATTCAGATATGTATAGATAGAGCTTTTTTATACACAATCAAGTCCAGCCTAAACAAATTGGTTAGAACATTTGTCCTGGAAAGTACAACACACAGCAAACTAGTTTAAACATTGTTCAATATAAGAAAATCTGTAGGGTTTTGCGGTCTTAGGGTTACCGGACATTTGCAAGGAATGAAGGAAGTTTACGGGAGACAGGGCAATTTGGTGTTAGAGCCGTTGACCGTGTGGGTCGTCCTCAAGTTCGTAATGCTGCTGTTGAAGAGGACATTTTAAACAGGGTCGCTGAAGACCCAAATATTAGTAGTCGCCGTTTAGCACTGGAATTTGGTGTACCAAAAAGTACAGTAAATTGCATCACAAGATGACAGCTCCTTCATCTATATCATGCAACGCCTGTTCAGGAGCTTCTACCACCCGATTTTGACAGAAGACTTCGGTTTTGCCACTTTATTGAAAATGCGCGGGCACGCGACCCAAATTTTACCAGCAAAATTTTATTCACTGATGAAGCTGGATTTACTAGAAGTGGTGTTTTTAATTCACATAATTTCCATAATTACGCAGAAGAAAACCCTCATGTGAGGCGTATTAACCACTTTCAGCTGGAATTCCGCATAAATGTGTGGGCCGGTATCATCAGAGACATTCTTCTGGGTCCTTATATGCTGCCCCATCGCTTGAATGGTGAAAATTATCTTGAATTCTTAGTGAATACTTTGCCTGTTCTAATGGAGGATGTCCCTCTCAATGTGCGTGCTCAGATGTGGTTCATGCACGATGGTGCTCCTCCACACATTAATAGAAATGTAACTGCACATTTAAATACTTTCCCACACAATTGGATCGGAAGGAGAGGGAGAGATGTTCCTGTCGAATGGCCCCCTAGGTCCCCCGACTTCGCTACTCCTGTGGAATCCGAGGAAGACTTAATACGTAGGGTGCAGAACGAGGCGAACGTAATTAGGGATGATGCAGAAATGTTGAGGAAGGTTCGATTCAATTTCATTCGAAGGATCCAGCTATGCATCCGAGAAAATGGTGGGCATATCGAAGATTTGTTGTAATTTCTATTTTTTTGAGAATCTTCTGCTTTTGAGATCTGGCTGGTAGTTTTAATAGAAAATTATGGTTTTTTTTACTAACGTCAAAACTTTGATAGTTAGTTTGTAGTTATCAAATTAACTGGTGGCTACGTTATTTGCAATAAAAATGTGTAAAATGGTAAATAACAGGGGGACACAAAAAACATTTTTTGCGGAAGAACTATAAATGCTAGAAGATTACCAAGAGTAGTAAAGCCTTGAAAAAGGACCAATACATCAGATTAAATAATAAAAAATTAATTTTAACGACGAAATAAAAAGTTCTGGTAATTTTTAAAGAACTTAGCACTTTTCAAAGGCAAATGGGACGTGGTCGTTTCATCCAACCATGAGCCTTACTTGGAGCCAATCCACAGCAAACTTCATTTAAATTCCATCGAAACGTTCTCCAAATATTTCCGAAAATAGATGTTTTTTCAAGAACTGTGACCATCAATAGCATTGGAATCATACACTTTTTTCTAATGATTATTTCCTTCCTATCAATTTTGACCGATCGCTATCAAGAATTAGTATAACAAATGTAAATTTTAAGTGGAATATTTCCCTCATGTGTTAAATGTCCCATATGAGCAGTGCATTTTCACCAGAATGACAGCGAATATTTCCCTCATGTGTTAAATGTTCCATATGAGCAGTGCATTTTCACCAGAATGACAGCGATAATTGCATTCTAAAGTGATAATTGCATTTCGATAATTGCACTGTACGTATCTATAACGACTGCATTGTTGTAGAGCCTATTGCTAGTACACTAATTGTTGTCCTTGCGCAGTTTTTTGACTTTTTATAACCAAACAATGTCAAACGCGATGTCAACAATAATTAATGTTTGGAACTTGTTCATTGAGCTCCATTGAGCAATCTATAGTTGCAGCAAAACCAAAACATTTTCACCAAAAATGACCTGATAAGCTTGTTATCTTTGCAAAATTCGGCATTTTTTTCTAAAAAAACCTTCGGTGTCGGGCTCTTTCGCCAAAAAAATATGACAATAAACTCATGCAGTTAAGAGATAACAAGTTTTCATGCAAAATTATCGGTAATTTTTTTGCACTTGTGCACTTTCCCTCATGTGTTAAATGTATGAGCAGTGCTACCGGAATGACAGCGATAATTGCATTCTAAAGTGATAATTGCATTTCGATAATTGCACTGTACGTACGACATTGTTGTAGAGCCTATTTAGTACTAATTGTTGTCTTTGCGCAGTTTTTTGACTTTTTATAACCAAACAATGTCAAAATGTCAACAATAAATTAATGAACGGTTTGCGATGTTCATTGAGCTCCATTGAGCAATCTAAGTTGCAGCAAAACCAAAACATTTTCTTTATTGGAAATATTCCCCAAAATTACATTCGTGCCTTAAAAATGACCTGATAATTCTGCGTTCAAACTTGTTATCTTTGCAAACTGCATTCGGTCATTTTCATATTTTTTCTAAAAAAGCCCTCCACCTTCGGTGTGCTCTTTCGCCAAAAAAATATGAAAATAAACTATGCAGTTTGTTTTCATGCAAAAATCGGTAAATGCACTTGTGCAATTACCCCCGATAACATTCTAAAGTGATAATTGCATTTCGATAATTGCACTCGTATCTATAAAGGATTGTTGTAGAGCCTATTGCTAGTACACTAATTGTTGTCCTTGCGCGCAGTTTTTTGACTTTTTATAACCAAACAATGTCAAAATTCAACAAAAATTAATAAACGGTTTGGAACTTGCTCATTGCAAATCCATTGAGCAATCTATAGTTGCAGCAAAACCAAAACATTTTCTTTATTCGGGATATATTCCCCAAAATTACATTCGTGCCTTAAAAATGACCTGATAATTCTGCGTTCAAACTTGTTATCTTTGCAAACTGCATTCGGTCATTTTCATATTTTTTTCTAAAAGAGCCCTCCACCTTCGGTGTCGGGCTCTTTCGCCAAAAAAATATGAAAATAAACTCATGCAGTTAAGAGATAACAAGTTTTCATGCAAAATTATCGGTAATTTTTATGCACTTGTGCAATTACCCCCGAAAAATTACTTAACAACTGTCAACTTAGCTGTCAGCAGTTTTTCCGGAAAAAAAATCGAAAAAATTGCACACTCCTCACAGCAACATAAAGAATAGTGTTACCCTTTCTAGCTTGAAAGTTATTGTTCTTCTTAATTATTGTTCTTATTGTTTTAATTAAAATAAAATGTTTATTTAACTCAGGAAATAATCTTACCAAATATCCCTCGTGCATCTAATTTTTCCTGTTGAAAAATTGGAATACTCGTTTCTAAGTAATTTGTTTTAACAAATAGCATGAGCGAGAGTGGTTTTTGAAAATCCTCGTCATCGATTCGGATGATTTTTAAATCCACTCTCACTCATGCTATTTGTTAAAACAAATTACTTAGAAACTCGTTTTTCCGAATTTTTCCGGAAAAATTAAATGCACTAGGGATAATACCCCCGATAATACACTCAAAGCTGCAATTAAACTATTATAAAGTTACTTTGTATCTCATATTTTATATATTATTATCTTCTTCAGTAAACTATTTTTAAATACATTACAGAACACTGTTTTTTTATTTTGGTATTTATAATCAAAATTAATACTTGTAAAACGTGATGATAAGTTTAAATAAATTATATTTTTAAAGTAATCTGGGCATGTAATCTCATAGATAGTCTTAAAACTTATTTTAAACACTATACGTTACAGTAATACACACATGGCAAACGAACTTCTAAAACACCAAAGTCTGGAAATATTAAAATATTTTTAATATAGCTACATAATATAATAACAGATTTTGGTTATCCTTTATTCGAGGTACTGGTTTCAGTCACACTTTCTTAAAACACCAACAAATCGGGACCGTTTTAAAAATATTTACACTAATTCGTTCAACTTATAACAATAACTTATCCTGAATTAAATTTTAGTTGTTGGTTACTGATGACTTAATATTACTCCACGTCTCTTCTATGGGAGCTAGTGCAGTTATCACAATAAGGGCGATCACTATAGCTAGAATTATCACAATGTAGACTGCCAGCAGACCTTTCCGGAAGTTTGAGTACTGAAATTGTTTATATTTTTTATTTGTTACTTAAAAGTTAAAAGTATGACTTACAGGTGCGTCACCACTTCGATCTGCATAAGCGGAATTCCGCCCAGAACCGCCCAAATCTTTCATGGGGAAGGAAGTCACTCGTCTTTCCGATGATCTATCGGCAATGCAGTTCATTACCTACAAAAAGGATGACGTTTATTGCAAAGTACGCATACAGTGAGTGACGTAAACTTACCAGTAATATTAAATGACTGATGACGTAAACCACAACGTAGGCTACTAAAATGTAATCGAAGAACTCGGGCAATTCTGCTTTGGTAAGTTTTACAGCGAAGAACAATGTGATGACTGTGAAAAATATGGTTTTAGTAAAAGTCTGCATGTACAGGGTGAGTCAACGAAGTGTATTATCTCATTAGTTTCAAAAAATACAAAAAAATGCTGATTACAAAAGTTTTAGAGAATACTACTTTTGGATATACAGGATGGTTCATAAAGGGGTGGCAGATAAAATATTTGTTTTTTTTTAACTCATTTTTAGATTTCCAATAAAATTTAAAAACTTTTTTGATAATAATGTCATATACCTCAACCTAATAGTTTTTCTATTATTTCAATTTTTTCAGAAAAATATTAGTTTTTAGTATGATGGAAAATTGTCTATATCGCCATTGTTTCTAAAGGTAGAATACCCATATTTGATGCGAACGTTCTACAGGGACGACAAAAAAGATTTTACCAAATAACTTGCGTTAGATGCTACAAGGCGTTCAATTTTTAAAAGCACACTGTGACTGATTCAACTTAAGAAATCTCGACTTTTTTAAATAGAACACCCTGTGCATTATTCTTTTTTTCTGATAGCTTTTATGAAACACTTCAACTTTTATTAAGTATGTCATATGGATATATGACATTATTAACAAAAAAGTTTTAAAATTTCATTTTTATCTGCTATGCCTTTATGAACCACCCTGTATATCCAAAAGTAATTTTAAACTATGCATCTCAATATTCTCTAAAACTAATGTATTTAACAAATTTTTTTTGAATTTCTCAAAACAAATGAGATAATGAACTTTACTCTGTCATTGACTCACCCTGTACAGAGGGTCTCAACTAATGTGTCACAAGACTTGCTAGGCCAATTGTTTTTTTTTCTTCCAAAATGCAAGACTTCAATTCCAGTGAAACATTAGTCCCAACAATAGACTAACTAATTAACTAGTAAAAACTTACTGGCAATTATATGAGCTGCATTTCCAATACTCCAATGTAACCAATTGAAAATAGATCTTTTTGGAGTACCAGGATGAGGCCTAAAGTAGGCTCCTATCGGTTGTAAAAAGCACAAAATTGTGGTCACAGTTCCTAAAATGGCATGAGGATTATTTTCCCCTGACCACGCTTTCAATTCCACAAAAATCAACACAAACGCTGCAATAGTCAGGGCCCAAGTCAGTACCATAAAAGTTCTATGCCACTAAAAACACTCCATTAACTAAAGAAATGTTGGAGTAAAAATGAACTTACAGCAAACCAAATATCTTTGCCAAAAAGTTGGTGGCCCACCCAAGTTTGTTTGTAGTAGCGAGCTAATAGAATACCAACAGAAGCGGTACCCAACCACGCTGCCAACATGAAGGAACCGTGAAGCCTGATGAGGAGCTTAGATTTGGCGGCCAAAGCCGAAACGTCGGCTAAAGCTTGAGGTTCTGCGCTGGCCAGGTAAACCAAATCGTGGAATGACACCGAGTTTGCTACAAATAAGAGAACGAAGTCAAATAAGGTATAAAAACAGTATTAAATACGTACGTTTCACACTGGAACCTGCAGCAATTAAGAGATTATATTTCTGGCCAATCAGGTCGAAAGTTTTCCCATTTACGTTGGTTAAGACGTCTCTGCGCACTTTACAGTAAAGTCCATCAGCGATACTGGAGTTCAGTAATTGGATACCCAGTTGAGGCTGAAGATTTAAATAATTGATTATGTTTTAACTTTTATTCGGGAATTGTGCATTAATTGTACACAATTACTTAAATCAGCAAAGCAAACTATGGAAAAAATGATTATTCTTATTAACATTAATTAGATGAAATTGACTTTTCATATCTACGAAATTAATCACAAGTTAGATTAGATTGGATATTGGCTTCACTTATTTACAATTTTAATGTTTTTTTCCATCTAAAAACTATATCTTCCTAGCTTCTCATCACCTTTGTTTTTCAGTGTAATAGCTAACACTTTCTTAATGGTACCAGGGTGCTAATTCTTGAAAGCAGGAAACAGGATTCTCAAGAGAAGTGCTGATAGAACGTGACAGAAGACTTGTTAATAGCAGGTTCCTGTCACATTCTGCATACCTTTCTCTTGATAACTCCCTTCCCTTGTTTCAAGAATAGACACCCAAGACGTGCCCATAAGGATGTTTGGCGACTTGTATTTTATATGGGTAACTCCCTTATTTATAGCCCTAGAGGGTTGAGACTTCGTATTAGGTTGGTAAATTTGGGACACCCCTGGGATGCAAAGTTGTGCACTTTGTCCCTAAATGTAGGGAAATCCTATATAGTGACCCCTAGTTTTCCCCTAAATTTCAGAAAATCTTAATCTGGTTTTGTGGCCTTTGTAACACTGTCCCCTCTTTAAAAGCTATTCGTCTCGGATAGCGTCATTCTGAAGGTTTCAAGATGGCGTATTTCTTCCTCTATAGGGACTTAGTCTCTCCACATGAACTACTTTCGGTTTAGATCTTGGTGACAGTTAAATTCGGAACACTAGGTCGTTTATTTTCTTCACTATTCGGTATGGTCCTTCCCAGGGTCATTGCCATCTTTGACTTATTCCCTTCCCTCCTTCATATCACCTTCCTTATAATTGCCACCAACTGGTCTGTGGTCCAGTCTCATCTTCATCCGGTCGTTGGGTAGTTTAAACTTATCTCTCTCAAGTTCATGAGAGATAAGTTCACGTCCTTTCTGAAGTTAATCCAGTAAAATCGAGCACATTCTCTTTGCAGGAATTGGGCACTATTGTTTGGCAAACAAGGCGTTTTTGGTCTGGACTTTCCCATTTGCGAGTAATTAAGTCATCTCGCAATTGCAGAGAATCCCATTGCAACCAGTAACCCTTTACTGTTGGTCCATGTCTGGAAATTTCTTGCCAATCCGGTTTCAAATCCTTCTCCAACCATTTTCTAATTACTTTCAAATCAGGGTCTGAGTGCTGTCCTTTTATTATGTCCTCCTTAGAAACGCTGCTCCTCACTGTTTTTGTAGCCTCATTCATTGTCATCCAGTAGGGGTACCTACTGTATTCTGTTTGGGTTTTATTTACATTGTAAGCTTTATGTCAAAATGTAAAGACACATAAACCACCAATAAGGTTAATTTAATTTTGAAAACTAAATAAACCTGAACTAAAAACTCTATCTGCACTTACATTAGCCAATCTAGGTGCACCATAATTAGGAGAGCCTTTGGTATACGACATATAGGCAGCAACCCCATTGCCTCGTTTCACACACTCAATAACTGAATCATCCCCCATTTTGTCGTCTTCAGAGAGGCCAACCCCTACCCAAGCTGCACTAGGTTCACCCTTAAGCTCAAAGTCATACTTATCTCCAGCTACTGTTACTGCAACGGCCTGTAAAGGAACAAAACTTAGATTTTAAGTGATTTTTCGGGAGGCTTCAAGAAACTAACAGCTTTGCAGCTTTTGGTTGCAACACATTCAGCTGGAGCTCCAAAACACAGCTTGGTAACGGCACAACCCTCATAAAATGGATCGAATTGAGCCACGTTTTCTTTTGCAGGTCTTGGTTCATATAGTGGAGTGGTGTGTACGTGAGGGTGGTTGGGGTGGTCAAAAATAGGGTCGTTTGCTCCTCGTTTGGAGATTTGAACTGGATCGGATTCTACTCCTACCCAGAAAGTGTCGAAGGTTTGAGCTATAGTGCCACTGAAAATTACATAAAATGTTGAGAACTCGCAAAGTTAACAATTGTTTATTTGTTAACTGATAATTTAATGTATTTTGTTCAAGCTTAAGTTAGAGCTTTCACAGTTGGTTTCGAACCAAAAGAATTTATGAGAAATGTTGTGAGAGAATTTTCAGATTTAAACTGCATCATTCCAACTCTCATTCTTTAATGAGTAATTTAATTAACTTGATTGTTTAAACGTAAAAATTAAATTCACATAACATTAATTAGATTTTACGTCACTTTTCCTTAATCGGCGACGATGGGTGAAAGGTAAAAATACGCATAGTTTAAATTGTTCGCTTTCAAGGCTGTTTGTTCATTCAAGCATTGTTACTCAAGGTACAATCTTAAGAAAACTGTTTTATGTAATAGGATTTCACCTGTTTAATTTAAGTGTCACATGTGGAATAATTTTCTATTAACCATAGAGAATTTATTTTGCTAATAGGAGCTATACAATTATTTAGAAATTTGTGAAGAATGGAAGTAAAAGTGGTAATAGAGTGGTATTTCCGGACTATAGCTTTACTTGTAAGCCTATACCGGAAATACGCGTCAACACCCTGTAAATTTGTCACTTAACGGTGAGTTGATATTACGGCAATTAGGAAGTTGCAATTTCTTCAACTCTCAGAACTCTATACAGGGTGAGTCAACGCTAAGTAAAGATAAGCACTCTCAGCATTTTTCATTATAGCAAAAACTAATATTTTTACAATATTAACAAAAAAAGTTTTAGAATTTTATGGAGAATCTAAAAACGTTAAAAAGAGAGTTTTATTAAAAAACTAATATTTTATCTGCTACGACTTTGTGAACCACCCTGTAAATTCACAAGTGCATTTCAATATCCTCTAAAACTTTAGTATTTCACATTTTAAGCAGCATACTGTTCACATCTCATGACCCTCCTCAAACAATACAGAGTAAACAAAAGAAATCAAGAACCAAGATCGTAAAAATACATTAAAATGAAGTAGTTCAACATGATTCGTTTTACATACAGGATGTTACAGAAATTGAACAACAATTCAATAAAAACTCCCACAATTCCTGCGTATCATGACTTGCATCTTACATCAGCATCAATTCTAGACACGATTTAGTACTACTATAATTTGTTATTGGCCATTTCAAAGGTAATTTTTCAGATTGTTGCTTTCAAGGTTGTTTTACAATAATTACTATTGGTTTCAATGTCATAAAAAAAATCTGACCGAAATAGTTCCTTACTTAAATATAATCGGGCCTTCGTAGTCTCTAGGTGGGGCCCACACCACCTCAATGGTGTTCTTATCATTGGGAGCGTTGTGAGTGATGGTGTCCGCCGGTTCACCGCAGTCTAGAGGATGTCCTTCGTTTATGGTCGATGAGTCAAACTCGCCAAGAATGTCCCTAAATAGAGAAAATATATATTAATTTATTTTTGTGTAAAATAACTAAACGCCACTGGATTTCAGTTTTTAAAACCAGAATAAATGCTGTGAATTCTTTTAGATTCTTACCTTATTTTGCATATAAATAAGGTCTATTTCTGCATACTGTAAACAGCTTATATTATAATAAATTGTATTAGAGTAATGATTAGTTTTAAAGGAGTTACCACTAAATACTAATCGATTATTTTTTATTAATGACAACTGAATTGTTGTTTTCATGGCACGTTAATGACTGCAGGATTTGTTTTTAAATTATTTAAATTGCACAGCCTGGAGAGATGCATGATTAAATGATGAAAACTGGTTTCATGTTTGATGACTTTGCCGCTATTTGCAAATATTAATTAGAAATAGAGTAATTAGGAAAAGATTTGTAAAAAAACAACAATATTAACACTAGTTTTTCTGAAAAATATGCCTTAGGACTGTTACTATATGTAACGTCAACGAAAACTGCATTTACGTCATATATGGTCATTACGTCATAGATAAACAATGCCACCACACTACTATACTGTGTAAAATGATCATGGAAAAACCTCACAGGATCAAAAAACCTACAGCATCCATCGAGAGAGTGATGTGGAGAGCTGTTGGAATAAAATCAAATCATGTATCGTAGAGGCCGCCAAAGAATTCATGGGTAAAAGAAAAGTCAACATAAATGGGACCAATAATAGCAAAAAACCCTGGTTCTGTCACGAAGTTAAAGAACTTTCAAAACAGAAAAAGAAATCCTACCTCATATACAGGAGCTCACCAACGCCAGAAAAACACTCCGAATATACAGAAGTGAGAAACAGAATCAATGCCAGAACCAAAGCCATAAAACAAGATTACTGGGCAAAATTTACAAGCGATATGGGTCACGACCTATATGGAGCACAGAAGAAAGTCTGGAAGATGCTCAAGAACAGGAAAAGCCAATAAATGAGTTTGTGGAAACAAAAGGAGTCACCAAAGATGTATGGGAAAAATACTTCAGGAAACTCTATAACAGCGAAGAAACGGAACTAGGAAAACATCTAAAAATCCTCTACAACAAAATTTTAGAAACATCGGAAACCTACGGAATGGCTCAAAAGAATAAATAAATAAAAATAAAACATAACTATTCCTATATTCAAGAAACGACAGAAGGCGCACCCAGAGAACTGCAGGGGCATAACGCTGCTGAACACAAGCATGAAACTCTATACCGGCATTTTGAAGGAAAGACTTGAAACACAAATAACAAACAGGGAAGAACAACAAGACTTCAGACGAAACAGATCCACAAACAGAAACTAAAAGAAAAATCAATCGAATTTAAATGGCAATTTTAATCTATTTTTTGTCACAAAACGGGGGAAAATAATCCAATTTTAAAACCGGGTATGCGATTGTCATAAAATTCTCTAAAACTTTCCCCATTTAACCGTCATTGTACCCCTAAAAATAAACAAAATTCCTATGCAAGCATCACCAACTTGGCTCACCCTGTATGTTGACAGATGGTACTAGGCCGCGGTTGAAGATAGAGCAGAACAAGTTAGGTCAGGTTAGGATTATCTAATTTTTTGAGATTTGCACAAAAACAAAATTTTCAAAAAGCCAAAAACTATACAAGATTTAATGGATTTTTAGAACTTTCAAACATGAAACTGCATTCACTTGAAGTTGCTTAGTTCACCCTGCACAACCAAATAAATAGTGAGCTATGTCATTTTATCTTGTAATGATTCAGTTAGCATTGGTTTTTGTTGATTCAGATTAATTGAGTTATTTCTTGAAAGTAGATCAACTACTCAAAAAAAAAATTCAATTACCAATCTCCACTATTCGTACAAAAATTGCTTTACAAGAACAATTAACCTTCAAGCATTATATTTTTTAATGCAAGAAAATAGGTTTTGATTAAAATTATTATAATTCTATGAATACCTTAGATACATACATTCTAGGTGTGCGCCCTTGTACTATGAATCCTTGGAACGGTATTCCAAGGGCTGAGGTTACCGTTACAATAACTTTTCCTCCTTGTCTTCTAGGTACTATCGTATACGGACTAATACCCCCTTGGGGTAGAATACCACCATGGTAAGGCATCATGGTATGACATACTGAGCTTGGTGCACCTTGTGGAAGAGGTTCCACAGTCGATATGGCAATGGCAAATAGCAGTAACTTGAGCATGTTTTTCTGAAACAATTAGAACTTTCATTAGTTTAATTTAATAATAATCAACTTTCCTTCTTAATTTCTAATTAGTATGATGGTTCTGGTCTATAAATCTGCAATAATATTCGTATATTATTCATATATTTGCCAATGAAAGTTCATTGAAAAGTTTTCAAAAATGGGAACAATTACCTGTTTGAAGGTTATGGCGTTTCTTGCTCTTGTTGAAGGTAATTGAAAAAGGGACACCTTCACCTCATATTAATTTCCAACCACAATTATTCGCACTATTGCACACCATTTATTTACCGATTTTGCAGTTATGCGTGCATTTCGTGAACTCTAACTATAAGAGTGACCAAAAAACCTTTAAGCTTGAATATAATAGAAACAATGAGATTGTGAACGTGGTTTGCATTAAGTTAGGGCGTCCTTTATGTTCACTACGTCGTGATTCAGACTTTCAAGGGAATTCCGCGTTATTACACATTCTTGGCTCTGACGTTTGACCCTGGCCGCCATGACCAGCAGTTTAAACCTTGCCACCAAGATATGATCTAACTGCTCTACCTACACAGTAATTTACGTTTTTATTGTAAAGAGCAGGATTTTAGTTTGAAAACTAAAAGAATATTACTTTACTAACAAATGTAGCAAGTAAAATTGTTGCTTTTTTTGTGATCCAGTGTAGGTCAAGAGTTTCTGTTTTTTTTTCATTGGGAAATTGAATCCAGGTTTTAGTGAAAGGTGGTTCTAAACTTGCCTTTCACTTTCACTAAAACCTAGATCCAATTTCCCAACTAAAAAAACACTAGAAGCAAGTAAATTATTAAGTTCAAGACATGGTATTATGTGCAAAATTAACATCTTCCACTCATAGTGGAATGAAACCATAATGAAGACAACATTCACAGACATGACATAATTTTTGCCTTATTTGGTAACATTTCAATAAATCTAGTAATAATAATCCATAATCCATAGCAGCCGCCTGCTGTTGTGCAAAAATCAATGTCAATCGAGTCTGATTTTGTTACTTTGCAAGTATGTTTCGTTATTTTGTTCCTTTATGGATTCAGTTTTCACAGTTTCCATGTTTAGGACAGAATAACTGACGACCAAATGTCATAACTTCATTCCACTCATAAAGCTATAAAATACGTTTGGTACTGCATATACTGTATTCACTGGATTTTGAAAGTATTTTGTGGATTTTACAGTTTTATGGGAAGTATTTTTAGGGATGTATTTAAAAGTAGACTAAAATTAAGTCAGAAACAGACAACCAAATATTACAAATGCCGAAAATGCATTCAACCAAAGACAAACTGATTTGGTTACTTTTTAAGCTACTGGGATGCACCAGACAAGTGCGGACAAGACACTTTGCACAAGAGTTAGTATCAATATTTTTTCTGCGAGGAACCCCAGACTTAATTTATTTTGCAACATAAATATAATTTCCGCTTTCCAATTTTCAATAAAATTCGGTTTGAAAAAAAAACTAAATTTTAGGTGCACGTTACGAGAGGAGTATGTACTGAAGAAAACAGGAGAATAAAACATTTGATTTAGATCATTCATGACTTTTCTTAATTAATTAAAAACCAATCGAAAAACAGTAACGTCATTACGAATGACATAAAGAAAGCATTTTTCTGTCTAATTGCATCCAATATAGGATCATATCTTGGCTGTAATCTAAAACAGTATAAATTTTGATAGGAACCAAGATTTGCTGCAAGTTTGTTTCGGTCTATTGTTCAAATTTGATAGTCTAAAACGGCTTTAACATCACTGTAACAAATTTAACGACTGGTGTTTTGATTAATATACTGCGCACACGCGAGTAGAAAATAGTAGTTTTCCTCATACCACTTTTCCTAACAAGTGTGCAAAGTAAGTTGTACGCACGATGGATGGATATGGTTTTTGGTCTAAAAACCTGTTTTTATGTTAAAAGTATTCATCAACTTACCAAAAATTATGTTAAACTTGGCCGGTAGAATGACTAAATTTATATTCTTCAACTTAACTTTTAAGTTCCACTTTGTCAAAAGCGATGTTTTGTTCCGAACGCGTGCAGACAACCCTAAGAACGATAAGGTAATGAAAACATACTTAGTAAATATGTTGTATAATATAAGTAAATATGTATGTGGTTCTTGTTTGTTGGAAAGTTTTTCTAATTTTAGCAATTAACTTTGGCTTAAGGTAATGTAAAACTAATTTTCAAGAATTTCATTTCTGAATGTATTTTGCAAGGTTCATTTAGTCAACTTTTTCATTTATTACTGCACTACAATAACAACTCAGCTTGGCACCAAACTTTTTTCATTTTCCAAATTCAAAATGCCTTTGAAAAGACAAAATATTGCTTTTATTGAAACCGTTACTGGAAGAATCTAAATATATTCCACACAATGAATTTTTAGATATGTTTAAACAGATGAAACCACGTTATTAGGATACCTAAGAACCTAAGTGGGTACTTTGCGAAAGGAAGTACTTTGAAGAAAAATAGTTATTTTCCTAACAAGTGCGGAAAGTGATACTTTTCCGCACGCTGACTAATCGAGCGTAGCGAGGTTGGGCATCAGTCGAGTGCGGGAAAGGCACTTTCCGCAAGTGATAGGAACATCATTTTCTTATACGAGCGTTTTCGAATAATGAAAAAAACAATAATTGAAAATAAATGATACATTTAAATTGAAAAATAAATTTTTAATAATAGTGAATTTAACACTATTGTTCTTTTATACATATTATACTAAATAACTAAAATATAACAGCACATAAAAATATAGTAGCACGAAAAGTACTCCAAAAACTAAAAATGCCATTTTTCAAACGTCAATTTTTCGAAAACCGTTGCAGATAGCTATAGGTTATGATACGTCAAAAATATTTGAAATCGATAGGACTATTCAAAAACACAATAATATACAGGGTATTCCATTTAAAATAAGCAAGTTGACATCTACTTCCGGTTAAACGGGAAGTGACAGAAAGATGAAAATACTTTTAATAGCACGCATCAAATTTATCCTACTTCTTAAATTTCAAATTTCTATAAATATTTGATTCTGATAAACTTTTAATTAACGGTTTGGGTGGTTAACCCTGTATAAAAAAAACAAGGAACTGAGACTGTGCAGGATGTTCAAATTACTTACACTTACAAGTATAAGAAATAACTTGCTTTTTTCATTTCTACACTGAAAATGGTGGATTACTTAGCAGAAAACTATTTCCAGCACACTTTTTTCTACCCAAACTGACAGACACAACTTGGAAAAACACTTTATGAAAAAACAAGTGACTGAAACTGTGCAGGATGTTCAAATTACTTACAAGTATAGTAAATTACTTGCTTTTTTTATCACTACACTTGTGCATTGTGGATTACTTAGCAGAAAACGGTTTCCAGCACACTTTTTCCTACTCAACTTGTCAGTCACAACTTTGGCAGACACTTTAAGGAAAAACCAGAAACTGAAACTGTGCAGGATATTCAAATTATTTACAAGTGTAGTAAATTACTTTCTTTATTCATAACTGCACTGAAATATGTGGATTACTTATCAATAAATTAAAACTTAGCATTAAAACTATCGGAGAGAGCTTTTAGAGCTTCAAGTCCAAAATTGAGCAAACTTTGACAGTTTTGACGTTAATGACAGTTGTTACGTAATTTTAGAACATTATTTACTCGCGTAGTCACGTGACAACAGTCGAAATAACTGTCAATCAGCGGAAAAACCCGTCTTGCTTTGAAAACTGCTAGAAAGCTGCTCTAAAAAAGATTATTTAAATTTCGGGACACTGTTTGTCAGTTTTGACGTTAATGACAGTTGTCAGGTGAATAACACTGTTTACTAACATAGTCACTCGACAGTTGTCAAAATAACTGTCATGGAGCTCCGAAACCCGTTTTATTTTGAATAGTGCAACAAACTGTGATTTTGGTATGTTTTGGGCAAAGTTTGACAGTTTTGATGTTAGTGACAGTTGCCGCATGATTAGAAAACACTTTTTAGCTTAATAATCACGTGACAACTGTCAAAATAACAGTCATAAATCTCAGAATAACGTCTTGTTTCAAAAACTGTAATATACCTGATGTTTTAGGCAAATTTTGACACATACAACAATTATCAAATGCTGTAGACTCGATTTTGCAATAATTCTTTACAGTTCGTCATTAAATTGAGAGTGATTGGAAAACAGTAGCATCAATTTGGATTTGTTGAAAAGGAAATAAACAAATTTTTTAATGAAAAATACTACCATTTAATATCGGATTGAAAGGTTGTTTTTGTTATTAACATGTAAACAAATTTTCTTCTTAAATTCTTCGTGTAATCAGGTGTTTTAATAAAAACTGTGATAATGCAAAAAATCATATCTTTCACTTGCATCAACTTTTTGTGTCAATACTAAAGGCGGAAACAGACTGAGCTCACATCACGTCAAAGAAACGCATCCAGCATACGTGATATCAGAACCTACAGAGGAGCAAATATCGACTCTGACCACCACTTAGTTAAAGCTACGTGCAGAGAACGAATAGCCAACCGCGCAAAAATATCCCAGGAATCCCAAACAAAATATCACCTAGAAAAACTAAAGGAAGAAACAACACTAACAGCATTCCAAAATAACATAACAGAAGTACTACAGAAACAGAAAGAGAAGGTAACAAAAAACCAGGAAGAAAGCGAAATCGTTGAGGAGAAATGGAAAGAAATCAAGGAAGCGGTCACAGAAGCCAAGAACATAATAGGCCCCAAACAAAGGGAAAACAAAAAAGAACGGTTTGACGAGGATTGCAAGAAAGCCACAAACGACAAGAACGAAGCATATGCTACATACATAGAGAGACCCACCCGAGTACAGAGGGCCAAATACGAGGATGCTAGAAAAGCAACTCCTCATAAACTGCTACGAAGAAAGAAAAGAGCGGTTAATAAAACACTGCTACAAATAGAGGAGGACTTTAAGAACAACGACACCAGAAAAGCATACAGGCAAATAAATATATTCAAGAAAGGTTTCCAGCCAAGCACTGGCCTATGCCGAGATGAGACAGAAGCAATCATCGGAAACGAAACAGAAATACAAGGGAGGGGGAAACAATATTTCGAGGAACTCCTAAACCAAGCAGCAACCAGAACCCAACCAACAAAGACCAGAGAGCATTCGAACTCACAGCAGACGAACGAGAGGAGAACAACGACCCCCCAACTGAAGAAGAGGTGAGAAAAGCAATCAAGTCGCTAAACAACAATAAATCACCAGGTATGGACAACATTCCGTCAGAATTAATAAAATATGGAGGACCACAATTAGCGGTAACAGACCTAATCAAAGAAATATGGAGAACCGAAAAAATGCCGAACGAATGGAGAACCAGCATCATCTGTCCAATCCACAAAAAAGGAGACAAGCTAGAATGTAAAAATTATAAGGGAATATCCCTACTAAACACAACATATAAAGTCTTTACAACCATCCTTCGAAACATACTAGAACCACTAGCCGAAAACATCATTGGCGAATACCAAGCGGGTTTTAGACCAGGAAGATCGACCACAGACCAATTATGCGCAGTAAAACAAGTTCTGGAGAAATGCTGGGAATATGACATTGATGTGTATCAACTCTACGTGGACTTCAGACAGGCATACGACAGCATAGACAGAGAAAAGCTCTACAGCATCATGCTAGACTTTAACATACCACGAAAATTAGTAAGGCTAACAAGACTAACAATGGAGAACTCTGAAAGCCGGGTGAAGATACAAGGAAACCTAACAGACTAATTTAAAATAAACCAAGGCCTCAAGCAGGGAGATGGACTCGATTATTAATACAGACCCGAAGCAATAGGAGGAGAGGCCAGAACATGACAATAGGCGACCAAAACTTTGAGATGGTCAATGACTTTACCTACCTAGGCTGTAACATATCCAGCAAACGGGACGAGATGAAGGAGATCCAACGAAGAATCATTAATGCCAATAAAGTATACTACCACATTTCGGCCATAATCAGATCAGGGAATGTCTACAGAAAACAAAACTGAAACTTAATAAAACAATAATATGCCCAGTGTTATGCTATGGAAGCGAGCACCTGGACGCTCTCACAAAGAACGGAAACAATGGTGAACGCATTCGAAAGAAAGATCTTACGCAGAATATATGGACCGGTCCAAGAAAACGAACAGTGGAGAATAAGATACAACTACGAGATCTACTAGACCTGGCAACAACAATAAGATTACAAAGACTTAAGGGCCAGGCATTTGCAGAGGATGAAAGAGTCAAGAGTAGTCAAGAGGATTTTCAACCAAAAACTGGAAGGTAAAAGACCGGTTGGAAAACCAGGGGCGAGATGGGCAGACAAAATCCAGTCCGACGCTCAATCCATGCTCGGAACTCCAAACTGGAGAAAGGCGGCGGAGGACAGGAATGGCTGGAGGAAGAAAATAGAGGAGGCCAAGGCCCGATTTGGGCTGTAGCACCATTGGATGGATGGTATCTAAAAAACGAAACGTCGGAACTGATAACTAAAACTATTTTCTTGAAGAACATAAAAAAAGTGCCTCCAGAGGGTGCCATTGGTTTTCCAAAATAATCAATAATAAAGTGGTAAAAAAATTGAAATTTGACTTTTTCGGTTTTTGTCGGATATCGCAACTTTGCCTCCATTTAACTAAAGCTCTATCAACTATACTTTCTGAGATAGCAATGCATCGAATTTGTATGACCCTGTATAATGAAAATAATAATAAATAGCAAAATAAGTTAATAGAGAGGTTAGAAAAATCTTAATATTTTACTTTGATATCTACATATATTTGAAACATTCGGTGATTTAAAATTACCTTGCATTTAATTCTCATAATATTTCCCAGAAAACTAACCAACCAACTTTTTGTGTCCAATTGTAGGTAATTACTCAAATACTCAGAACGAATTGACTTCATTACGTATTCTTCCATGGTCCCTGATCGTGACTGGTATGTTTCAGTGGCACTTTTTTAACCAGTCTAAATATGTCGCGTATTGCTACAAGTAAATTGTTATTGTTATTGCCAATATCAGCAATCTAAGTTCTTTAACATTTACGTTTTTTTTTATTAGACCGTGACTTAAATGAATCACAGGCGAGACAAAAGTCATTTCTTTTAGTGGTTATTGGACCAGTTTGAATTCCCTGCGCATATTATAACCGATATAACAATATCCATTCATTGCTTTAAGTACCCATATGGTGTTAATTTAATTATACTTAAGATACGAGTTTCAGCCAATACAATATGGCCATGGATGTCGATGCTTTTAAGGAAATTCAGCCTTGTTACAGTTTCACTGATTATTAAAATGCAAAGTTTGAGAATAGAAGGTTCTTTATGGTCATTATAAAAATACATTTATTGTTAAAATGTTAAACCCAATTAATTGATGTTATTTTACCATCTTAAGTAAATATTAATAATATTATTACATCTGCACAGACTAGAAATTTATAATATAATAATATTAATTTGTTTACAGTATGATAATGTTATTATTTATTAATTTCTTCTTTATCTAGTTTCTTTCAAGCAAATCTCGCCCATAACAATATTACACCTTGACAAATGTATAGGTGCTACTGAAAATAGATAAGTTTTGTTTTATGTAATGTTTTAATGAAAAGCATTTGATTAATCGATTAATATGTAAATATATGAAGATCTCTCTCTCTCAGGAAAAATAATTAAGGGAAATTTGTGGTAGCATGTCGGAGATAATCTTTTTAAATAATTAACTGATGAGGACATTGATTAATAATATAAACTAAAATTGATGATTTATTACTATACTAATTCAAAAGCATACCAATTGACCAATACCAAAATTTGGCTCAAAAACTCACTTTAACATTTGTTCAAGTCAAGACATTTTAACACAAACAGAGCATTTTAAAATCGTCACAACTAAATAAAACTTGCGGTACCACCGTTGTGTCTCACTTTACCCTACGTCATCAAATAAGTACCACACCAATTGCGGTCGGTTAAAGATAATTCAATATTGAGTCAGTCATATATTTTTATCTTTGTTTCTACAATTACATTAGTGCGATATCTCTGTTTCTTCGAGTCAATGTTTCCTAGTGACATCGTAATACACGGTGCACCAAAGAAACCTGCAGTGGAACTATGTAAGGGAATAGAAAAGAAATCTCTTTCTTTATTTCACTTTGACTTGCATGTCGTACTATACGTCTATGTTGTTTAAATCTCTAGTTCTATCTCTATCAAGTTACATAGTACTCCTACTGGTGTCGTATTTATTTTCTATCTACAAGAAAAATCAATATTACAATTAAGATTTACGTTCGCAGCAAAACTAACAGTTATAGTGATAAGAAATAGTCGTTTTGACGTTTTTCATCAGTTTGTCAAGTTTTGCGTTGCATTTTTGATAAAATGTTAAAAATTAAAGTTTTAATATTAAAATCTCTAGTTTAGCAAAATTTTAAATTCAACAGGTTCCGACATTTTTGCAACCATTTTCTTTTACTGCAATTCTGAAAACTTTTGACAGTTTTAGCGTCAGAATGACACTTTTGACAAACAGAGTAACAGATTTTAACGTTTGTTTTTATTGTCAAACCAGGCGATTTTTGGCAGCGTTGCCAAACCGATGATGATATTATTTGGTTTTTTATTATTTTATATATTTATATTATTATTATATTATTTTTATTTCGTTTTGACTTAGAGAATTGACTAGAATGACTGCAAATAGTCCGGTACGTCAATTTCCATATAAAATGACAAATTTTCTACATTTTGATCTTGAAAATTGAATAGAATCACTGCTACTGCTCCAATAAGTCAATTTTCAATAAATTTTCCAATATTTGGCATTCAAAACTGACTGGAATGACTGTAAATAGTTCGGTAAGTAATTTTTCAAACAATTTTACTATTTTTCAAGGTTTTGACTTTGAAAATTGATTAGAATGACTGGAAATAGCACATTTCATCAGTGTTAATAATATTCGACTGTTTTTTTAACGTTTTGGCCTTAAAATTTGAGTAAAATGACTGCAAATAGTTTGCTAAGTCAATTTTTATGACATTTTACTGTCTTCCAATAATTTGTCTTTAAAAATTGGCTAAAATGACTGGAAATACCGCGTTTAGTTTGTGTTTACAACATTTGCCTAATCTTTTAACCTTTTGACTTTCAGAATTGCTAGAATGACTACAAATAGTCCGGTAAGTCAATTTTTATAAAATGTTATCATTTTGGAATATTTTGAAATTGACCTAGAATGCTTGGAAAAAGCGTTTTAAAACACTGTATATGATATTTGATTATTTTCAAAACTTTTGGACTTCAAAATTGACTAGAATGACTACAAATAGTCCAGAAAGTAAATATTTTAAAAATGTTATTGTTTTCCAACGTATTGACCTTGAAGATTGATTACAAATGACTGCAACTGCGCTAGAAAGTCAAATTTAGCATTTTCAATAATTTGATGTTCAAAATTGACTAGAATGACTATAAATTGCGCGTCAAATCAGTGTTCATAATATTTGACAATTTTTTTAATGTTTCGACTTTGAAAATTGACTAGAGTAACCGCATCAACAAGAAGGTCAATTTTCATAAAATTTTACTGTTTTTCAATGTTTTGACTTTGAATGTTGACTAAGATCACTGCAAATGATTCAATAAATCCATTTTCATAAAATGTTACCATTTTCCAATATTTTGATGTTGAAAATTGACTAGAATGACTATAAATAGCGCGTTAATTCAGTGTTCATAATATTTGACTATTTTTATAACGATTTGACTTTGAAAATTGACTGGATTGACCGCATAAACAGAAGGTCAATATTAATAAAATGTTGGTGTGTTTCAATGTTTTGACCCTGAAAATTGACTACAATAATTGCAAATAGTTCATCAGCAAGTCCATTTTCATAAAATTTTACAATGTTTTTTATATTTTGACCTAGAAAGTTGATTAGAATGACTAGAAAGAGTTCGTTAAATCAGTATTCATGATACTTGACTATTTTTAAGGCTTTGAAAATTGACTAGAGTGACCGCATCTACCAGAAGGTCAATTTTCATAAAAATTTACTGTTTTTGAAAGCTTTGGGTTTGAAAATTGACCAGGGTAACTGCAAATTAAAGGCTAAATCAGTTTTTATTTTAATAAACCCTTTTTGGCGTTTTGACCTTAAGTATTCAAAAAAATCAAGTTTTGACTTTTAAAATAGACTAGAACGGTTGAAAACGGTTAGCTAAGCAAGTCTTCTTGAATGTTGAATAATTTTCAAGATTTTAGTTTAAAAAAATTACTAGAATGTTTGAACATTGCCCGCTAAATCAATTTTTATGATATTTGTTCTAATCTATACAGTATCATACATAATCACTCTCATATTCGTGTGCGACATTGACGTTTAAAGCTCAAATATAACTATTACCACTAATATTTTAATTGTTCTTTATTCTACGTTTTTCGAAAAGTAAACAACATAACCTCAATAAATTGGTTGAAAATTATAATTTTTGAAATCACAAAAAGTAGATCTGATTGGGAAAATAAAATACAGAATGTGTCATTTAAAATTAATTTGGTTCGGTAATTACTCGCTAGACCAAACCAATTTGACAATTGTCACATGACACTTCGTTATTTACAATTAGTGCAGTCACCTGATAACTGTCAGAATCCCATCTGATTGGTGAAAAGAGGAATAACCGAACTTAGCTATACTTAATCTAAACATATATAATAAATTTGACAAGTAATTGACATATGTCAATTTTAACATTAGTATAATATGGCCTTTCAGAAAAAATACTGCGTCTTTGCTAATTTAAACTAGTTTGCTGTCAGATCAAAATTAACAAAGTTAGCCCAGTTGTTCAACAATCAACAGTGCGTTGTTTAAACTGTGATTGTACAATCTGGCCTTAGTAAAATGTAAATACAATCACTCTGTACTATTACCATTACTTCTGTCACTTAACTATCTACATCACCTGTTTTAATTGTTTTCCTCAATTTTCCATTAGCTGAACTATAAATATTTCCACGCAATTCAATTTAACTTGTTCACGTATCTACTGAAAGTGCATATTTGTTCTACTGTAAATGATTTGCTATAAAAAGCGTAATTATCTTAGATGGCGAGAAAGTGTAAATCACATATCGTATACGTTCTCATATACATTGTTGACGAATTGTTATTAGCGGTAATTTCATCATAAATGTTAGTATATGGTCAGAAACAGATTAATTAGGATCAGTTTTTGTGACCTTAAATTTTTGGTGTTTTTTTGTTCGAAGGAAATTTAAGAAGCTTATAATTATTATTGTGTGAGAATATTTTTTGTATTTAGCGCAACTGGCTACAATTTAAAATAAAACCAAAAACATGCACAACACTCACCTCTACATCACGGTAGTAAACAGATAAATTAGTTACTTTAGTAATTAAGTTAAAAACTTGTAAAATATCGTGAACCACATTTGCTGTTTATAAGTTAAGTACAAAATGCATACTAATTGCCGCTTGGTCGATAATATTTTGCCTGGTTGAATAAGTAAAATTTTTTTGTTCTTTCATATTGATTTCAAGGATTTCTAGCTAGCAAAGTACAGCTGGATTCTAGGAAAATTTGAAGCTTTGAAAACTTACCAGTTTCACATTAACGAACATTAACCACAGCTTAGGAAATACAGAACATTGCCCTTTGAAGAATGTGCACGCCACAAATGATTGATAAACAATTACCATTAACTTCCCGAGTTTATTAAATATTTACCGCGACTTGTCAAGGGTTTAACAACCCTTCAGCCTAAATTGGGATACACTCTCTAGGGGTTGTATTAGACTGCCAGGTAACGAAAGCACCCCAGATGTAGGTCGCAGATATTTTTAATAAACTGCCCTGGCCGTTTACTATAGCCTTATTATCATTATTTAAATTTAAATATACGGTNCGCATTCNCTTCNNCATTNNNNGTTCANCACTGACACGTGANCAGNANCACCGCNAGNATNCGTGCTGCTATCNCAGTCCCATACNCNNTAAANGGNTTTAGGATTTNNTTTCNCNNAGAGCNCAGCNCCGGANGTACNNGNAANTNANCGACCAGNCTCCGACGCTGNCATAAAGNNCTGTNCTNTGTGTATGTNCTNGGCNTTCGNCGCTAGNGGATGAAACGNCCTAATTCANGCGACTAGCNTGATANGCATCACANTATTNGGNCNTTGTGTNTGTNCCCCATNTNATTGATGAACTAATANTTTTNTNNGTNCCATGGTAGNTACTCANTACGAGNGNGAGCNGTNCTCNANAGNCTCNAANNCGTGNGACNNAAGNNATANCTCATATATAGGNANACNANAGNNCTGGCNCGTGGTTCCNATGAANTGNCCACGAAGNAACCAGCGACGCACACANCAATNCAACTGCCNNGCNTGGNAAGNGGGCTNNGTCGGTCTATATTTTTACAAGGTTACTTTTACTGTGAGTAGTTTAACTAGTACCAGGAATAGATTATCAAAATCAAATGAAAAAATCAGCAGAAATTTTGAAATTTAAAAAGATTTTTAGTACAATATTTATATACATGGTAATTCAAATTCGACCCTCTCCATTGGGATCTCAGAAACCATAAGAGATACGAGAAAGTTTAAATTGGGGCAAAGTTGCGAACTTATGATTTGCTTCATAAATGACAAAATAATTCAATAAAAAGTAATTTTACTTTAGTTAGCTTTGAGATAATGCAAACTCAGACCGGAAACCAACCTCCGAGTCCAAGATGAAGATATTCCATGGAGTAACAACGTGACATACCTCGGCGTAGAACTACACAAGACACTAACATGGAAGTGTCAAGTCGAAAAAGCCCGGGCGAAAGCAAAGCTTGCCAGGACTCAGCTCTACCCAGTCATCGGTAGAGATGCCAAAACCAGCGTCAAGACCAAGCTGACTCTTATCAGGACCATCATCCAACCACACCTGACATCAGCCTGGGGATATGCAGCGAAGACTGACTGCTTCAAGTCAGTCGCTTCAGCCTTCAAGCAGTGGAGAACATAGCGCTAAGATCAGCCATAGACGCCCCGTGGTATGTCAGAAACGACACCATCACCAGAGATGTCCAATACAAGACAGCGACAGAGAAGATCAAAGAACATGCACACAAGTTCTTTGACAGGATGGCGGAACAGCAGAATCCACTCATAAGGAACGCCATCGACTATGACCCAGAAATGGAAGCCCCCCATAAACGGCCAAGACATCAGTTGAACACCCGGTTATGACCACACCCGGATTTGACAACACTCAATCATGACTTTAACTTAGTTTTTGGAGTAAGTTATTACTAATGTTTTTCTGTTTTTATGTTTCAGGTAACAGCCATGACCAATCCAGCCAAGATGAAGAAAACCACCCTCTTCATTCTTGGATGATTCATGATTAGCCCACTAACTCTCTTGATCATCCAAAAATATGCCAAGACCTTCACCAGGATGACCAGCTGACGAAGAAACAAGAATTCAAGACAAGAAGAGAGCAGAAGAGCCCCGTTGTCAGCCGGGCACTCTCACCCAAGACAGGGTAATTCCCGAAAGGGAAACGCCAATGTCTGTTAACGGAGTCCTTCTGTAAGCTTCATCACAAATTTGATACTAAGTTAATAATATGAGAGCAAGCCAACTGTAATCAGTAAGCCAACAGCCGTTTATTTAGTTAAAACTTAATTTGATGTTTTTCAAAATCCAATATTATAGCCATTTATGTACCAAGGGCGTTAGAGGGAACATAATGTCCTGAGGGCCGAAACCTGTCCCTCGGGCAATAGGCCCTCGTCTGATGGACATTATACTCTCCCTAACGCCTGTGGTGCATACAATGTTTTATGTTTCACCTAATTCAGCCATTATTTACTGTTTCTGTCATTGAAAAGTAAGGTATACCTTTACCGGTATGTTGTTTACTGTTTATTTTTCCTGAATGTTGTGACTGATAGTCCTGTCAGTCAGTGAAAATGGCAAAAGTTGGACGAAATTTTAGAAAATATAAAAGAAAATGCAGCAAAAGCTAACGAAAGCTTATTACCCAAAAAGTCAAGAGCATTCTAAGATAGTAAATACATAGTTTTTATGGCATGAAAGAATAAAAATGCCATTGCTAATATTAAAAAAGGTTTCAGGGCGTTCTAAGCGGGTTTTATAATAACGCCCGCCTATAATGCCCTCAGGTTGTTAGAACACTAGAACCTACACCGTTTCCAAGGTATTATGTATTCATAACGAATAGGTGAAACATGCAATTATTTAAACTTGCACTTAACATTATAAAAAAATTAAATTTGGTAAAAAAGTTCCTAAAATAAAGATCTTTCTCTTGGAAACATAAATGAGCGGTTTAAGTTAGAGATAATGCTAACATCCCTTCTTCTGATTAACCTAAATAGTTCAGCAATGCTTGTATAATAATAATTTTTTTTGAAAATAATACGTTACAAAATTTAGGTAGTTTTTAGTTTTACCACCCTGTATCTCGAAGACGAAACAATTTCGGACTAAGGTAAGTTGCTTTAAATCGGCTTATTTTGATGTCATGATTATGTCATAAGATTTTATACAGACCTTTTAGAGACATCCTGTATAATTACAGAATTGCACAATTGCAAAATCTACTCTATTGCCTGTATTTGATTTTAACATTTCTATTGCAACCACCCTGTAAGTTTAATATTAAATACTTTAAAAATGCCTAATTCCTGATTTACATATCATTATTATTAAATAATAATTTATTTAAAAATTAATTTTGTATACTCTTTTTCCGAAACGATTTCAGTAGAAACAATTCAGAACATAAAAATTGACCTACTACTAAAATTCTATTGTCATTACAAAATATTCAATGTAAATTAATTTTTTTTAATGTGTTTGCCATTTTTTGTTGTTGCGTTTCATTAAAAAATCAAAATTAATTGACTGATATTTCTAAATTTCATTCACAAGACCGAAAAAAACCGATTGTTAATTGACTTATGCGTTTTACATCATACGCGGTTCCTTACTAGTTTTTTGTTGACATTGTTACTCATTCGCGTAATATTACGTATTGTTTTTCATCTCGCAGCCTTGGGCAATGTTCCATTAAATAGGCTAATAGAGTTGATTGAATTTGAGGTGCTAAAAGAAGAAAACATAACCAGACAATGGAGTATGGAGTTATATTATTTCACGGTCAAAGGTACCAATTTAATTAGAATAGACTCTGCAATTTTCATGCTTTTTCACATTTTTTTTTAAGTTAATTTCATAATTTCATTGTTAATTTTGTCAAGGTTTTCGAAACGGACTTCCTAAAAGTACAATAGTCAACAATCACTGTTTTCTGACATGCAAAAGGAAGTATTTAGATTTCTTAAGGAGTGTCGCGATCTTGACTCACTCTTAAACTGATTTGTTTTAAAATGTGCTTACAACCTGCTTATTAACGCGTTTATAATGCACTTGGATGGAATTTTGTAAGTATGTATACGTTGCTTCACCTTGCTTTTAACTGGTCGTTTGATTATGATGTTCGTGGGAATGCTAATAAAATATCTAGAGGTTAGTACTTAATTATACGAGCCTAATTTATTAAGTTATGATGTTAGATACAACAAATTAAAACAAATGTATACAAGTTATAGTTACTACTTTAACATTCTCACTTTTCTTCCTTATTAGTTTTTTCAACCTCTTTTTCAGTCGTGTCATCTTTTTCATTTTTAACTCCTTCTTCTTCTCTCCTGTAGCGTTGAATTTCGTTACCACCCAAATGTCTTCTTAAGGGTAGGTGATTGTTGGGCGCTATCATAAGCAGATTATTGCCATTTCGATCGCACATGGGCAAAGGATGGGAAATTAGCACGTTACGTCTTAATCTAGCTCTGTTTCTAGCCATGTGATTGGATGAGAAAGGGTGATATCTGTTGATGGTGTGTAGGTCTTCGCATTTAATGTTTACTTGGGTGTTGGTTTGCTGCCATTCTAGTACGTTGCTAAGAAGACGTATATATCTATAAAAAAATAAAAGAAAACTCAATACCATAATATAACATAAACAAATACAAAGTGGAAGTATAAGGAATTGAAATAAAGTGGTGTAGAAATATGGCTCCAAAGCCATAAGCCAAAGAAATTGACCGTTTGTGTTAAGAACAAAGTTTTGAAATCCACAACACTTATGTACCTACATGTACTCGTACATACCAACAATTGAATAGGGTCACTCTACTAGTAATTGACCACTTAACAAGAATTTTCACTTTAGCAAAGTATCTTTATAATTAAATTCTTAAATTTACATGAACAAACGTAATGTGCCAGACTCTCTCTCTAGTCGTTTACTTCATTGGTTGAAATGTCGTGATCTTAAGTATATCATTCATGTTATGGTGAATGTGATTTCTCTCCATTGATCTCTGTCAAAGGTTCAAATTGCCTTACCAATCATTTTTTATGCGCTCAAACTGGAGACCCTCCAATTGGGTTGAGGGATTTGCGCGGTGCTGGAGTTTTGAAATTATGACACTTGTGTGTAGTGATTTTTGAGCAATAGGTAAGGTAAACTAGAGTAGGGCTGCTGAGTAAAGTGCTAGAACCTTAGCAGAGTCAGAGATGGGTTGCGTTGCTCGTACCTTCAAAGTGAAGTAATGAAGTATTGGATTGGTCTGTGAGAAAGAGTAAAATACAGATAGGTTGCAAATAGCAAAAGTAACTGAACCTGGCAGCCCTTAGAATATTGTGCTTTGCTAACTTTGAATCAATTATGAATTATGCAATTATGTTTTGGGGTAGAAATACTTCAATACATTATGTAATTCAAAAAATGGCAATTTTGTCTCATTTTTCTTAAAAAGAACCAAAATCTATTTAACATCAATGTCAATCATACATACAACACAAGACAAAACGATGCAAACTGTCCAAAACATAGATTAACGCTCACTGAGAAGAATACAGGGTAATTCAAATTCGACCCTCACCATTGGGATCTCGGAAACTAAAAGAGATACGAGAAAGTTTAAATTGGGGCAAAGTTGCGCAATGTAAAGCTCAACCAAATGCCGTTTTAAAAATTTCGATTTTCCGAGTACTTCCGAAGATATCCGGAAAAAACTAAAAAATTGTTTTTTTGTTTTTATTTATTTCTAACCTTATTTGAAAAGATATCCCAAAACTAAAAGCATCTTTTCATTGCCACTTTTTCCCAGCTATTCAATGATAGATTCAAATTTGCCACACGACGTTTCGTTTTTTGGCAGCCATCATCAACTTTCATTTTTCTTATGGGCGCCATATTGGATTTTTAGCCCACCAAATAGTACGTTTTATTCTGATTTTAGTGATGTATAACAACTTATGATTTGCTTCATAAATGACAAAATAATTCAATAAAAATTAAATTTACCTTAGTTAGCTTTGAGTTAATGAGACGTTTTATGAAGATTACTTGGTAGTACTTGTCACACGCAATTGGCCTGAACATACTTAGTCACAAAGGTGTACACGTGACTTAAACCGGTTTATTCACTCGAAGAGCTTAGGCCACTCGCTACGCTTGTGGACCTAGTTGTTCTTTTCGTGAATAAAAAATGGTTTAAGTCACTTGCTGTATAAATGACTATTAAATCACTCTGAATGACATTCGCCTATTTACAGATGTAAACAAACCAACATCAGTGTCACATCTACGGGGCGCGGTGCAAATTTAATAGAACCCTATTTTTTATTTTTTTTTAATATAAGAAGTCGAAATTTAATAAAATACTGTATAAAACACGTGACTTAAACCGCTTTATTCACTCGAATAAATATGAATGAATAAAAAACGGTTTGAGTCATTTACTGTATAAATAACTATAAACTTGCATTTAACATTATAAAAAATTGAAATTTGGCAAAAAATAAAGTTCCTAAAATGACGATCTTTCTCTTGGAAACATAAATGAACTGTTTAAGTTAGAGATAATGCTAACAAATCTCTTCTTCCGATTAACCTAAATAGTTCAGCAATGCTTGAATAATAATAACATTTTGTGCGGGGGTTTCTTATCTAGATACATTTTTAACTATGATTGACTTGCTCTAATGTTCGTCCGAATTATCGTGTTTGACAAGTACTGTCAAATAATGACATTTTAGAAAACGACCCATTAACTCAAAGCCAATAACTAAAGTAAAAATAGTTTTTATTGAATTATTTTGTCATTTATCAAGCAAATCATAAGTTATTATACATCACTAAAATCAGAATAAAACGTACTATTTGGTGGGCTAAAAATCCAATATGGCGTCCATAAGAAAAAAGAAAGTTGATGATGACTGACCAAAAACGAAACGTCGTGTGGCAAATTTGAATCCATCATCGAATAGCTAGGAAAAAGTGGCAATGAAAAGATGCTTTTAGTTTTGGGATATCTCTTCAAATAAGGTTAGAAATAAATAAAAACAAAAAGTCAAATTTTCAGTTTTTTTCGGATATCTTCGGAAGTACTCGGAAAATCGAAATTTTTAAAACAGCATTTGGTTGAGCTTTAAATTGCGCAACTTTGCCCCAATTTAAACTTTCTCGTATCTCTTATGGTTTCTGAGATCCCAATGGTGAGGGTCGAATTTGAATTACCCTGTATACAGGGTGTCCCACGACGAAAGACATCGATTGATATTGGAAAAAGTATAAATAGGAGAGTTTTGAAAATTTGGCAGGATACTGATGTGAGCATGCCCAATCTAACTAAAATATTTTCAAGATGGTTGCACTTCCGTTTATACCGGAAGTCGATCACAACTTTCTTATTTTAAATAGAACACCCTATATATTATTACATATTTGGATTCCTCACAAAATTCTGACCAACTTTTATATAGAATGCCCTATGCCTATCTCTAGCCGTTTTCGAAATATTTGATGTTTTTCCAAAAAAGTGACAGTTGCAACGCTCAACATATTTTTGTACTATGTTAAAACCGTATTTCATTTTGCAATGAAACTTTGGGTTATTGTAAATAAAGGATCGTTTTATTAAACTGAGGGTGCGTAATGACTCATTTGTATACAGGGTCGTCAAAAAAAATCATAAACTTGCCACTAAAAAAAATGAAAAATCTCAAGTTTTTTAAATAGAAACCCACATTTTTTATGACGGAATCATTTTGAGCATTAAAAATTACTATAAGTTTCAATTTACTTGCCTATACCTAAATCCAACCCATTTCGTTTTATTTGAGAATAAACATTTTTATTATAAAAATTCCAGATTTCTTGAAAATTTCTCTCTCTAATTACGTGTGGATTTATGTCACACCAGTAGTGTGAATTATGTCTATTGAACATTCCATTTTTAGTGAATTTGGCATCGTCGCTCCAAATAATATTATTCAAAAACAATTCATCTCCATAGTGACTAGTCAGCAAAAACTCACTAAAAACAACTCTCTTCGGAAAGTCAACCTCTTTTAAGTGTTGCACTAATTTAAATGAAAAAGGGTGAAATTTATGTTTCTTCAGGATCCTCTGAATTGAGCTTTTGGATATGCCTAATTCTACGGAAACTTGTCTTATTGACAAAGTTGGATTTGCAACAAAATAGCCCAAAATTCCAATTTCTACATTTGTATTATTAAGGATTGGTTTTGTTTTAATAGCTTTTATCTTCACATATCCCGTATTCTTAAAATTTTCAATTATTTGCTTGACAGCTTTTGGTGATGGCTTTGGTTTTTCTGGATAACGAGCGGCAAATACCTCACATGTTCTACTCACAATTTTATCACATTCTCCGTAAATAATAAACAGATTTAAGTAATCTTGGTTTGAATAACGTAACCGCTACGGTATATTTGCAGTTGTCAAAACACTCAAAACTAGTGTTATTAACATGCCCTGCAGGTCTCCAATATCACCGTGTGTCAAAAGCATGACCAACTAGAACACCACATAATCCCAACCGTGCAGCATAATAAAAAAATGTTTATTCTCAAATAAAACGAAATGGGTTGGATTTAGGTATAGGCAAGTAAATTGAAACGTATAGTAATTTTTAATGCTCAAAATGATTCCGTCATAAAAAATGTGGGTTTCTATTTAAAAAACTTGAAATTTTTATTTTTTTTAGTGGCAGGTTTATGATTTTTTTTTTGACGACCCTGTATACAAATGAGTCATTACGCACCCCCAGTTTAATAAAACGATCCTTTATTTACAATAACCCAAAGTTTCATTGCAAAATGAAATACGGTTTTGACAGAGTACAAAAATATGTTGAGCGTTGCAACTGTCACTTTTTTGGAAAAACATCAAATATTTCGAAAACGGCTAGAAATAGGCATAGGGCATTGTACACAAAAGTTGGTCAGAATTTTGTGAGGAATCCAAATATGTAATAATATATAGGGTGTTCTATTTAAAATAAGAAAGTTGTGATCGACTTCCGGTATAAACGGAAGTGCAACCATCTTGAAAATATTTTAGTTAGATTGGGCATGCCCACATCAGTATCCTGCCAAATTTTCAAAACTCTCCTATTTATACTTTTTCCAATATCAATCGATGTCTTTCGTCGTGGGACACCCTGTATACCTATAATATAAATAATAATACCAGACACGTTGAAAACATTGACGGACAAAAGTTTCAAAAAAGAAGTAAAACATTTACTAATTGAATTAGAACCCTACAACATAAATGATTATTTCTGTAGAGGAAGAACTGTTAAATAAATTTAGCTTATTCTCTGAAATCTGTATTTAGGATGAAGTCGCTGAAAATGTATATAAGTATCTTTAAGTACTACATAGTTCATAGTTTACCATGACGCTATTTCCTTTGTATTAGTTGATAATGTATATTGTACTATATACTAATCACAATTTGAAATAAAGACTGTTATTATTATTATTATTATTATTATTATTATAAAAATACAACTACATATTTGGTGACGTTATAAATGTAATGTAATGACTCAATTAACCAACTTATGTTATTTTATTAATCACTTACCTTATAGCCATTCTTAAAATTTCATTTTTAGAAAGTTTCTTATCAGGGGGATGAGTGGGCACCAATTTTCTTAATTCCGCAAAAGCTCCGCTGACATTTTGCTGCCTCCATCTTTCGCGGCTGTTCGTAAATATTTTCTTTACAAATCCCCGATGATGTAATTCTTTTGGGGGCTGAAATTAATTTTACATTTTAACATTTATTTAAGGGCGAGAAAATTCGGTATTACTTGAATTGAATTGTGCGGTGAGTATCTGTTGAAATCGAATCGTCTTTCATCGTCACTATCCACCAATGAAAATTCATCAGAAAAATCATCGTCGTCGGACATGGAGTCGTTTTCAAGGGGTTTACGCCCAGGTGGAGAAATGGTGGTCATGGCGTAATCCATATTGTCACCTGGACCTGAACACTCTCCAAACCCATCTTGAGAGTGTTTTTCAGCCATTGTTGTTATGAGAGGCTGAGTCAATATTTGTTGAAAATTAGTTTTTTTTTTATGAGTTCTAAGTCAAGAAAATATTTACCATTTTGTATTTCAAATACTGCAAAATAATGAAAACACTTGTCCAACTACATTATTTAAAGTAAAATCACCAGCACAACGCACACACGAACTATGGTCGAAACTTTCAACTTTCCTAAACGGAAATGACCGGAATAACAATTTGTGATATCAGCATCACACATCCTCGACGCGGTCCTTATCAGCAGAATCCAGGCACCCTCTTTTGGCCAATCAGAGAATGGAAATTGCCGCGATGGGGGTGGATCGGGATTTGTTTAGGACCGCCCTTCTGGCACCTTTATTGCCAGAGAGGAGGGTGGTTTATGATGTATTAATAATTGATTTTAGATTTGGATTTAATATGAACAGAGAATAAGAGCTGAATTTAGTTGTTTTGGGGACTAAAATAAAAAAATTCTAATTTTTCCATAAAAAAGCAATAACCAACATTGTTTACCCAACTGATGTCAGAGTTTAAAAAAAAAGTAAAAAAGTGGTAGAGTTACGGAAAATTTGCAAAAGAACAAAAATATTTAGAGTAACCTTCTGTAGCCAGTGGACTAGGTTTACATCCTTTTAGAACCTTGTAAACGCATTTACAATTGGCAGAGCATTAATATCAAATTTAATTGTTTTTCTATTTGTTTTTTGTATATGTTCAATCATGTTCCGGTTTGCACGAAATGAAAGAGCAGGTCTGCAGAATTTTGAAAATTTTTAAAACGAGAAAAGTCAGTCAAATTAGACCACAAACGTTTAGAATAACTTTCTGCGTCCATAAGACCCACTTAAAACCATGTAAACGCAGTCACAACTGGCAGACTTAATTAGATTATAATTATTTATGAATTATTTTTTTTTTGTTTTTTGAACACCCTTTATATGTTCAATCGTTTGTGCACGAGGTAAAAGAGCAGTTCAGTACAAATATACTGAGCTTTTTACAAAACGGCTTTTGAAAAAAAGCAAAAATGTTTAAAATAGCTTTCTGCACACAAGGGGCTGAGTTTACACCCACTTAGAACCGGGTAAACGCTGTCACAACTGGCAGGGCAATTTCGAATTTAAACGTTTTTCATTTTTTTTTTGAACGCCCTGTATATGTTCAATCGTCTTGCGGTTAGCACGAGATATAAGAGCAATTCAAGACGAAGACGAACATTTTGAGCGTTTTACAGTCGCGGAAACCTCAAAAATGGCGTTTGATAGGATTTAAAAAAAATGTAAAAAAATTACTTTCTGCATCGAGTGGACTAGGTTTACACCCTCTTAGAATCGTTTTTCTTTTTATTTTTTTAACACCCTGTATATGTTCAATCGTGTTGTGGTTAGCACGAGATAAAAGAGCAGTTCAATACGAACAATCTGAGCTTTTTACATTTGTTGAAACCCCATAAATGGCGGAGATACGGAATATTCAACGTTTTGATAGAATTTACAAAAAACATGTCAAAATTTTCGAATATCTCAGTTTAGAGTTACAAAGATTTCTTTTCGAAAAGACCAAATATGTTCAGAGTGACTTTCTACACCCAGTGGACTACACCTTCTTAGAACCGTGTAAACGCGGTTTCACCTGTTTTTCGTTGTGTTTTTTGAACACCCTGTACAAGTTCAACCGCGTTGCGGTTAGCACGAGATGAAAGCAGCAGTACAAGACAAACATATGAAGTTTTTTTAGTCGCTGAAATACCAAAAATGATGGAGATATCAAATTTTCAAAATTTTGATACTATTACTGTTACAGAAATGTTGAAAGAAAGCAAAAAATGTTTAGAATGGCTTTCTGCACCTGAGTAGGCTGGATTTACACCCATTTAAAACCGGGTAAACGCGATCACTACTGGCAGATAATTATCATTTTCATTTAACTATCATTTAATAATTATATCATTTAACTATTTTTTTTTTTTTGAACACCCTGTAAACATACACAACATGTTGCTGTTAGTACGAGGTAAAAGAACAGTTTAAGACAAACATTTGGACACGGAAACTTTAAAAATGACGAAAAATTGTTATGCAATTTGCTAAAAAATTCCAATAGTTTCGAATATCTCGGAAACGAATAGAGTTACGGAAATTTTGCAGGAGACTAAATTTTGTAGTCCTGAATTGTCCCGAAATTTTTGTTTGTTGGGCACTTAACTTTTTCTTTAAAACTCACTCCAATTATGTTTGGCAGGTAAAATAAACAATAAAGTGGTTTTATTATATCCAACCTTGTTTTACAACTTAGAAAATACAGTTTACTTAAAACAATACCATTTACACAAGCTTGCAGTCATTCTTGATTAGATATACATTATTGGTACGTTCTTAACTATTAGCAGTAACACTTTAGTACTTAAAAATTATAGTCGATGAATGAAGTTTGTTTTATATTTCGCATTGCTTACAGGTTACACTTTACACAATTTATTGTCTACTATTTGTCTGCATCTTTGAAGAGCTTTCTGTTAAAATCCTCTAATTTCGACAAATTATGAACCTCAACATTAATCATCAACATTAATAATATCTACTGATTTTTTGTTATTACCATTAAATAAAGTTTTATAATAGTCTATTACAGTATAAGATAGGAAATATTCAAAATGTTTCCGAAAATTATTTTAACTCGACAGTAATGAATATTCTCATCAAGTATAGTATACGATTTTACCAGCCTGTTCCATGTCTCAAAGAGGTTCATTTCCAAACAGTTCTGGTGTTAAAAGTAAAAGATAAACTTACCACTGTACAGGATGATCCAGTTTCAAATGTCAATTTAATAAAATGGAGTGATGGAGTCCATCTCCTCTTGTCCCAACAGCAGCCTAATGTGACCCGTGCTTTAGGGATAACAATTACATATTTTAAAGGGCTTAGGGTAATATGCTGTCATTCATGGGAATTCTACTAAAGGGGTTCGCTCAACAATCTTGTTCATGGAAGAAAAATACAGTTTAGAAACCAACATTTAGTAATACCCAGTTTAAGGAAATTAAACAAAAATTACTTTAAACTGATAAAACTTTACTTTGACTTTCATAAAATGTTAACTAAAATTATCGATAACAAACTTAATTAATAATTTTGTTAGATGAAGAACGCATAAGCAATTTTGGTTTATCTCCGTGGAATTTACAATACTGACCATTCACCTTAAGCAATATTTTAGACCTACATATTTTAAAATCGGAGTCGATTATGGAAACTGGTTTTAACAGTAATTTTAATAGTTAATCTGCTTTTAGTAAGTTCATATAGAGTTGAAAATGAAAAATAGTATTCACTTTTATGCTTATCCCCCTAAAACCGTTCTCAGCACGGTTTGCATCGCAGAACCACATTTCCAATCTGTTTTTTATTACCTTAACACGTGACTTTATAACAATAATAAATCACCCGGCATACACTTTTATTTTGTAATAAAGTACAACGTTTAAGTTTTCACCCCTAAACTTTATGAAAAAAATTGCCCAGTCCCTCTACGACCGCCCTCAATAAAAGCAAACACCAAATCAGCCTTAAAAGCCAATATTTCCGGGCTAATACATTCATGAGAATATTTTTATCTCGATTAGGGCTGGTATCAGCTTCGGACAGATATTGGTGTTGTTATTGAAATCCCATAAGCCCAAATTAAGGGAGAATCTGTACGGCAGAGTTCAGAGATTTAGAGTAACAATTGCCTTCATAAGTGATTGCTCTAAAGTTTGAGCAGAAAGTAACAGAGTATATACTAAACTTATTAACTGTTATTTCTAAGTATTTAATTACGCTAAGGGGTTGCTTTAAAAACTACATATTAGTGTAGTATAACTCTAGAGTGAGTACTTTGTTATCGTTGCCTCTGTTTCTGCCCCCCTAAGCAGCCTATTCGGGGTGTCATGTGCTCCACCCCAATTTATGCGGAGGCATATTGAAGTGTCAAAATACCCTTTGTCACCACATTAGGTTCAAGTGTGCATCCAAATTAGGTAAACACTGTTTGAACCAGGGTGGTTATCTATTATGGTGACTTCTGGGAAAGTGATTCTTGATTTGTTTGTTTTAATGACAGACAATAATAAATTCAATTTTATGAGTGGTACATTTTCGTTTAGTTACAGTACATTTCAATAACAGTAATAATTATGTATAATATGTTCAACAGTAATCATTTTTAGAAAAATGTATAGTTTGAGATAGAGCAATTACCAGAAAAATCTTTCATTTTAAGGTGACTGCAAGTGGTTTTTAGCTATTTTTTATTCGTTAGAATTTCTGGGCATTTTGCCTTTTGTAAATAATAAAAGCAACCAATTTTTGACATTTAATCTTACGATTTTTCATGCTCTTTTGCGTTTATTTTAGTTTTTTGTGCTTATTTGCTACTATTTTTTGTATGGTTTTATTTTGTATAGGTTCATTTACAATTGCAATAGCTTTGTAGTTTCTCACCAACAGTATAATGAAATCAATCTACTTAGCTGAGTGCAGAAAAATATGTACCTATGAGTATATGTATAAATATCAACACATCAAATTAATAATAGAAAGTTCTTTTGACTGTATTTCCGTTATTTTTTACGTTATTTATCAAAAATGCGTTTGTTAAAACGGATTAACGTATCACGGTATTTATAAGGACAGTTACCGGAATTAAGTTACGTCAAAGTTGTCAACTTATTCAAAGTTCGAAGTTAGTTTACCTGTTTCTGTATAAGGATAACGTTTAATTTCTGTTTATTTTTTTTTGAGATCTTATTATTAGAGAAAATAAATTATGCAATCAGCGAAAAAATGTGCAATTAGAAAAATATAAAATATGTTAAAAAAATTTATTTCTGAAAAATTGCATTTCTGAAAAAGTTTTGTTCTTTTTTACAGATTTTTATGCTTTTTTAGAGAAAATTGTTTTGCTTCTTAAGTGCTTTTTTCACGATTTTAATGCTTTTTAGTCCGGACCTTAATAATAATACTTTTATCAACGACTAGTATGCTAATGATGCATTACACTACACCATTTCCAAAAAATGTAGTTCAGAAAAAGCCAAGTGAGATTCGAAAAAGGTCAAGCGTAATTCAGAATAAGGAACTGCAATTCAGAAACCATCAAGTGCAATTCGGAACATTGAAAGGCAATTCCATAAAATACATTATGTGTGGATAAAATTACCAAAGCTGAAACTCCAAGACACTTAAATAAATTAATATACTTTACCTACGACCTCAGTGTAAATAGCTAATTACGCATAGTTTTCCGTTACATAATGAACCTCTTTACACACAGTTGTAGAAAAAACGCACAGTTTTAAGATCGGTCACAAACCTATTGCTCTAATGCTGGGAAAAATTGATTTTGTTTACATATCTTCCTTTATCAGAGTATATTAGATGGAGATCATCGCGTAATGCATTGTTCATACAGTTTAAAGTAACTACCACTTCGTCTAGAATATTATCTGCAATAGCAAACACATCAAGTAATATTACTGAATGTTTTCCCTTTCTTCTTAATAACTGTAATGTCACCATAAATAATTATTTTAAAAGCAACACTAATAATTATTAAAGTAACATAATTTGTGATTTTTTTTTATTACGTTATTATTTTTTTCTTTAGTGGAATAATACCTATGATTAGTACAAATATGATGTCAATACGTTGAAAATATACTTTTTAATGAAAAGTTACTCTGAATTATATGAATTGCGAAAACAGGACTTTCCATTTGGTCGTAGGTAAAGTATAGTACGTCACACGTGCTCTAAGGCATTTTACGCAGTCCTGGAATTACTAACTTTTTCCATATCGTGCGTAAAATGCTTCTTACAGCACTAGTTACGTCATATACTATAATAATACAATGAATGAATATAAAAAAAATAACACAATTTAGGTTAAAAATTAAGCTGAATTGAAACTTTCTGAATTGCAGTTAACAATTTCTGAATTACAATTAACTATTCTAAATTATTAAACACGGCAATGGTAAATACAGTAAAACTTATTACCAAAATGCTCATACCACTAGTATTGTATCTAACTATAGAGTAGAAAAAGAGAAAACTAAATACCATAAGTACAATAATTACAATGGATTAACCTTTGAATTATTTATCCTCTTCTCAAAGAATTCTTACTTTCAGACTTTTAAGTTGAAATATCGTAGAATTGTTTTTATCTGCACCAATCATAATTTAAATAATAATAAAATACTTATCAAATTTAAATTACAATTACAAACATATGAATTTAACAGATTTTTTTTGATTCACTAATAGAAAATAAATAGTTTCCCATAATCATAATGACGGGGTGTTAGATGGGGTGCAAAAGTCATTTCGACCCTCGTTGGTTTTTTAATCTTCCGTTCAGATCTTTTTTGGTGCTTGAGCTCCAATTAATTTGGATGAGGGGATTAAAAACGCGTGCCACAGCAAATTAGAATAAGGATTAGCTTGTTGGTTCGCCTCTCTTGTTCTCACGAAGATGATAAAAAAAGTTAGGCTCTTATTTGGCGTTGTTCTTTTTTGGAGTACAATATTTAATAACAAAATTGAAAGACTGTATTTTACGCAAAGGTATGGGCTCAATATGCTAGTTAGGAATAGCACCATCTGTATCAGAAAGCAATCTAGTTAGTTTCCATATTTTAATGTACAAGAAAGATATTTGGCGTTATTTTCCTTTTAAAACATTGCAAAAGCAGAGTAGTTTAAGAGCGGAATTCATGTTAAATTGATACTCACCCTCAATACTTCACTCAAATTAGGGTTTGAAGTCCATCTTACTTTCTGTATTTACTAATTAGTTCCAATAAGGACCTAATCTGAGTGTGTGTATGTAAAAAACTATGAAAGTATTTACCTTAATGTTTGTTACAAAGGGCATAAGAAATTAATGCTTTAATATAACTTTTAAATTAAATTGTTTGGAATACGTTTATTTTATCCACTATAAGTTATATAATATAAAGCGATAACCGAAAAAGATTGACAACAATTGACTGATGAATGAAAAAAATATAAGTGATATAGAAATACTGATGCAATTCCTTTTTGGCAAATAACCAAGATAATTTTGTATAAACTCAATTTTAAGAGTTTTTTAAAATACAATTTAAATTCTTCATAATACTTTCGTCGTCTATCGTGAATCTGAAAAGCAATAATTTTAGATTTATTTTTCAAAATAACGTTTTTGCTACAAAAAAAATATACTAAAATGCAACTTTGATTGTTCTATAACTTCAAAATAATAGCTTTTTGTCATTGATTGCCAAAATGGCAACTTTGGCAATGAAGACCTATTAAATTATTTTATATTTAATATGTCCAAGTTCTAACTAATAAAAATAACAGACAGATAGACTTTAAACAATGAAATCAGAAATTAAAATTTTACTTAAATTATTATTACTATAAAAAAAGGTATTTTCAAAAGTTATTAAAACTTAACTTTTGAAACTTAAAATGATGATGTCAAAATTGTCAAATATTACAAAAGTGGTAAAAATAACCACTATTTAGTACGTTATTATAATTGTGATTTTTAAAACTGACAAATTTAATCCTAAATTGACACTATGTACCTAATTTGGTTAATGTAGGTCATTTTTAAAAAGATTAATTTATCTGTTTTTAACTTGAAAGCCATGACAAAACTATATAATTGAAGATAATGTTATGAAAATATTATAGGTAAGTACAAAATTTAGATTTTTAGGCCAAACTGTTGCTTGGTAAAGTTTTTACTTTATTTTGTAAATTTTGACAATTAGGTATCAATTTAAAAATGTTTCAATTATGGTCTTGGGATTTTAACCTAAATTGACTCTTGATTTTGAGACAAATCCGAAAACGTTTTTTTGACTCTTGACTGTAGTTGACAAGTTTTAACTTTACAGTGTTGCCAACAGCGAATTCACGATCAGGAGACGTGCTTTTACAATTTCAGCATTTCCAACTGTTTAAATGTAATTTGTACGACTTTCCTCAGAAAAAGACGACATTTTCCGGGTCACATGACTGTTGTTGAAAAGTTTCAACTTTACTTTACAGTATTGTCAGCTGCGCATTTAAATTATTGTCTCAAACATGTGACGTGCTTTTACAATATGTCAGCTTTCCAAACTGCTTAAATGTATTTTAAAAACTTTTCAAGGTTAAAGACGACATTTTCCGGGTCACATGACTGTGGTTGACAAGTTTCATCTTAACTTCACAGTGTTGTCAGCTGCAAATTCAAATTGTCACGATCACGTGACTTGCTTTTACAATTTCCAGCTTTTCCATCTGTTTAAATGTAATTTACAGACTTTTCTAAGTAAAAGACGACATTTTCCGGGTCACATGACTGTTGTTGGCAAGTTTCCACTTTACTTTACAGTGTTGTCAGCTGCAAATTTAAATTATTGTCTCGAACACGTGACGTGCTTTTACAATACTATATGTCAGCTTTCCCAACTGTTTGAATGTGTTTTAAAAACTTTTCACGGTTAAAGATGACATTTTCCGGGTCACATGATTGTGGTTGACAAGTTTCAGCTTAACTTCACAGTGTTGCCAGCTGGAGATATAAATTTTCACGATCACGTCACGTGCTTTTACAATTTCAGCTTTCCCAACTGTTTAAATGTAATTTACAGACTTTTCAATGTTAAGGACGACATTTTCCGGGTCACATGACTGTTGTTGACAAGTTTCAAGTTTACTTTACAGTATTGTCAGCTGCGCATTTAAATTGTCACGATCACGTGGCGTTCTTTAACAATTTCAGCTTTCCCAACGGTTTAAATGTAATTCACAGAATTTTTAAGGTTAAAGACTATATTTTCCGGGTCACATGACTGTTGTTGACAAATTTCAACTTTACTTTACAGTATTGCCAGCTGCGCATTTAAATTATTGTCTCAAACATGTGACGTGCTTTTACAATATGTGAGCTTTCCAAACTGCTTAAATTTATTTTAAAAACTTTTCATGGTTAAAGACGACATTTCCCGGGTCACATGACTGTGGTTGACAAGTTTCATCTTAACTTCACAGTGTTGTCAGCTGCAAATTCAAATTGTCACGATCACGTGACTTGCTTTTACAATTTCCAGCTTTTCCATCTGTTTAAATGTAATTTACAGACTTTTCTAAGTAAAAGACGACATTTTCCGGGTCACATGACTGTTGTTGGCAAGTTTCCACTTTACTTTACAGTGTTGTCAGCTGCAAATTTAAATTATTGTCTCGAACACGTGACGTGCTTTTACAATACTATATGTCAGCTTTCCCAACGGCTTAAATGTGTTGTACAAACTTTTCAAGGTTAAAGACGACATTTTCCGGGTCCCATGATTGTGGTTGACAAGTTTCAGCTTAACTTCACAGTGTTGCCAGCTGGAGATATGAATTTTCACAATCACGTCACGTGCTTTAACAATTTCAGCTTTCCCAACTGTTTAAATGTAATTTACAGGCTTTTCAAGGTTAAAGACGACATTTTCCAGGTCACATGACTGTTGTTGACAAGTTTCCACTTTACTTTACAGTGTTGTCAGCTGCAAATTTAAATTATTGTCTCGAACACGTGACGTGCTTTTACAATACTATATGTCAGCTTTCCCAACGGCTTAAATGTGTTTTACAAACTTTTCAAGGTTAAAGACGACATTTTTCGGGTCCCATGATTGTGGTTGACAAGTTTCAGCTTAACTTCACAGTGTTGCCAGCTGGAGATATGAATTTTCACGATCACGTCACGTGCTTTTACAATTTCAGCTTTCCCAACTGTTTAAATGTAATTTACAGGCTTTTCAATGTTAAAGACGACATTTTCCGGGTCACATGACTGTTGTTGGCAAGTTTCAACTTTACTTTACAGTATTGTCAGCTGCGCATTTAAATTGTCACCATCACGTGGCGTTTGTTAACAATTTCAGCTTTTTCCACCTTTTTAAATGTAATTTACAGCCTTTGCCTTCGAGCAAAAAGAACAAGTATCAGGAGGTAGCAAATACCCCGTTTGTGCATTAAGCGACCGAGACGGAAGTCGCCATCTTTGTCCCCCACATTCGCCTACTGCGCAATTGAATGAAACTTCCGAAGTTAGTCGTAAAACAGTTTTGTGGTATGTGAAGTTAGCTAAAAACCGCAAAGATTTGATGTTTTTGTTTGTTTTGTTTTTCGTTCCGTTAAAGGTTAATTTTTGCAAACTTAAATTAGTTGAATCATTATTGAAGAGTGGATTTGTGAATAGTGGGCAACAGCAGATTGATTATCGTCACTGATTTTCTGACAGTTTACGGCCGCCATACTGAACGATTTTTGTCCCCCTCTTTGATTGCTATTGCTCCTTCTTGCTATATTTTTTTATTCATTGGCCTTTTCTAAGTAAAAGACGACATTTTCCGGGTCACATGATTGTGGTTGACAAGTTTCAACTTAACTTTACAGTGTTGCCAGCTGCGATTTTTAATTGTCACAATCACGTGACGTGCTTTTACAATTTTAGCTTTCCCAACTGTTTAAATGTAATTCACAGACTTTTTAAGGTTAAAGACGACATTTTCCGGGTCACATGACTGTTATTGATAAGTTTCAACTTAACTTTACAGTGTTGCCAGCTGCGCATTCAAATTGTCAGGATCAAGAGACGTGCTTTTACAATTTCAGCATTTCCAACTGTTTCCAAAAATATTTACAGGTGAGAGAACTGTCTGCTCTGCTCACATTTAACTTAATCGCTAGTTCGCCACTAACTTTTAAGAGTTTCAGTTAAAAGCAATTTGTTTGTGAATCAGAATAGGTTCCGGTAAAGTTACTTGAGTATGAGATAAATAATCGCAAACAAGATTTCTGAATTCCGCTCTAAGTCTCATCCTATCCTAAACTAATCTACCAGAACACAAAAGGATAACAAACAAACCTAACGTTTCATTTTTATTTATTACTTTCCCTTACTGACTAGATATGTATTCAAGAAAAGGCAAACAATATAATTATAATAGGAACGGCTATCACACACACTGCATACAACGCAGTCCTCGGCTCGCATTCAGATTCAACGATAAACTCCTCGTTCCACAGAGTATCGTTACTCCTGACCGGCAACTCTAATACCAACTTCTCCGATGAGAAAAACTTCAAGTCCACCTCGCACACATTTGTCGAATTCGCACACACCTGCACTGGATTGGACAAATCGTAGACCGCTTTATTAAGATGAAATTGTACTCTGATGTAATTGGGTTGGACCTCGTTTTCACTGTTAAATACAAAGAAATAGTAGCCGTTTACTGGTACTCTGTATGTGATGGAGTTGGCTAAATAAGCTTCTTCCGCTTCTTGTTCGTTAAGATCACGTTTGCAGTTGTGGTGCGGTGTTAGTGGCAAATTCAAAATTAACCCTTCACAGTTTAGTAAAGCTTCCTCAGAGCTGGAAAACGACGACCAGAACTCGCTATTGCTCATGTCGTGATCATTAGTTTCGTTTAGCATCCCTTTATGATCAGCTATACCATCTGGTTTTTGTACAAATCCCTAAAACCACAATATTCAAAAGCAATTGGTTTTATTTGGCGACTATAAGCAATAAAAACACAATAATAAACTGTAATATACTAAACAAATCAGCAGCTACTCACATCTTCCTGAGCGTGGTCATTATCACTATCATCTTTATTCAGATCTTTATAAGCGGTATCACGTCTTCTTCTACGATTATCTATATCTCTATTAAAATTTACTGCAGGCTTCTTGTACTGCCTGCCTTGAGTTTCGTAGTGCTGGTCAAACCTTTTTTGGATACCGGCTTCTTCAGCGCCTTGTTCAGTCCCATTACCTGCAAGATCTGGCTCCTTGAGCTTTTTGGAAAGGTTTTCCAGGTATTTCGGAGCTTTCTCTCCCAGGCTTTGTAGCATGTTGTACAGACGGGAGAGAACTTCCTGAGATGATTGCGGTGTTTCACCTGCATCCAAAAATGTATTAAAAAAAACAAAACCCCAACAGAACAGGCAAAGCAAATGTGATCTACGACCCTGTTGATTACAAGCAGTTAAGTTTGTTGCTCTAATTCTTCCATAGAATTTTAAAAGGCTAAATTTGTTTGTGTTTTAGCTCTAATAGCTTACCAGGTGAATAAATGTTAAAGTTTCGACTTTCTCCGGTTGCTATAGTAGAATTCCGCTTAAAATGCGGATGGTCTTCTGACTGCTTCTTTTTGCTCTTCTTCTTGTTCTGCAACGCTTCCAGTATGGTTTTCAGCATTTTTGGATCGTTCAGATCCGAAGTGTCGACGCTGGATTTCAACGTGTGGTTTTCTTTGTTTACCGAATGATGTGGACTGAAATCATAAAAATGTCTTTAAAAATGAGTTTTACTTATCTGATAATTAGTAAAAGTTTAACTTCTAAAAAGGTTTCCCTCTGAAGCCTTGAAGAAGATTTCTGAGGAGTAATTTACAACTCTACTTTTTAAATCCGATGTTCAATGTTTAATCCTAAACAAAAGTTTTTTTTAGAGTTTCAGGTCTTTTTCAGATTTGCAAAGGTTTTTTCTTGCTCTTTAGGTGTTTAATCAGACTATACATGTTATTTCAATCAACAAATAGCAGTGTGACAATCTCGATTGAGGTATAAACTATGATTACTACTTCAAATCCGCTATAGGGTTCCAGTGGACTACAAAATGTACAACTCTAGTGATTGTCAAGAACTATATCATAATAATTTTTCCCACACTTTAAAAAAAAACTGATGAAAGTGAATATACTAAACTAATAATCTATGTAAGTAATCAAATCTATACAGTGTGTCCGCTCAAGTTGGTTACATATGAAAAATATTATTATTATTAACTTCCGTCGTATAGATACGTCCTTCCAGTTGACATTTTCAAATGAGTACCCCCATTTTTTATTGCATTTATGGATTCTAAGTAAATTTCTGGGTATTTTTCATGTAGCATATCCTATGTCGATATACAGCTGTTTTCGAAAAAATAAATGTTGAAAAAAAAATTGAAAAAAACATCCAGAAAATTGCCGGGAAAAACTGGATGAGGGATGCTATGGACAGGCGGAAATGGAAAAATATGGAAGAGGTCTACATTCTGGAGTAAATGGGAACAGGCTGATGAAGAAGAAGAATTTGTATGTACATAAAAGTCATTCCACCGACAATTTGGAGTATTTACTGTATCATTTAATGTAAAAAATGTTGCATCCTTAGAAAAAATAAATGCTTTGTCATAAAGGGATTCTTTTCAATCTCTTCTTGAATTAACGAACAAAACCCAAAACGTCGATTAAAATACCTTAAGCGATGGAAAAATTTGGGTTTGTAAGACAAACATGTTTTCTCTTACTAGTTTTGTAATTGTGGTTAGTTAGGAATTTTTAAGCTCCTCCACCGCATACCAAAACCCATAATATTTCTTTTAGAAGGTACACTTTCCCTGCGTAAATCTGATCACTAAAATGGAAAACCAAATTTGTGTGTAAAAATCATCCAATCTGTTATTGCTGCTATATGAAGGCACTAAAGGATGTAAAATAGCCGATAAAGTTGGTCAAACATTTTAACCATGTTTAGCAGGGTTCTTACGTAAAAGTAAATACCTACTTCCTAAACCGTCCTTAGAAAAAAATTACCTATGAAATTCCACATCAGCTCGGTGCCTCTTCATCAAATTTGGATCGTTGGCAACCGATTCATTCGAGTTTGATCTATGAACGCCTTGATCCGAAGGAATGTACGTTCCTTCTTTAATGGCGTCCATCAATTCGTCCACTTCTTCAGATGAATCATCTCCAATGTAGGCGCATTGGTGGAGATGACGATGGCCTCGAATGACTATAAGTGAAGCCCCAGGCCATCTAAACATTATGGTTTAAACACATTGCTTTTCTATGGGGTATATCAGTGTACCTGACACAAGTGTTTACTGTCACTGCCGAGCCTTTCAAAAGGTAGAAACCCCAGTATTCCTTAATATCATCCTCCAACAACAAATGTCTAATCATAGACAGTGTCTGTTGGTTAGTGGAAAGTTTCGGGGCTTCGGAAAGTAAAAATGCATTAAAAGTTGTGTTGGTTCTCACTCTTTGTTTCTGCAACAATTAAATTAGCTATTTTACAAAAAATAATGCGCAATTTCTATAAAAGAAGAACGTCACAAATTAGAACCGGGTCTTAAAGTCAAATATACAGTAGAGATTACGTTTGTAGTAAAATCAAAAAAATTTGAGATGTACTGCACAAATTTCGTTATCGCACTGACTAAAACAAATATTTCATAATCGTTGAACTTTTGTTTTTGATATAAGGCAATCAAACGATATAGGTTTGTATTTTCATTATCAGCCTGAAGTGTATTCTGTTTATCAAAAGGGGTTAACAATGAGAAAATTCTCACGAAAATCTGAAAGCAAACCAGACATAAATGTGAATATGCTTTTAGTCTTTTATGTTTGATTTGGCGGTTCTTTTTGAATATACAAATAATTTGAAAGCTTGTTGCACACGTAAAAATGTAATACAAACCACAAGGTTATAAAAGCTCGAGACCTTTTATTATAATATTATATCACACGAACTAATGTAATCAAGTAAACTACTTTTTCTGTACATACCTGACAATAACATTTTAGTAATTATATTTATGTCATAAGTAAACAAGTTTTTATAGCAGAACTTTTGATTACATATTATAAGGCAACGATTTTCAAAAAATAGCTAACAAGTTTGCTTTGTGAATATTTAAAAACTCCATTTGCTTTTCATATTGTTTTTCGCCAAAATGAGTTATCTACATCAATTTTACAAGATACCTAGGCACTAAAATTACTATAACCTTCCTCCTAATTTCTAGTAGATAATATTCTAAAAACTGACCATATGAAATCAATGGTAAAGCGAGAGATACATTGCCAAAGCTACTATTTTAACTATTTTTCAACATCAATTGTTTTACCCTGTTAACATTTGAACTTTGACCGTTGCAAATTAATATTTTTTTTTTAGGTCACGTGACTATTTTAATCAACTTAAATTTTGACAGTTCAAATTTGCCGTTACGTAGCATTTTCAAGTTCAAAACTGCATTAATTGGGATCACGTGACTGCTTTAAGAATTTTAAAACTAAATTTTCTTCAATTTTAACTTTGACTATTTTTTTTTTAAAACATCATTGACATGAACTTTTTTCAAAATTTTTTAAGGTCAAAATTCAACTTCATTAAAACTGTATTTATTAGGGTCGCGTAACTGTTTTGACTATTTTTTAAACATCAATTTTTGAATCCTGTCACATTTGAACTTTGACAGTTTTAAATTAAATTGTTTTAAGGTCACGTGACTATTTTATTCAACTTCCATTTTTACGGTTTTAATTCGACGTCTCAGACAATTTTCAAGTTCAAAACTGCATTAATTGGGGTCACGTGACTCCTTTAAAAATTTTAAAACTCTTTTTTTTTTAATTTCAACTTTGACAGTTTTTTTTTAATTGATAAACAAAAAACAAAACTGCACCATCTTTTTTTCTGTTGACATTTGAACTTTGACAGTTTCAAATTTAATTTTTTTAAGGTCACGTGACTATTTTATTCCACTTCAATTTTGACAGTTTTAATTTGACGTCTCAGACAATTTTCAAGATGAAAATTGTATTTATTAGGGTCGCGTAACTGTTTTGACTATTTTTTAAACATGTTTTTTATATACTGTCGACATTTGAACTTTGACAGTGGCAATTCAATTTTTTAAGGCCACGTGACTATTTTATTCAATTTGACAGGTTAAATTTGCCGTTTTACAACATTTTTAAGTTCAAAACTGTATTAATTGGGTCACGTGACTGCTTTAAGAATTTTAAAACTCTTTTTTTTTAATTTCAACTTTGACAGTTTTAATTCGATGTCCCAGGCAATTTTCAATTTAAAAACTGTATTTATTAGGGTCGCGTAACTGTTTTGACTATTTTTTAAACATGATTTTTTTAAGGTCACGTGACTATTTTATTCAACTTAAATTTTGACAGTTTAAATTTGCCGTTTTACAACATTTTCAAGTTCAAAACTGTATTAATTGGGGTCACGTGACTGCTTTAAGAATTTTAAAACTATTTTTTTTACTTTCACCTTTGACAGTTTTAAATCGACGTCAGAGGCAATTTTCAAGTTGAAAACTGTATTCATTAGGGTCGCGTAACTGTTTGGCTATTTTTTAAATATCAATTCTTTTATCCTGTTGACATTTGAACTTTGACAGTTGCAAATTAATTTTTTTAAGGTCACGTGACTATTTTATTTAATTTGAATTTTGACAGTTTTAATTCGACGTCCCAGACAATTTTCAAGTTGAAAACTGTATTTATTAGGGTCGCGTAACTGTTTTGACAATTTTTTAAACATCAGTTTTTTAATCCTTTTGACATTTGAACTTTGACAGTTTCAAATTTAATTTTTTCAGGGTCACCTGAGTTTTACTGAATTTCATCTTTGACACTACAAGTTTGACGTTCTGCAACATTTTCACATTTAAAATTGTATTTATCAGGGTCACGTGAGTGTTTTAAACATTTTTAAAAACAATTTCTTTATCAATTTGAACTTTGATAGATTTAATGTGATGTCCCAGAAAATTTTCAATTTCCATACAGTATTCATTAAGGTCACGTGAGTGTTTTGACTATTTCATAAAAAAATTTTTTTTTATTTGAACATTGACATATAAAATTTGACGTCTGAGGTCAAGCAACTTATTCTGATTTTATAAAAATGCATTCAAATTCTGTTTAAAAATGTAAAACATCAAAAATAAAAATAAGAAAACGTAATGAACAATTTCAGTTTTGAGTGATTATTTATTTATTGTTTGAACCGGGCCATTTGACAATTGTGTCACGTCAAATAACTCAATTTCCACAATACAAGCAAACGCCAACTGTCACCACTATTTCCGCCATATTGGAATTTTTGACAAGCACCTTCTAGGATTTCTAGTGTAGTAGGCGGCGGTGAGAGACGTCCTTATAAGGTAGTCACTTGACCATGCAACTTTTGAATGACGTTCCAGTCGTTTTGACACATGTCACATACGTAAAGTTATGCTTCATCTTTGTCTAGAACATTGATTTGCAATAGTTCTCTCTTCTTATAATAGGATTTATATGTATAGTAGAAGGTAATATATCGGCCGATGCACGTCATTGACGTTTAACGCGCCTCGTTGCCAGATGTTTAGTTTTTTCATTAAAACACGAACTTTACATAAATTTTGTTTTTATTTACTTCTTATATAGAAGTTGACGCAGTTTTTTAACAGAGAATTTTGAATAACAATATTAGTCAATATTGAGTTTTTTTTGTCTCTCTCTGTAAGCAGTTTTTAGTCAAGTCATCAACAACAAAAACAAAAACAGGAAACGGTCAACTAGCAATCTGGCAACAACGCACACAACTCGTTAAACGTTGAGATCGAGAAGGTCACGTTTGTGTCAGAATTGCGTTCATTTAATAAGCGCGTGTTAGAAAGAGAGCGCTACAGGTCGCAACTAATCGCTAAGCAATACGAATACATTTTCAAAACGTCAAACTCACTGATGACGTGCATCGCTCCCATTAGTGCCTTGGACCCAATGAATAAAAAAAATGTAAACATAGCAGGAAGGAGCATAGCAATCAAAGAGGGGGACAGAAACAAGGGGGAGGCGGGGGGAGTAATATGGCGGCCGTCAACTTCCGGTTGGCACTATAAAACACTATTATTATTGTCCACTGTACAACTTAATTTAAATTTGCAAAACTCAACTGTTAAAGAACCACAAACAAACAAAACAAACTAACACTATACTACAACAAATACAAACAACAAATTTTTGCGGGTTTGAAACTCCAAACTTTCAATGACTTTGCGTCAATTCAACTGCGCAGTAGGCGAATGCGCAATCAACTTCCGTCCCCCTCGCTTAATGCACAAACGGGTGATAATTTGTATTATTGTTACCTCCTGATACTTGTTCTTTTTACTCATTGCTTGGACCATATAATATAAAAATCTTCATACCTGCAATGTTTTCCATTTCTGAATGTGAAATATTTGCGCATTATTTCAAAACATCCTGTTTAACCTTTTCCTCTTTATACCACGTTTTGTTAAAAGCATAACAACAATTCTCTCTTCTGTGTTTGTTCAATCATTAATTTCCATACAGTAGTGTTTTTTGCAAAAAACCGGTTATCACCGGCAAATATTTATATGTTTTTCCTATACACGTGTATCATAATATTATTCAAAAATTTATCTAGGTTAACAACTATAATTGCATGAATAATCCCTTACTTAAGTGATTATTTATTATCGTGTATTTTCTTAGATATTGTTTATCAAGTGTAAAATCTTTCAATCTTTAACTATTATAGTTAGTTAACTTCTGCTACTTAATAAAAAAATTTCGTTTTGTTTACTTCAAATTAATTAAAACCGTTTTCAAATTGCCATACGAAAATAAAATCTAGAGATAAAGTGATTATAAACGATAATTACCTACATAATCGCTAACCTAATGCCGAAAAACAATGCAAAACGTTCACATTATTTATAACAATTTTCCGGTTCGAGAACGGTCAAACACAATAAAATCGTTATTAATTACCTATCTATATAAATTATCTTATTTATTTTTGCAATTTTCTTACCTGGCACCATGTTGTGGACACTCTGTTATCGATCATTCGCATATCGGACATTGCCAATGGATACAACTGCGCCCCATAGACATTGTAGCGAAGGTACAAAGGGACACCCAACACCAGGGTTGGAACTACTATACCAAGTAGGCATAGCCGTACCACCCTTAGGGGCCCTTTAAGTCTTTTTGTTCTTTTTTCGTAAGGACCAAACGATTGTAACGGTACTTCTGCAACCAACAAGAATAATTATTTTGTAAAATGTTTTCAATTTGTACAATTTTTTCTCTCAAATGAACTAGGTAGTCAATTAATTTTGCACAAAGTTATGTTATATGTACACAATCTGTGATGTAAAGACCACATGTTGTACAGTATTTGAGCAAATCACAACACTGTTTGTAGTTTGTAATTGGACAAGAAAAAGCAGCAAGCTGAAAGCTGCTTTTTTTGACCAATCACAAGCTACTCACTGTGCTGAGATTAACGCAAATGCTGCACCTGTAGACTTGCGTTATTAAAGCAGTGAGANNNTNNATCTCTGGTGCTATTNTNAGNACANCGACNGTAANGCTCCNCCGNGTNCAGGNCGCAANAAATNGCANGGGNCTTAAGCCTCNCGNAATATCGNCAACGNCNTCNGCNGGANAACNACACNCNTAGANTANCCACCCCNAAGANCGGGTTANAAGCTAANCAAAGAANGCGCTGCGCCNTNATCTCNCCGGNNGTACAGAGACGNGAGCCATCNNANNNNATCAAANGTTTANNNCTCAAGNCCTGGTCTNTAGGGNCACTACGTGGNCACGATATNCCNNAACACNTCGCNGTTCTACTTNGAGNGAANNGNAATCGTTGCCATNTGNACCATNACACTTACANCNTNNNGGAGANNTNGNTCGCGACTCCTAGCNCATAGAATGNACNCANTAAATTTNTGTCCNGNANATGATAGTGNNANCAGTTCATCAGGGGTACATGNNANANGTAANNGNGGNCGTNGTANTNGCGTCACTGNGATTCGGAATATTTTAAAAACTGACCATATGAAATCAATTGTAAAGCGAGAGATATGATGATGATTGATTGCCAAAGCTACTATTTTAACTATTTTTCAACATCAATTGTTTTACCCTGTTAACATTTGAACTTTGACCGTTGCAAATCAATATTTTTTTTTCAGGTCACGTGACTATTTTAATCAACTTAAATTTTGACAGTTTAAATTTGCCGTTACGTAGCATTTTCAAGTTCAAAACTGCATTACTTGGGGTCACGTGACTATTTTATTCAACTTTAATTTTGACAGTTTTTATTCGACTTTCCAGACAATTTTCAAGATGAAAACTGTATTTATTAGGGTAACGTAACTGTTTTGACTATTTTTTAAACATCAATTTTTGAATCCTGTCACATTTGAACTTTGACAGTTTTAAATCAAAATTTTTTAAGGTCACGTGACTATTTTATTTAACTTCTATTTTCACAGTTTTAATTCGACGTCCCAGACAATTTTCAAGTTCAAAACTGCATTAATTGGGGTCACGTGACTCCTTTAAAAATTTTAAAACTCTTTTTTTTATTTTAACTTTGACAGTTTTTTTTAAATTGATAAACAAAAAACAAAACTGCACCATCTTTTTTTCTGTTGACATTTGAACTTTGACAGTGGCAATTCAATTTTTTAAGGCCACGTGACTATTTTATTCGATTTGACAGGTTAAATTTGCCGTTTTACAACATTTTTAAGTTCTGTATTAAAACTGTATTAACTTGGGTCACGTGACTGCTTTAACAATTTTAAAACTCTCTTTTTTTATTTTCAACTTTGACAGTTTTAATTCGACGTCCCAGACAATTTTCAAGTTCATTTGAACTTTGACAGTTTCAAATTTAATTTTTTCAGGGTCACCTGAGTGTTTTACTGAATTTCAACTTTAACACTTCAAATTTGACGTTCTGCAACATTTTCAAATTTAAAATTGTATTTATCAGGGTCACGTGAGTGTTTTAAACATTTTTAAAAACAATTTCTTTATCAATTTGCACATTGATAGATTTAATTTGATGTCCCAGAAAATTTTCCATTTCCATACAGTATTCATTAGGGTCACGTGAGTGTTTTGACTATTTCATAAAGATTTTTTTTTAATTTGAACATTGACATAAAAAATTTGACGTCTGAGGTCAAGCAACTTAATCTGATTTTATAAAAATGCATTAAAATTCTGTTTAAAAATGTAAAACATCAAAAATAAAAATAAAAAAACGTAATGAACAATTTCAGTTTGATTATTTATTTATTGTTTGAACAAGGCCATTTGACACTTGTGTTATTAGTGTCACTTGTCAAATAGGCTGTCGACGCTAACGTAACGACAAAATTTTGAATGCATTCAGGGTGCATATTCATGGTATTGGGTGCAAACGAATGCACCTGGTGTATTCACATCCCTAGGTGTGAGAGCACCGCCCTCTATACTAGAAAGCCTAAAATGTCACTTTTAATGGCAGCGTTAGCGGTTTTCGTTTTATACACAAACGTATGCAGATGCAGTAAAAAATATGTTTTTTTTAATTGTTTCGTGTAGTTGATTGCAAGTTGTGAGTGAAAAATCAAAAAAAAGTTCATTCCTGATCCATTTATGTATAGATAGAGCTTTTTTATACACAATCAAGTCCAGCCTAAACAAATTGGTTAGAACATTTGTCCTGGAAAGTACAACACACAGCAAACTAGTTTAAACACTGTTCAATGTAAGAACATCTGTAAATCCTTGAAACTAGGTAAGCAAAACTGGTAAATGGTTGTTATGTTATTACCAAGAACATTCATTCAAAATTATTTTGTTGAAAAAGAAACTTGAGTGTACTTTTAAAGATTTTATTTGTATATTTCATAATGTGTAAATAATACAATTAAAATAGTAATTTAACCTACTATCTGATGTAAAAGTATTTAACAGTAGCACCATCTGTTTCTAGCCTTACAGTCAGAGAAGATACGGCAAAATTTATAAGGGCTAATTCTGCAAAATAATGGCATTTGATCAAATTTATGTATTAAGTAACTTGTATCTTTCTAATATTACCTGAAACTTATTAGAAATTTGTTTTTTCAACACTCTGCATATGGATTTTGACAACACCATTATAACCATAGCTTCAAACACCTTTTGTTTAGAGTCTTTTAGAGCAATTGATAATGGGACTTTTAAAATTTGGACCCTTTCAAAGCATGATAAGCAAACTCCAGATTAGGCAAATAAAGGTACCTGAAACATAAGCTATTTAGTATTAGCAGCTCATTAATACCTCTACAAGAGTCCTTTTTATAGTATTAGGTAAATCACCTTGTCAGCTTCTGCTAAATACACCTTTACTCTATATCCATGTTTCTTCGAGAACCACTGGCTTGAATAAACTTGGTTTTTGTAGTGTTCTTGTAAAAACTCTTCTGGGGAGTAACTAAATATATGGGCTGTTTCATTGTGACAGTGTTTTCTATTAGAAAAAGCATCCTTTTCTGTTCCACCAACTCTAGTTCCTTCAGAATGTGTCACTGGGCCCCTTGATAGTTGTAAAAATTATTAAGAAGGTGGCATTTTCAAAACTGACTACCGAAACACACACACATTATCTAGTCTCACACGTAGTATCGCAGTTAAAAATAAGTTAGATCAAAATACTCCTTATAATATTGTAAAATTTACATCAAAAATCAAAAATGTCTCTTTGTTTACTTTTTTGTCAACAATGGCGGTCGATTTTCCGAGCCTTGTCGTCCAGGGTGCGTATTCTTGAAACGAGGGAAGGGAATTATCAAGAGAAAGACCTGTGGAATGTGACAGGAACCCGCCATTGTCAGCTTCTTCTGTCACATTCTATCAACACTTCTCTTGAGAATTCCATTCTCTGCTTTCAAGAATAGGCCCACTGATTCATTGCCGACGTGACTAGATGACGTCAAAATTCTATCGCGCTCGGAACGCATGTAATAGACAAGAAAAGCAAATGATGACGTAACCGTCACGGGAAAATAAATGGACCATACCTACCATTGAGTATAGTGTTGGAGTAAAATCATCCCACTTCAAAGTGTTCAACCACTGTTGAGTTAGATCCGGTTTTTTGTAAAGTAAAAAAACTGATACGGTTGGGCTTTTTCCTGAATTGCTGTTACAATGTGGCTTGAAAACCTTATGAACGGTAGCAAACAAAAATAACTTACGCAAATAACCTCAAGTTTTGATTTTAAACCGTAAAAATTCATCTAATCCTCAAAAAACTCAATTTCCACAATACAAACAAACGCCAACTGTCACCACTATTTCCGCCATATTGGAATTTTTGACAAGCATCTTCTAGGCTTTCTAGTATAGTAGGCGGCGGTGAGAGACGTCCTTATACACCGCCCTGTGTACAAGAAAGCCAAGAAGGTGCATGCCAAAAATTCCAATATGGCCAAAATAGTGGTTGACAGTTTGCATTTGTTTGTATTGTGGAAATTGAGTTTTTCGATGATTAAATTAATTTTTAAGGTTTCAAGTCAAGACTTGGGATTACTTGCCAAAATTATTTTTGTTTGCTATTATATATTGTTGTTTATATGTTTATTGTTCTAGTGAAAGTGTAGTTTGTGTTCATTTTATTGTGTTATCACTATTGTTATTGTTCCTTCATTGTTCTATAATTTGTTGTTGGTTTTTTAACTTAAATTCTATTGCCTCACACAATGTGAGTTACATTTTGAGGCCGCCTGCATTTTGAGAGCAACAAAGGTTTACTCTGAAGAAACAGGACAGCTTTTAGAAGTTCCATTGGCACATTTACATTTTAAAAGAAAGGTCTTGGTAATAATATAAAACCCATTTACCAGTTTTGCTTACCTAGCTTCAAGGATTTCCAAATTTTTTTTGATTGAGCAGTTTTCACATTAGTTTGTTGTTCTTTCCAGGACAAAGGGTTCTAACCAAACTTGCTTTGGCTGGACTTGATTGTGTATAAAAAAGCTCTATCTATACATATCTGGATCAGGAATGAACCTTTTTTTGATTTTTCACTCACAACTTGCAATCAACTACACGAAAAAAAACATATTTTCTACTGCATCTGCATAGGTTTGTGTACAAAACGAAAACCGCTAACGCCGCCATTAAAAGTGACATTCTAGGCTTTCTTGTACAGAGGGCGGTGCCTTATAAGGTAGTCACTTGACCATGCAACTTTTGAATGACGTTCCAGCCGTTCTGACACATGTCACATACGCAAAGTTATGCTTCATCTTTGTCTAGAACATTGATTTGCAATAGTTCTCTCTTCTTATAATAGGATTTATATGTATAGTAGAAGGCAATATATCGGCCGATGCACGTCATTGACGTTTAACGCGCCTCGTTGCCAGATGTTTAGTTTTTTCATTAAAACACGAACTTTACATAAATTTTGTTTTTATTTACTTCTTATATAGAAGTTGACGCAGTTTTTTAACAGAGAATTTTGAATAACAATATTAGTCAATATTGAGTTTTTTTTGTCTCTCTCTGTAAGCAGTTTTTAGTCAAGTCATCAACAACAAAAACAAAAACAGGAAACGGTCAACTAGCAATCTGGCAACAACGCACACAACTCGTTAAACATCGAGATCGAGAAGGTCACGTTTGTGTCAGAATTGCGTTCATTTAATAAGCGCGTGTTAGAAAGAGAGCGCTACAGGTCGCAATTAATCGCTAAGCAATACGAATGCATTTTCAAAACGTCAAACTCACTGATGACGTGCATCGCTCCCATTAGTGCCTTGGACCATATAATATAAAAATCTTCATACCTGCAATGTTTTCCATTTCTGAATGTGAAATATTTGCGCATTATTTCAAAACATCCTGTTTTTCCTCTTTATACCACGTTTTGTTAAAAGCATAACAACAATTCTCTCTTCTGTGTTTGTTCAATCATTAATTTCCATACAGTAGTGTTTTTTGCAAAAAACCGGTTATCACCGGCAAATATTTATATGTTTTTCCTATACACGTGTATCATAATATTATTCAAAAATTTATCTAGGTTAACAACTATAATTGCATGAATAATCCCTTACTTAAGTGATTATTTATTATCGTGTATTTTCTTAGATATTGTTTATCAAGTGTAAAATCTTTCAATCTTTAACTATTATAGTTAGTTAACTTCTGCTACTTAATAAAAAATTTCGTTTTGTTTACTTCAAATTAATTAAAACCGTTTTCAAATTGCCATACGAAAATAAAATCTAGAGATAAAGTGATTATAAACGATAATTACCTACATAATCGCTAACCTAATGCCGAAAAACAATGCAAAACGTTCACATTATTTATAACAATTTTCCGGTTCGAGAACGGTCAAACACAATAAAATCGTTATTAATTACCTATCTATAAAAATTATCTTATTTATTTTTGCAATTTTCTTACCTGACACCATGTTGTGGACACTCTGTTATCGATCATTCGCATATCGGACATTGCCAATGGATACAACTGCGCCCCATAGACATTGTAGCGAAGGTACAAAGGGACACCCAACACCAGGGTTGGAACTACTATACCAAGTAGGCATAGCCGTACCACCCTTAGGGGCCCTTTAAGTCTTTTTGTTCTTTTTTCGTAAGGACCAAACGATTGTAACGGTACTTCTGCAACCAACAAGAATAATTATTTTGTAAAATGTTTTCAATTTGTACAATTTTTTCTCTAAAATGGACTAGGTAGTCAAATAATTTTGCACAAAGTTATATTATATGTACACAATCTGTGATGTAAAGACCACATGTTGTACAGTATTTGAGCAAATCACAACACTGTTTGTAGTTTGTAATTGGACAAGAAAAAGCAGCAAGCTGAAAGCTGCTTTTTTTGACCAATCACAAGCTACTCACTGTGCTGAGATTAACGCAAATGCTGCACCTGTAGACTTGTGTTATTAAAGCATAAAAAAATCTATCCAATTCGTCAAAGTATTTTAAGTAAAACTAAAGTTTAAAGTCAAAAAATTAAAAATAAACTACTCGTCAAAAAGAATAGGACAAAAATTTTGCTTTTTTTTTCTTTTTTGAGCTGCTGTTTCTTTAAATTGAGTAACTCAAATTTAATAATTTTCTGTTCCTATTTGAAGACCTTTGTAAATATTATTAATAAGTAATAGTAAAGTATAAGAAAAAGTAGCAGTCCGTTGGTATAACAATAAGTACCAAATTGAATATTGATACTTCTCAGCTATTTGTAAGTTGTTTTTCTCTATGTTCCTTTTGACGCTGTTTTGAATTTGAAATAAAGGAAGATTATACAACATATTAATAGAAGTCTTATAATCATCTGAAAGAATGTTTATAGGTTTGTAACACTAATGTCATATTTTTGACCATTATAAATCAACTTTAATGTATCTATCTAGTCGTAGTCTATACAATGTGTTCAAAAATCATCAATAGATGTTAAAAAGTTTCTTGAAATATTAAAATTAAATGTGTAAATAACAGTTAAACGAAGAAAAGAAGAAATTTTGATCTGGCTTGAATTTTCGTTTCTTGTAGTTTAACCAAACACAAGTTGACTTTTGAACTAGCAAACTTTTTCAACTCACCAGGTATGTTATACTCACTTTTCTGCATTTTCATCTTAAATATACATTTGCCATCAAATTTAATTAAAATTAGAATACTTGTTTAAAGTATAAGCCGCTAAATCTCCCTCTGTTGCTTCTTCCAGCATGCATAATCGTGGTTGGAAAATATTCTCTCGGATTAAAATCGAATTTTAATCTACTCCAAAAATCATCACCAAATTTAAACTTAAATCACTTCCACAAGGTCAAAAACGTTATTTAAGTTTTGATTAGGTATGTGAGAACACAAAAAACAAATTTTCAAACGGTTTAATTATTTCGCACGTAGAATTAGCACTAAAAGTAAAAATAAACTCACTGTGTGCAGAACCAATATTATATTGAATTCAATTATTCTTACTTTCATTTCTTGACATTTCATTTTTTTTACTAGTTATGTAGATGCAGTTATGTTTACATTATGTATTGTTGCTACGTTACAAGTTGAATTTTCATATTGTTCGCTAAAATTGTTTAGTCTATTATCAGTAAAACTTGAAACAATACCTCAAATACACTTTGTGATATAGAGCAAGCCACGGTAGTTGGTGATTACGTCATGGTTGCGCCGCCATATTGAAATTTACGGTCGTGGTTAAATTTAATATGCTCTAGTAAAGTTTTTCTACTATCGAAACTAGATAAATGAGTCAATACGTTTCTGATCACTCATAAACATCAAAACACCTAAAAGTGTGAATTTTTAACGTTTAAAATACAGGAATACCAAATTTGGTTTTTTTCCCAAACGCGCATCAAATAATTTACATGAGTTCTATTGACTTAATGTTTATGTAAAACTGGATCGGATATTTTTTAAAATTATCGCGATTGTTACAGAATTGAGTTTTTTAATTTACACTTTTACGTCGAGCCTCCATTTCCCATGCTTGTCACTAAAGCGAGAACAGTTTCGTTAGTTTTCCGCTAAAAAGTCTGTCCAAACATTAATAATAACAAGTTATTTAACTCTCTGATGTACATTTTTTATTAATGCATTTTTGATGACGTTTTTTAGAATCGAAGTATACAGTTATAAAAACGTCAGAATCATACAAATAGGAAATGATAAGAAAAGAAAACTATTACAAATCAATGCTCTAGACAAGGATGAAGGCTAACATTTTGTAAGTGACATATGTCAATGTGTCAAAACGGTTGTGACGACATTCAATAGTTGGTCACGTGACCACTTTATCAAGAAATCTGAGTAAAATCTTGTGAAACAATATCTAGAAAAGTTAATAGAGTTTATGATATAGAGCAAGCCGCGCTAGTTGGTGATTACGTCATGGTTGCGCCGCCATATTGAAATTTACTGTCATGGATTAATTTAATATGTTCTAGTAAAGTTTTTCTACTATCGAAACTAGATAAATGAATTAATACGTTTCTGATGGTTAAGTTCATCTGAATTATTGTTATTTTGCTGAACTTATTTGTTGTTTCAAACTTTATTTTTTCCTGTACTATTTTAAAATACAGGAAAAATACAAATTTGCATCAAACATATTCACATTAGTTTTATTGACTTAATGTTTATGTAAAACTGGTTCGGTTATTTTTTAAATTATCGCGATTGTTATTACATAATTATCACTGAAGCGAAAAATAATAGTTTCGTTAGTTTTGCGCTAAAAATGTCTGTCAAAGCAATAATAATTTGAACAAGTTATTTAACTGTTTGATGTTAATTTTTCTTTAATGCATTTTTGATGACGGTTTTCTAGAACACTGGTATGTATAGTTACAGGTCTAAAAACATCAAAATTATAAATAGAAAATGATAAGATAAGACAAAACTATTACAAATCTCTAGGCAATAAGGATGATGCATAATTCTGTAAGTGACATGTGTCAAGGTGTCAATGTAGACGTAGATTTATGCAAAAAAACGTCATTTGACAGATTTTTTTCATGCTTATTTTGCTTTATTCTTCTTTTTGTGCTTAATTTATGTTTTTGTGCTTATTTAGGTACTGCTATTTTTTGTATAGGTTAATTTACAATTATTGCAATAGCTATATTGAGATATTGAAGGGTTCTGAAAGACAAAAACATACCAAGTATCTGTTTCAAAATGGGTAAGTATCAATTTACAAATTTAAACTGACCAAATAATTTCCAAATGCTCCTGAAGTAGTCTAAAAAAAGGTAAAAACATACAAGCTCCAAAATGCCTTGCAAAAGCTTACAAACAGCCCAGAAGCTTCAAAAAGCTTTTAGAACAAACTAAAAGCTTCCAAATGCTTTTCAACTTATCTATAGAAGCTCTCAAAAGATTTCAAGACAGTCCAAAAGCTTCCGTATGCTTCTAGAGCAGTGTAACAGCTTCCAAAAGTTTCTAGGACCGTCTACAAGGTCTCAAATGCCTCAAAAGAAAAAGGTTTTAATAAAACACTACTAGAAACTCCAAAATGCTTCTCAAGCAGTCGAAAGCCTTCCAAAAGCTTTTAGATCACTCTAAAAGCTTCCAAATGCTCTTCAACTAGCCTAGAAGCTCTCAAAAAATTTCAAGGCAGTCTAAAAGCTTTCGTATGCTTCTAAAGCAGTTTAAAAGCTTCCATAAGTTTCTAGAACCGTCCATAAGTTTTCCAATGCTTTAAAATCAGTCCAAAACCTTCAATGCTTTTTAAACTCTCCAGAAACCTTTCAAATGCTCCTAAAGTAGTCTAAAAAGATTTCAAAATACTACAGAAACTCCAAAATGCCTCTAAAGCAGTCGAATGCCTTCCAAAAGCTTTTAGAACAGTCTAGAAGCTCTCAAAACATTTCAAGACAGTCAAAAAGTTTCTGTATGCTTTTAGAGCAGTTTAAAAGCTTCCCAAAGTTTCTAGAACCGTCTATAAGATTTCAAATGTCTTAAAAGCAGTCCAGAACCTTCAATGCTCCTAAAGTAGTCTAAAAAATTTCAAAACACTACAGAAACTCCAAAATGATTCTAAAGCAGCCGGAAGCCTTTCAAAACAATTTAGAAGCTTCCAAAAGCTTTTAGAACAGCCTAAAAGATTCCAAATGTTCTTCAGCTAGTCTAAAAGCTCCCAAAAAATATAAAAGCAGTCTAAAAGCTTCCAAAAAATTCTAGAATTATCTAAGAATTTCCAAATGCCTCTAAAGCATTCAAGAATCTTCAATATGCTCTTTAAACTGTTCAAAAACCTTCCAAATGCTCCTCAAGTAGTTCAAATTTTTTTTTCCAGTTTTCAAAACTGTCTAAAATCTTCCCTATACCCGTATGCTTCTAAAGCAGTTTAAAAACTTCAAAACATTTCTAAGTCAAAAAAAGTAAAAAAAATTGCATCTCTGAAAGAGTTTGGTGCTTTTTTAAAGCTTTTTACAAATTTGTATGCTTTTTTGACGAAAATAATTTTGCTTTTTAAGCGCTTTTTTCACGATTTTAGTGCTTTTTAATCCGGATTCTACTTACAAACATGCTGTTCTAGTATAAGCTATAATTATTATCAAAAACATGTAGTGTTTACATGCACAAAATAGTACACAATGAGGTTTTAAAATAAATTACAATTTTTGAAAACCGACTACAGTGAGAAAAAGTTCTACATTACACAACCAGTTGAGTAAAGTAACATAGTTATTACGTATCGAAGGCTGAAAGAGAAAGATTACGCCCGCGGCCAAAGGTTTAGGACAGACACGGGACGTAAACAATGTTTTACCCACAATGAATCTTAGCATGGAAACTGTAGTATGATTCATTTTTACTTTACCGCCTGTTGTCATTGACGACAAGATTTTTGTAACTTAAAAACTATTCGGCTGTAAATTTGATCAAAAGACCCTTTTGATGACCTGTAAAGTCATTGTCATAGAAACCTATAAGCATAAACAAACATTACCAGAGGCCACTTGTGCGTAAAAATGTATTGTTGTGGTGTGGTAGAAAATGAGTGTTTTTCACTTAAAGACCTCAAATGAGGACAATGTGTCGTCCTCTAAATTTACAAGTACATTTAAGTGTATATTGTCTACAGTTTGCATAATACTTTATTATCGTCTCAAGTACAAATTGTCACAGCTGTTTTTGCTACAATAACAACAGTATTAAAACCATACAACAAAAAACCATATGCACGAACTAAGAGTGAAAAATATTAATTATAAGATGAATATACCGGGTGTTTCTACAAAGGGTAGTTAACCCTGTACCGGGTGACCCAATAAGACTGTTCCTCGGCCATATCTCGGGAACCGTTCGTCGTATGACTTTGGGGTAAAAAATTTACTGGGTAAATTGGCCATGAATTGCGAAAATATTTTCAAGTTCTAAAAATGACCACGAGAGGTGCCAACTGACATCACAAAATTTGAAAATTGCATTTTCTATAAATTTTGCATAACAAACTACAAAGTTTTTGTTACATTTTAAAAGAGAACCAGTTTATCTAGCATTTTCGTAAAACAAAAATTTCAGTTATTTCAAAAACAAAGTTGGTGGGGGGTGTTTAATTGTTTTTGTAATAACCCAACCATGACCCAAATTCCAAATTAATTAAAAAAATCAAACGGAATGATATGACTTTTTCTTTACGAAAAAGGACCCAAGTAACATCGAAATAGGCTAGTAAAAACCGTTTTTTAAAATCTCGTTCCTAACCTCAAATATTGGGAAAATCAGATTAATGGATCTTTGAAGGCCAAGAATCGCGCAGTAAATGTCCTAAAACTATTACAAATTTAGCTACGAAATGAATAAGATGTGTAAAGAAGGAATTGTGAGTCTAAATAGACTTAATTTAAATTTTATTTAAAACAAATATAATCGTCAGGACATTCATGTTGCTCGAAAGGGACGAAACGCATGATAACCTTATCATTCTAATATTACTCTCAAAATTCTTACCTTAATTCTTACTTTTAATATAAAAAGTAAGCCTAAAACCCAAATAGGTATATTATATCCAAATTCCACATATTTCGGAACCAATTTATAAAGATTTTTTGTAAAATTTGATGCCTCAAATCTAGCATTTTGGGTAAAGTGTTTTTTTATTTTTTGCAATATGGTTGAAAAATAAACAAATGCGAAAAATGTGGAATATGCATAGTATACTTTGCATATTCCACATTTTTCTTCATTCAAGAATAATATTAAAGAGACTTCTATATTCATCTTGTAGCTAAATTGATTTTTAGTTTTAGGAAACTTACCGCGCGATGCGGAGTTCAAAATTCCATTCACCTGATTTTCCAAATATTTTAGTTTAGAAACAAGATTTTGAAAAACGTTTTTTGCTGGCCTATTTGGAAGTGATTTGGCTACTTTTTCATACAGAAAAAGTCATATCATTCCATTTGATTTTTTTGAAATTTGTGTCATGGTGTCAAAACTAACCCACTGGCGGCAAAGGATTCAACTAAATGAACTATATTATGGTTGATTCTTATTGCCCGAGGAATGCTATTTTCAACGATAAAATCGGTCAGATCGCTAAGAAGTTACATTAGGTTATTACAAAAACAATTAAACACTCCCCAACATCTTTCTTTTTGAAATAACTGAAATTTTTACGAAAATGCTAGATAAACTGGTTCTCTTTAAAAATGTCAACGAAAACTTTGTAGTTTGTTATGCAAAATTTATAGAAAATTGCAATTTTTTAATTTAAGATGGCAGTTGGCACCTCTGGTCATCATTTTAAGAACTTGAAAATATTTTCCAGCGATTCTTCATGGAAAAATTTACCCAGTAATTTTTGTAACCCCAAAGTCATACGACGTACGGTTCCCGAGATATGGCCGAGGAACAGTCTTATTGGGTCACCCGGTACACAAAAATTCTCTGTTCAAATAAAAATTTAAAGAGGATTTACCTATCCAGACATTGTAGGGGTGCACCATTGATATTAAGGAGAATCTGTAACAATTAAACTTTGACATCCTGTATTTTCTGAAATAAAGCATTTGCAAATCTACGTTTTGCGAACGTTTACCCCTAACACTCCTTACAGTATTAGTACTATTTTATGTGACTCATACCTTTTGCCCCACTCGTATTGCAGAAATCTGTTAGATAATTCTTTTTTCTGACTGCTTTTGACATTTTAAAGTAAAAACCGTAATATTTTCCTAGAAAAACGTGTTAGAAAGTTTTGATTTGTTTATGCATAAAAATGATGAGTTTTAAATTATCCCTTAAATATAACAACAAAATGTTAAATTTAGATGATTGTCTTGTTCGAATGGTAAATTTTTCTTATTTCTTAGTGTTCTTTATGATTTGGCTGCCGATTCACACTGGGGACACCTTATACCAGTTATACCTGTACAGTTAGGTTATTTACCTGGACTTTGGGCACCCAGATCGTAAACTAATTGTTTTGGTACTGAAAACAGGCGTAAACTAACTTCACAAAGTCATATTCTGTAGGCACCCTTTACCATAAAACTTAGTTTGTCAAACTTCAATGAACAGAATCAAATTAACCCCTTAATGCTCAATTAATTCAAGGCGAATGATTAGTATTCGGGAAATTTTGCGTTTAAATATTTAAATTATAAATAAGCACTTACACAAATAATACGAAATATTATTGCCTGCTACACTATAATACCTATAATGTGGTGAATATGGATTACTTTCTATATCTTTGGGTAGCCTAAACTCCGTCCGTATTTATAATGTTATAGTGCTAAATGGAATCTATATTTAACTAAAACAATAAAAATCAGTTATTTTTGGATCCACCGCAGTTCACAATAAAAAATTGTTCGAAAATTATAGTTAATTGGGTGATTTCTAAATCAAATAAACTGTTTTCAAAATGTACTGAAATGTATTAAGGGTTGTTAATTATCTTAACTCGGTATACTTTTAAAGCCTAAAGTGTCATTATAACTTACCTTCGAGACCAATTCTCTTATCGGTCATAATCTTTAGTTTGATCGTCTTGACCAGATTTACATGCACTTAATAAAAACATACGTTTACCGCGTAATAAAAAATCGAGACTGAGTTCGACCCGAACAGACCCGCAAAGCGTAGTATAGTATCTTTTTGAAAATTACTCTCTTTATCTGCGACACAACTATATACAGAACTTATCTCCTTTATTTTTGTTTAAAGTACGATATCGATAATGTCTATTTAATTAGAAAAATGTGAGTAAAACAATATCTGACAAACTATATTGTCAGAATTAGGTATGTTATCCTAAGAAACGTTAAAAATAGGCATCTATCTTTGGGTGCTACTTGAAGAGTTTCATTTATCAACACCAACTGACAAAAAAATGTTGTTCAAATCCTAATCGTATATAGTCAGTCCTAATTTGATAGTGTGTTTATTACTAATTGTAATGCAAATAAATCATATTCTGCGATAAAATTTTCCGATACGATGCCTGGTCTAAAAGTTGCCAAATCACTGGAATTTCTGAGATTAAACTGATAACATGGTGCCAAGCAGTTATTAGTGTACTAATAAAAAACAGCTTCAACAAAACACACGGTATATAATTATGACATTTTATTGAAATTCAAATTTGTCGTTACACCTGATAGAGTTAATACACTCGTTAAACAACACAATTGACTTAGAAGTAAGAATATTTGCATTTTCAGTTAAAACTCATAGTGCGAGAAATATGCACGGGGGATAAACATTTGTGTGTATACGACTTTATTATTCCCTTTTTTTGAAAGTCACTAATTATAATCCAGAGATTTTTATTAGCATAAATGGTAACGCAGATCTGATAATTTGTTTAAAAAAAAAACAATACAGACATAAAGCTTCGATTGGTTAGATACCATTAAAAAATTATGATTACATATTTGGTTAATTTAGTTTCAAAAATAGCTATTTATGCACCAAGGGCGTTAGAGAGAACACAATGTCCTGAAACCTAAGATTTATCCCTCGGGCTGTTTCGGCCTCTGGCCCTAGATTCTTGAATCGAGGGAAGGGAGTTATCAAGAGAAAGGAACACATAATTTGACAGAAACCTGCTTTTGTCAACCAGTTCTGTCACATTCTATCAACACTTCTATCGGTAATTCTACTCCCTGCGTTCAAGAATTAGGGACATTATACTCTCCCTAACGCCTCTGGTGCATACAATGTTTTATGTTTCACCTAATTCAGCAGTTACTGTTTCTAGCATTGAAAAAGTAAGCTATACCTTTACCAGTATGTTGTTTAGTGATTTTTTTACCTGAGTGATGCGACTTTGATATTCCTGTCAGTCAGTGACAATCGCAAAAAATGGACGAAATTCCAGAAAGCATAAAAGAAAATGCAGCGAAAGCGAATTAAAGCTTATTAGCAATAAAGTCAAGAGCTTCCTATGATAGGGAACACCAAATTTGTATTGCCTGGAAGACAAAAAATGCCATTGGTAATATTAATAAAACTGTTTTAATGGCGTATATCCAGAAGCTGGTAAGTTGAAAATATTATCATAATTTCAATACATAAATTTAATTACTCTTTATTATTATTTCAATCAGAAAAATACTATACTCCTAACTCACTATGGACCAAGTAATTTTTTATTCTTAGGTTACACTGATCGTTCATGAAAATATAGACCTTTTTCAATTTCAACGTCTGCTATCATTTTTTGAAGGTAAACTCAAATATGTTCCGAAAAAATCCAAAGTTTTAGAAAGAGAACAAGTTTCGAAACTTCTGGAAAGTGCTCCTGACATTCTCTGCTACATAAGGTAATACTGGTAATGGGTTTATTTGGTGGATTAAGACGAGATGAGTTAGTTAAAATGACCGTTGACCATATTGAAGATAAAGGGGTGGTTATATTTGTAAAAGTGCCAGAAACTAAAACATTTACTTCAAAAAGTTTTACTATTGTCGACGAGGAAAACATAGGTGTTCTAAGTATGATAAGAAGATATGCAGCACTAAGACCTAAAGGAATAAAAGAGCGAAGATTCTTTCTTACATATCGTAAAGGTCGCTGTACAGTACAGCCAGTGAGTAAGAATACGATAGGAAGTGATGATGACGATATGGAGGATCATCCGGAGTCGTACACTAGCCACTGTCTGCGGCGCACATCGTCTACTCTTCTTGTTGGAGCAGGGGCTACATTTGAGACTCTAAAACGACATGGAAAGTGGAAACGTGCGACGGTTGCAGAAGGATATATTGAAGAAAGTATTTCTTCAAAAAATAAGGTTGCTCAAATGATAGCTAGTTCGGTGTCTTCGCACGGAAATTTTATATCAATATGAGAAAACACTGGAAGAATCGATTTCAAACATATGCGAGACTCAGAACAAAGTCATTACTAGAGTTTCGGACCATTCTGTTGTTGGTTCTGCGTTATTTTCCGGAACTTTTGAAAGTTGTAATTTTTATTCCCTGTGAAGTCGGAGTGACCCGGAATCCACATCAGGGTAACGCTGTTGGATTTTCCAAGAGTGTTAAGAACTTCATGACAGCCCAGGAGCGCCTTTGACACAAAGCGACCTGAGGAGAGGTCTCGAACAGCGGCCTCACTGTCTGTGAAGATTTTTATCGATTTCCGCCTAGGGAGGTTTTTAATCATCTCCCTAGAGTAGATCTCGATGGCGTAGAGTTCAGCCTGCAGAACCGTCTGTGTTTGCCCCAGTCCCTCAGTCAGCCTTGCACCCCGGCTCCAGTCCCTTTTGAGGATTTTGAACCGTCCGTAAACCAGCAGATATCTGCTCGGAGTAGGTCATCAGCCCGTTCTGCCCAGTCCACTCTCGATGGTACGAGGGCCCTGTAGCAGAAATCGGTGGTAGCCGTGCCCGGCAGAACATCATACAAGGGACTCGCGTTTTAGAATTTCCACAAGTGGCCCTCGAGACACCACGTATGTGGCCAGGACACGGGTAATATGGAAGAGTCTATAAGAGGCCATCCTTGCCTCTCTCTTCAGCAAGAGCTGGAAGGGGGGTAAGTTAAGGAGGCACTCTAACGCGGACGTGAGCGTTGTCTTGAAGGCCCCCGTGATTAAAAGGCATGCCTGTCTTTGGATTGAAGACAGTTTCTTCACTACGGTGCTCTGGAGGCTCTTGCTATACCAGACTATGGCCACGTAGGTCAGCACAGGTATAATTGTGCTGGTGTAAAGCCAGTATAGCTACTGGGGCCCTAGACCCCAGGATTTCCCGCAGATGCTTTTGCATCTCCAAAGCGGGATTTTAGCTCTACTGACTAGTCTGTTCACATGCGGGTTCCAGGTGAATGTTTTATCTAGAGCGACTCCCAGATATTTATATATTTATTTATATTTATATTTATTTTTTTTTTACTCTTTGAGAATGACGTCAAGCAGGTGAAAAAACACGCATGTCTGAAATTAGATCACAAGTATAATCGTCATACATATTCGCATTGTGTTTCCCATCCAGTTTCGACTATTCTCAATGAAATTTTTTGACAGTTGACAAAAGCCACCCAAAAACTGCTGTCAATGGCATCAATATTCAATTATCAGCTGGTATAGTGACGTTTGACATCATTTAATGTTTAATAGTAAATAAACATAAAACAACAAAAATAATTTTATTTAAAATATCAATAAAATAAAGTAAAATGAGTAACGTTTACATATTAGAACCTCCAACTTCCGGAAAGGTATGTTCTATTATTCCCTTATTGTTTGCTGAACTTACCCAATCAAAACTGTATGACTTGTAGGTTCTACTCAAAACTACAGCTGGTGATATTGATATTGAATTATGGGCAAAAGAAACCCCAAAGGCTTGTCGAAATTTTATTCAGTTGTGCCTTGAAGGATACTATGATAACACAATATTCCACAGAGTTGTCAAAGACTTTATTGTTCAAGGTGAATTATAATATTAAAACCCTTTGAACCTGCTATTTGGGAATTTTAGGTGGTGACCCTAGAGGAGATGGTACGGGAGGTGAATCGATCTATGATGAACCTTTTAAAGATGAATTTCACCAACGATTGAAGTTTACACGCCGAGGCTTGTTGGCCATGGCCAATGCTGGAAAAGATGACAATGGATCACAGTTTTTCTTCACTTTAGCCCCAGCTCCTGAGTTGAACAACAAACACACTATTTTTGGAAAGGTTGCCGGTGATACCATTTATAACATGCTCAAGCTGGCTGAAGGTTTAATTGAAAATGAAAGGCCAGCCTATCCTCACAAAATTACTAAAACTGAGGTCCTAAATAATCCATTTCCTGACATTGTACCCCGCGAAAAGCGATTGGAAGTTAAGGAAAAGAAGAAGAAGGAGAAAAAGCCAGGAGTTAAGTGAGTACTTTGTTTTTATACAGTGTGTTTTTTAAAAAGGCAACATAGGATTTTTTTTTAACTTGAGGGGTTTGTCTTTAGTAACCTGAAGCTTAAGTAAGATCACCAATTTGGTCTAAAAAGTTGTTAAAAACTTGCAAAAAATCATCTTTTTTCAAAAATATTTTATTTTTCCATAATTGCTCCCTCTATGTATGGTAGGTGGTTGTTGTTTTTTATACTGACCGGACAGGTAGAAGGTAAAATGAATTGTTCAAAGTGATCTCCATTTGAATGCTTTATTAATAGTATAAATTGACATTTTGTAAGCCAAATCAAAATATAATCTTTCTCACAAAAGAAGAGGATTCAAGGTTATCCAATTTTCCTCTGATAGGGCGAATAAAAAAATGTGAACATACCTCTTAAATAGATTTGATATGATTATTGCGGATTGCCAGCTCACGCTAACAGCAAACTTTGGAGGTGAGGTTTGTGTGTTTGTATTGAAAATGGAAATTTTAAGTTAGTGAAATGTTATTTTATGCCGGCCATGCACACTTTCGAAGCGTTATATTTTGGTGTTCCTAATATTTTACCCATTCAACAATTTAGTCATTTTGTGAGACAAAATAAGGTTTTTATCTGTGGACACTAGGGCTACCCATAAATATTTATCACAAGGATGATTTGTTTAAAAAATAGGAATGAAATGAGGACAGCAGGTGCAAAAAAAGATGATTTGGCTGAAAAGGTTTAAAGTTGGGTTAAAAAATTTACTTAGTATGAAAATTAGGAATAAAAATTTACAAAATATTTACATCATATTTAAAATAATGTTTACATCATAGTAAATTTCAGAAACACAAGAAAGATAAGGAATTATAATATTACCATTTTTATTAAAAGATACCACTCAATCAGAGTCACTTGAATCACTATCTGATAAGTCATTGTTCAAATTAATAATTAGGGGTTGCACCTCCTCAGTAATAATTTTGGTATACCACTCACTGATTAGTTTTTTAGTATGATTAATACAGCTTTTCAGTTTTCTGGAGTAATTTGATCTAGGGCTTCTGTCCACATTCCCAAAACATATTTTCATTTGAATGACCATCTCTTCCAATGCGGTTGTCATAATAGCGCTTTGCTTGCGCCCAAATTAATTCAATGGCAATTAAATTCGTATTGGTATGGTGGTGTGCGTAATACCTCATGACCAGCACCTGATCATTTCACCTACATCATGAAGAATGAATGAATGAAGTGGTAAATGGAATCTTGTTTTATGTCAACCATTCCACAACTTTTTGTTTTGTAAAACTTTTATTTGGTATTTTCTCTTTTAAAACACTGTGATAGGGAGCCTTGTCCATGATAATGAGGGATGGTTCTTCTAAATTGCACAGGAGCTTTTCACTTAACCATTTGATGAAAATATCGCCATTCATATCACCATATGATAGTCACCAGTATTTGACTTTGGCGAAAACACAAGACTTGCATTTGAATGAATCCATTATCACTGCCAGCATTCACTACAATAAACCGTTTTCCTTCGAATCCCAAAGGCCTTTTGACACTTTTTGTTGAGTATCTTGCCAAGATTTTTTTTTTTTAAATCCAAGTTTTATCCATAAACACTGATTGTATGTACCACTTAAGGAATATGCCATGTACTTCCTTAGAAATGCCGTCCGTAGTAAAGCAATATTTGATTTTTCAATTAAAAACCTTCTGTTTCCATCTTTTTTCTATCTGAAACCTAGTACAGGCAATAAACGATGCAAAGAAGAGTTGCTTATGTCAATTATGCTTTTCTCTTTCAACACATTTAAAGTTGATATTGTAATGTGCTTTTCTAAAAATAAAGAAAATTATTTTCAAGGAATCCTGTTAAATAAGTTTTGGTTTTTTGTCTGGGTCGTTTCCCGGAAGATTTCAGAACATTATTGTTATTATCAAAGTGTTTTTGCACTCTGGTGATGGTAGTTACACTTATATTTAAGGCTGCAGCCACTCTCTGTAACAAAAAAGCAAAACGCCCTTTAATATTACACTTCTTATATTTTATTTAAGTGTGTACCTTCTGCACTAACGATAAATCAATAAGAGGGCCCCCATTGTCCTTTTCTTCTTGAAAATATTTCAGTAAAGAAAATACTAAAGCTTGGGATTGGGAGTTCAGCGGCTGGCCCCTCATACTAACTGGTTTGGAAAACTTCTCAATAGTGATATAGATGATATATCAAGAAATGTCTTTAAAAAGACAATTTTAATTGTTTAAAAGATGTACAGAATAAAGCAATTTAAAATAAACCCAAACAATAATCACTAAAAGATTAATGAAAACATCCAAAATGTGTCCCCATTACATGCAACAGTCATTCATTTCAATTCAACTGCAACAGGTTGAATTTTTTGAAAAAATCCTGTAAATAGGGAAAATAAATAGCATTTTATGCATCAAGAAGCCACTATTGAACTTTCTCCTTCTCTTTCTAGCCAATTGCAAAATTGGAAGACATTAATTATCTAAATGTCTTTGTCTAGAACATTACCGTATTGAAAGAGATATGTCGTTGATTGAACGTTTGAATGGCCTTGAATCGTCTTTTTTCGTGACACAGACAATATGTCACTCTACCTGTTACCTGCCCTGTTAGTATAAAAAAACAACAAGCACCTACCATACATACAGGGATTATGGAAAGATAAAATATTTTCGAAAAAAGATGATTTTTTGAGTTTGTTAACACCTTTTAGACTGAATTGGTAAATTTACTTAAGCTTCAGGGTACTAAAAACACACCCATCAAGTTTTACACCTGTAGTTCCATAATAACCTGGTCTAACATGGACTTAAAAAATTAACACTTGAAATCCCATGTTGCGCGTTAAAAAAACGCACTGTACAAGAAATATAAAGACACAAATTTCAGAAATTTCAAACTTCTTTCGTTTGGTGAGGAAGCTGAAGAAGATGAAGAAATATCTACAAGGGAGAGTGAAAAACTGAGCTCCAAAGGAAAGAGTTCTCATGACGTGTTGAGTAAGTTTTAGACAATAATAAGTAATTTTAGTTTTAAAATCAATCTCGTAAACTAGATGACCCAAAGCTAAGTTCAGAAAGTGTGACAGTGACTGAAAAACGAAAAAACGAAGAAAATGAAGAGGAAGAAAATGCAGAAAAACAGCTGGACAATATTAGAAAGAAATTGAAAGGTTCCAATAAAAAACCAAAACCCACAGAAGCTAAACCTGCTAAGCCTGTTAATGTTCAGCAAGTTGAAGATGATGATGAAGCACTGGAAGAGTATTATCTAGGCAAAGATCGTGATGAAGAAAAAAAAAAGAAAATGTAATCCCTTCCCTGCTACTTACCTAGCAGAACTGATATGTTTCTTCTAGGGTTGAACTCAAAGAAGAAATAAAAGCAGTAAAGAAGGAGTACCATCAAAATAAACTGAAGCAGGAAGAGGAGAAGGCGCAACAGTCAAAAATAGACAAAGAGAAGGAAACAATAAAGAATACCACATTCAAAGAGTATGAGGAAGAAGTTGATGTGTATAAAAGCAAACAGAAGTCACTGCCAAAAAAAAGTAATCTGAATAATAACTATAAACCAGTTAAAAAAGCATTAGTGTTTCAGAATCGGATAGGGAACAATTTACCTTAAAACTATTGGAAGATTTCAAAAAACGTCTTCAATCAGTTAAAGAGAAAGAAGCAGCTGAAGAGGAGGAAGAGGAAAGAAAAAGAGAAGCACTGAAAGAAGCTGAACAGAGAGAGGCTGATTTGGACAGAGATGATTCATGGTAATGTTATGGGTAATCATTGAGATGATTTTATATTGTTGTAATGTGCACATTTCAGGATGCACCATAAACTAGAGTTCACAGATAATTTGGTAGTGGCAAAGGACGCCAATACAAAAGACGATGACTGGTTTGAGATATATGATCCGCGGAATAAACTTAATAAAAGGCGTAGAGGTGAATTGCCCAGTAAACCATGATGACGGTACTTTTTAAGTTATAAATGTGTTTTTTTAAATAAACCATAGTCAAAAAATGTCGTTTTAATAACGTTAATGGTAATGGTAGGTGTGGATGGTGACAGATGTACTGCGACCTGATTAGATCTATTGTACCCCATCTTCTTCTGCTATCTCAAGGTTTCCTTGTTCATAGCAGTCCCTCAAGATTTAGTTCCTTTAGGAATTTCAGGATCTTGAGTGGGTCTGTAATCTCAGTGTGTTTAATCTTCTGTGGCGTACAGCATAACACTCCAGCAAGATGTGGTGGGGTGTTTCTGGTTCTTCTCCGCAAAACCTGCAGGTGTCCTCTTCTAGGCCTAGCTTCCTTAGGAGTCGACAATGTCTCGTTAGAAACCCCGTTAATGTCTTGAGACTAATTTTGCTGAGGTTAATCAGTGTCTTCGATCTTGCTCGGTTAAAATTGCCGAGGAGATCTTTGGCCTGCCTCAGTCCTGGAAGTCTTTGTCGTTGCTCTCAGTTCTTCTTCAGCTTTATTAAGTACTTCCTGGACATATGCTTTTCCAAGGCCGCAGAATGGTTCTGGCTCGATCAGTGGCGCTGATGCTCCTTTTCGTGCCAGAGTATCTGCTTGTTTGTTACCCTCTACTCCGACGTGCCCCGGAACCCAGAGGAGGGTTACCTTGTTGTTCCTTCCTAGATCATTGAGCTTTTCTAGGCACTCCAGAACCATCATCGAGTTGATGTTGGATGAGCTCAACGCTTTGATGGCTGCTTGGCTATCGGAAAGGATCGCAATTTCCTTGTTCCGGTATTTCCTGTCGAGGTTAAACTGAATACACCTTTCTATGGCGTGAATTTCCGCTTGAAAAATGCTAGGGAACTGGCCCATGGGTTCGGAGTATTTGGTTCAAGACTCCTGCTCCAGTGCCCTAGGGAGTTTTAGATCCGTCCGTATACCATATTATGGTATTTTTTCCCAATGTTTGAATGGATTCTCTGCTCCAATCTCTCTTGGTGCTCAGTTCCGTTCCAAATTGTTTTTCGAAACTAAACTTCCTGATGATTTCGTCGGTTGGAAGATCGGCGAGGTGTGCACTGCCAGTAGGCAGTGAGTCCCTGGCACTATGTGCTCTCCTTTTAAATCCGGCCTTATCCAACCTGAGATGTGCTCCCCAAGCAGTTTTTCTCACCATGATGTGGAGCGGTGTGAGGTCGAGAATTACCTCTAGTGCTGCCGTGGGGGTGTCAATCTCATTGCTCCTGTTATGCAAAGACATGCAAGTCTCTGCACCTTCTCTAATGTTTTCCTTGTTGTGGCAAGTTCGGTTTTTTTTTACCAAAAGTATGTTCTCATCCTTCATTCATACTTACTCAAAGATCTTTTGTCTTTTTGACTTTTTACTAAAGTTACTGACTGATTTTCTATTTGGAGATAGTTTTCTGCGGCTATTTATAGTTACTGATCTATTTCCATTTAGAGCCAATATTTTGCATTATATTTGCCAAGCAGAATGGCCCTTCAAGTTTTAAAATGTTCTCCAATTTGGTCCAATAATTATGTTTGCAAAATTTCTATTTCTGCATACCTAATAATTCTGTTTTAGAATACATTAATTCGATCTTTCATTGTGTTCTTCATAAATGTAGTTATTTTAGTTTTACTAACCGACATTTTCTTCAAAAAATGTTGATGAAATAGGAGTCGTCAGCTTGAATTGACGTAAATTCCAGCTTTTTTATTCGGCATAAGGTAGTAGTACTCTAAGCCAATGTAAAGTAGGACTAGAAAAAGGCCGTCGCTTTCTTTCAAAGAATAAAGAGCAGACATTTTTTTTCTGCCCTTTATCAGTACTTTTTACTATTACATTAGTGTTTACAAATTCTATGGAAAAAGATAAAACATTGCAGCAGTTGCACATTAATTTTGCTGAAAACTCTTTGTCAATTATTCCATTATTAGAAATAAAAAAAAATTCTGAACATTAATTTATATTACGAAACTTTCAACTACGTTATTAAAATCGAAACATTGAAAAAGTCTTAACTATGACAGAAACTTTCCTTAGTTAACATCCATTTTTTCTTCATTAGATTGACAGCTCTGGTCGTCGGACAACTTAAAGTCTTCAGGTTGACTTATACTGTCAGAATCCGCCGAGCTAACTTCCGTGGTAAACTGAACATCTGGTCCTACAACTTCAGGCTGACTTGCATCATCAGAATCAACTGATTTTACTTCAGCAGTCAAATTAACATCTGTCTCTACCATTTCTGGCTGACTTTCACTATCAGAATCAACTGAACTTACTTCAGCAGTCATATTAACTTCTGTTTCCACCATTTCAGGCTGACTTGCACCGTCAGAATCAAGTGAACTCGCTTCAATAGTTAACTTAACGTCGTTTCCCACCATTTCAGGCTGACTATCAGAATCAACTGAACTAAGTTCTTCAATATGAAACTCCTCAGCATCGACCTGCATTTCTTCAATGACACATTCCCCGGAATGGGTCAATCCAGTTTCTAACTGTTCAATCAACACTTCTTCCTTTCTGTCATCTGGTTGGAAAGGTTCGTTGTTTACGAAACTATCATCGCGTTTGGTCGTGGAAAATTCAGGTCTTAATTCATCCGCCTCACTTTCTGGTTCCATAGCGGTTACCTTGAATTCTATGTGACACGCTGATGTATCTGGTGTTTCCATTGAATTCTGTTCGGCAAAACTTTCGGTGAATTCGGAAGTTGAATACTGAAAATGTTACAATTATGCAAATTTGTTTGTCATAAATCCGTAGAATAAAATGTAAAACAATATCTAATGAAATAAGTATACCACCACCTTCTGTTTAATTTATATTCTGAAACTATATTTAGAGAAGCGCTGCAAGGGGTCCAAAGAGGAATCAAAATCAATGGAGTCATTGTTAACCATCTGAGATACGCCGACGACTATGTTGTGCTGGCAGATAATCCGGCCGATTTACAAGATTTTATAAACCGTATAGTAAGCCATAGTGAACGGTATGGACTATGCACAAATGAGTCCAAAACTAAGCTTCTTGTTTTTCCAAAGACAAATATAATTGCGAATTTGTCCATTAACAATATACAGATAGAACAAGTAAGTTCATTCAGATATCTAATGCCCATGATCAGATGTTATATATTTTGAACGAGCCAAATTCATCGTCCAATGTAGTCCCAACAGACGTAAAATGGTTCAAAAGTAACAATTATGCAGAAAAGAACAACACCGGAATCGATCTTTGCTGGTTTTGAGACGAAATAATGCAATTTGGCACAGATTGACCACGAACGAGCCAAATTCAGCGTCCAATGTGGTCCCAACAGAGTAAAATGGCTCAAAAGTAACAATTATGCAGACTAGAACAACACCGGAATCGATCTTTGCCGGTTTTGAGACAAAAGGTTATATGGCAGTGAAGGATGGACTCGATGCGTCTACAGAGAAAATGTATTTATACTGTCGTATGTTAAGAATATCGTGGGTACAGATAATCACCGACTTGGAAATCCTTGCCCGGATGGGAAAATCAAAAGAACTGATGCTGATTGTTAAGGAGAAAAAGACGAGGTACATAAGCCACATAATGAAAGGCGACAGGTATGAACTCTTGAGACTAATCACTGAAGGAAAAAGACCAGTGGAAAGAAGACAGAACTCCTGGCTGAAAGACTTAAGATGGTTTGGATGTACCTCAATTGACATCTTCAAAGCTGCTACATAATGATTGCCAATTGGATCGCCAACCTCCGGCGGGAGACGGCGTATTAAGAAGAAGAAGAATGACATAAGAACGGGGTTTGCTTAACTGGACAAGTTACACGTTGCATTTGTAGTTGTTAACAGCAAGCTAACATGGACACATAAGTCAACCTCACTTGTAGAAGGTAAAAATCACAATACAAACAGAATGAAAATCAAGAAAATGTTCCTAGTATGCAATAAAACATGTAAGTTTAATCATATAATGCCCAGTAGTCCAATTGCGTCTAAAACATTTACATTTATTAACCATGTATTTTGAAAAACTATATAACTTGCAATATTATTATTAAAGATAATTTTTTCAAATGATTTTCTTACCTGTAAAGTAGAAGATAAACTTTCAGCGCTGTCTTCAAACAGCATCGAGGGTAACACTTCCATTTTGGGTAGAGTTTGCAAGGAGTAATCGATCATTTCAGTTTTAACGTTATCATTTGTCGAGAGAGAATAGGGCGGCAGATCCAACGAATCGTCGGGATCGGATTCGGATTCCTTCTGTTGAAATAATCAGAATCCAATTGTAACATTTATTGTACTATTTCATATTGGATTTTTTTAATCGTCAAGTGCTTTGGATATTTTACCGAAAGTACAAAGTCTTAAGTCACATCTGTCAAGCTTTAATAATTATAAAATGAATAAACTAAATTAAAAAAAGATAGACACAAAGTATACTGCTTTCAGTATACAATATGAGAAGCTGAAATGAATCAAATAGCTTTATCTTTGCTGGAAATATGCACCTCATTATGAGTGTGACTGAAATTGTCTTAGCAGACTCAGATATACGTTTCAGTTTAGTTACAATTTCACAAAATATGTGAGTTTAAACAAGTGAAAAAAGCGTACGTTTTACATAGTTTGAAAAAACTCCAAAGTGTCATATAAACTGTAGTCGGAAAGTGCCCTCTAGGAGTTGAACAAAAAAATTGAAATTTGGCATGCATTTTGAAGTGATCATTTAGGATATTTTCACTTTTTTAAATAATCTGAACAAATAGGGGGCTGTTCAAACAGTTTGAGAGCTTTAAATTTCTTTAAGCTGCAATTTTAGAGGGTTAGTTAGATGGGGCACATGTGATAGCCCTAAGGATAGCCCATACTTTTTGCTAAGAAAAGTATGTCTGAATTATTCTTTTTATTTTGCATAGTTTGTCAGATACCGTCATTTTTATACGCTAATCCAAAATGAAAAAAAGTAGTACCTCGGGATTATTTTAACAAAATGAAAAAAACGTCAAATGATGAACAAGCATGCCAAATTTCATATGAGCTTTATTTTCGTTTATTAATTAAGATTAAAAAACCTTTTTTCTTGGGGCACACACTTAGGGCCCGCTAGCTCCGATAGGGGGTACTTTTCAACCATAGTTTATATGACACTTTGGCGTTTATTTTGTATGTACTTTCTACCCTTTAAGTAGCCTACAATCAATTCGGACCATCCTGTATACATCTACTTTTCAAAACCCTTGCAAATCCATAAGTCAATATCAAAACGCGCCAAGTCCAATTTGTTTAATAAAATTTTTACTATATTACAGTACTTTCAGAGGAATCAAGTTGTTTTTTGTTCAAATTAAATTATGCTCTAGACATGTAAAAACATTCAAGACAATTAATCAATTAGAACATCTATAAAGAGTTTTTGCGAATTTTCCAAATTTGACCTGAAGTGAATTTGTCGGGATTTGAAACCAGAGGATTAGATACAGTTTTGGAGAATTTAGCTACATCGGTATTTGTTCTTCTTAGGCTGTGCATGAATTATTTTATATGAAAGTGACTGGTTATTGAAAAACTTATAAAATATTCTCATTATAGTGTAGATGGGAAAAAACATTGCAAAAAGTGAGGTGTTTAATCACTTGAAGTTTTTCAAAGGCTTTTTAAAGGGATGCAGGAGTTGCAGAGTCTATAAAAAATAAAGTTAAACGCTGCTAACGTGTGCAGGAGGTGAAGAAGAGCGAAATTGGATAATTCCAGAACTAAGTTTTTTGTCGTCTCGAATTAGCCATTAGCCATATTAGACATTCCAGGAAATGCTGTGACCTGTCCTCTTTGTTCTTCCACACAATAAAAATATCGTTTAATTATCTCTTGTAACAGACAAAGTGATCTGCAAACTCTCCAATCACTATCTCATTCTCCTAATGGTGCATAATTAACACTTAATAACGGTGAAAAACACGAACCCTAAATTCTGATGGGAAAAGGTTTCCAGGAAATTAGAAGAAATTTTGATTCAGACATCAACTGTATAATAATGGGGTTTTTGGAATAATGGGTTGAAGAGAGTACTTAGATTTATGCAAGATTTCAATTTGAATTAAAATAAATTAAATAAATCTGTTGTAAAAAAAACATATTAAAATTCATATTAACAAGAGCTAAAGTGTTCAATAATTATTACTGGTTAAAAATATAACTAAACGTTGAAATATACTAGTAAAAAAGACACGCTGATAGGTGTAGAAACCAAACCAAAATTAATAATTCAACCACCAGCTACTTCAACCAATAATACAACCAGTTTTTTACAGGAGCAGTTCTCGAACTATTATTACACTACTATAGCAACAACATTTAAGCAATTCAGTCTGAAACTCAAAGTAATACTTTAGTTGGAGAAACAACGTCTGATACACAAAATTACAAAAAAACTATCCATTTAAAGGCAATATACCGTACAAACTAAAAAAGAAATTGCTATACGGTGTTATAAAAAGGAAAAGTGATAACTCACCCCTTTGTATTTACTTCCTTGGGAAGTCTTGCATGAAAAAAAGAAAAAACCAGTCAAACTTATCAATACTTACCCAAGGACAATATAGTTAAGCATCAGGTCACTTTTCTAGTGACCCAACCTTCTAATATAAAAGTTTAAACTTACCCTTGGTTGACTGTAAGATCTGATTAAGGGAATGTCCATATGGAGTTTGCAAGTACTATCATCAAAAATTGCCTCTACTGGTGTGCTGCACTCAACGTTTGCATTAGTTTTTCCACAAGCTTTGAACAATACTTGATGAGGATCCTACAAAAATTAGCCATAAAAATAAATTACACAAAATAATTTTTGTCTTACTTCTAAAATGTGTTTGCGACAATGTTTAGCCATTGGTAATGTTCTTTCAGTGCATTTTACTCCACCTTCAGTAAATTGGCACTTTGTGTGACTACTTGGTTTTACCGGACCAACGTCTGATATCTAAAATATGATTAATTACTGAAAAACATTTGACACTGAGTGGGTTATGAAGCGTACTTTAGCTCTCAAATCGTGTAAACGCTTTTCCAAAATAGCTTCTTTCCCATATGCTTTTTGGTATTTATTGTACTGTTTCAATTTCTTGTAAAGCCTCTGTTCCTTTGGATTATCCTTTACTTGATTGTAAATGTTGCCTAATTAAAAGTATTAATTAAACTTATGCTACATGTCAAGTGGCAGCGCAACTTACAGCAGGTTTCTTTCTCTCGCTTCAATGAATTAATATATTTCTTCCTTTTCTCTCTTAAAAGATACCGCAAATGTTTGTATTCTTCAATATACAGCGACTGCAACCTGACCAACTTATCTCTAGTAAGAAGTGTGATTTCCTCGGCAGTATACACATTAGCATGCCTAATAATCAACTAGTCAATTAAATAAAAATTACATTTTGCCAAAAAATTACTTTAGCGGATCCTCATCTTCGGAATCAATACTTTCATTATCTGAACTGTCAGCATGAGCGTCGTGCCAAACTGTGGCGTATGTGGAAGGTTCAACGTCGCTTTCCGATTCGCTACAATTATCCAGAACCTCGTTGCATTGTTCGTTAAGTACAGAAGCTGCGTCAATATCAACTGCAACGAAACAGGTCACAATGTTCAAATAAAAATTAGTTCAGTTACTGCGTGTTTGTCAATAATTTATGATACATTTTGTTTTATTGCATGAATAAGAATAAAAAAACTTGTAAATTCACTTATTTCATAGAGGACCACCATTTTTGAACTGACATTCAAGTTTTAATACAGTAAACTTTCAGTTAACATGATGACTCAGTTTCCTCAGTAGGATAAACTCTGATATAAAGGATCAGCATTATTGAAGTTAGGATAAGGTTGATGAAAATCTTTGGGTTCTATCTTTCAAAATAAAAAATTTTTAATAGTCAATAATTATTGATTCAGCCGAATCCAACAGACACAAGTTTGTTCTTGAAAAGTTGGCTTGAGTAAACCAGCTGTCAACAAGTAGTTAATAAGATTTCTCCTGTGCAATATTTTCTTTCACATCTACTTGTGTAACAATGGGACAACAAATAATAATAACATAATTCATCATATTTCGCATGTATTGTTATTACTATTGCACACCATTTTAAGCTCAAAAAAACAAAGAACGAGAAAACAAAATAATGAATTGGAAATATTTACACCATAAGAAAAGTTTTGATTTTCATAATCTTGGACAATATTTAATAATTAACAATAACAAAATTTTCAACGTTCAATTTACTTTTTTCTACAAACGGATTAAAAATTCAACTTTTAACACACTACTGAACTATTAAAAATAGCATTTGCATTTAGCATTTTGGTGTCCTTCGATATATCATATCTCTAATAATTTGTTAGTAATTTAAAGTAAACTGATACGATTTTCTACTAATTTTGTACTCTTCTCTTTGCGACACCACTTTAGGGACACCTTGTATATGTTCATTAAGTTTTAGTTTCGCTTTTAGTTACAAAAAAATATTACAAGCAAAGCCAACCGAGGTAATTATCACAGAAAATGAGCAGTAGAATAGTTGTTTGTAATTATTTTATGTTAAAAAAAAATATGTAGCAAGCTCATATAAAATATGTATCAAGTAATCAACACAATATACAGAGTTTTCAAGTAAATTGCGATAAAAAAATCAAAATTTGTATGTCTGAAAATCTTTAAAACCTAAACAAGTATTGAACTTGAAGAAAAATTACTTGCCCACATGCAATGCGTGCTTATGAACATTTTTCAAATTTGAGTTTGCTTTACCATCTCTGTATAGTAATTTCTGCATGTTTAGCTGGTATTCAATTTCAAATAGTATAGACAATTAAACAGTTACCTAACTGAAATGACCGTTAATCGTTAAACGTCAAAGTCAATTATCCAGCTCAAAGCAATCATCAATGGCAAAATTCTATTGCTTCGTAAACTCTAATTTTGTATTAAAAAAGCGCTCTGTAGAGGAGATTTACACAACACTTTCATTACAATATATCAAACTTTATTATTTTTTGTAGTAGGTACTATAACTACAGCAATACAGTTTGGCCACTTAAAACAACCGTATTTGAAACACCCGGTATTTTACTATTGTTACCAGTGGCGTGTGGCGTCGGTATGTCTGTAATTTATAAAAAAAAACATTTCCCAAACTTTTGTTCCTACTTCCTGAATACCTACACATTGTAGGTATTACAAAGCATTTTTCTAGACATTTTCTAACAAATCACAGAAACTTTGTCACAAGTTATACTTAAATCAAACTATTTTTTGATCTCAGATTTATAATACTTATGTGACTAGTAATTTAATTTGACGTACAACAATAAGCCTTAAAAAATTCGAAAAAATTTCTGTGCAGATTTTTTGGTGATTAAGGAGATCTAAGGATATTTGAAAAGATCTGGGAAAAACGGAGAGATTTTTGAGGATATCGGAAGAATTATAAGAGATCTGAAGATATCTGGGGAGATCTGAGTAAATCTAAAGAGATTTGAGGAGATTTTCTGGGGGAGGCAATCTTTTGACCCAAATAATGGGCAGTTAGTAAGCCCTCGAAAATAGGTATTTAATTCATCAAAAATGTTTTTTAAGGCAAAAACCGGTACAAATCATAATATACATCGTTGAATTCGCTATTAAAAAGACTAAATAATACTGTATGTACTTTTTTTCGGTCTATATGAAAAACAAAATTTGATGATTGTTTCAAACAAACAAAACGTTGTAATAAATTTAGATGACACCATCTTATAAAGCAAGAAAAGGTGTCATGAAAAAGTATTTTTTGTTTTTTTGATATGATTTGAAGTAACTTCAAAAATACAAAAAATTATCTTAAAAATGAAAGGAAATAGTTAATTTTCGAAAGCGCCATGTATATGGTTTTCTCATTTAACCGACTACGTATCTCTTAAGGTTTCAGAGAACACCAAGCAATGCATCCTTATCTTGGTCACCCTGTATTTGTTTCTCTCAGTAACCTTTCTTACCATAATTATAAAAAAATCTTAGCTGAAATCTACTTACCAAATGGATCAACCACACGCACCAACTTTCCATCACCACTATCATGACTTTCCTCAGGCAGATAAGTTGAACCAGAACTAGTTCTGTTTTTTGGCTTTTTAATGTAGTGTGACAAGTTGCTTAATAGGGACTCAGCTGTTAGAGGAGGTGGATTTTTAGAATTCTTTTTATTTCTTGCCAATGTAGTTTTCAAGGAATGTTCACTGCAGTACCTGAAAAATCATTTTTGTGCTGGTAAACTATAACTTCAGGAATTTTATCACTTACCCATACTCCTTTTTATCACCTTTGGGTGCAGGCAAATTGCACCTTTTCCCATTTGACTGATAGATAAAGCTGCATTGTTTATAAGGGGCATTTTTGTCATTCAAGATATGTTTTATACAGTATTTATAACCATCCACAGTGAGCAAGGAGCATTGATAAGACTCATATCCACATTGCTTTTTGTTATATAATTCAGCCTCCACTTGGGCTCTTAAAATGGCTTTAGCGGGCATATCCATTTTAATAGATTAATTCTTCAGTTCCCTAAAATTAAAAATAGCAATAATGGCTGGTCTGGTATAGCTTCCACACTATTTTTGGCAATTTTTTTTTAAAAGGTACGTTCCGGTTTATTGTATAGATTAAAAACAAAAAAATTGTAAAAAAAACTTTGACAGTAATCAAGTTACACCTATGCCAGTCCAAGTATATGCAAAAACCCCTCTTCCTTGCTATTCTTTCCTATTGTAGACATAGTGAAAAAAAAAATATGTTTTATTTGGTGACACTGAGTGTGCAGGATGCAGAATCCAAAATTCAACAAAAATACTTTGTATACTGACCATAAGTAATGGGACATAGAGCTACAGTATATTCCTGACATCAAAATAATACGGTTTAGCTCAATTGTCTTATACCAAAATTTAATATTAAGAAAGATCTTTCTTCAGTCCTAATTTCCATTGGAAATGTGGTGGTCAATTATGTATGGCCTTGTTGACTGTTTCCATTTTTTTCTGTCTTTAAAAAAGATTTATTTTATTTATTTCGAAAGATTTAGGGAGCGCTGCTGCTTGCTACAATATTGGCTGCTTAAAAAGACTATTAGACTAGAGAGTATTACTTATGGTTAAAATATGGTTAATTATGCTTAATATGATTCTAATGTGCTTTCTATGCAAAATAGGTATACTTGTTCTAAGTTGACCGTTTTCGGTCAGGGTTGGCACATTTTCGCTTGTACAATTAAAGGGTTAAATCCTAAAAAGTAAAAGTAAATGTTTGTAATTTATACAAAACCTAAAAAACCAGTTGTGAGACTTTTAAGATACATCACACAACAAAAAGACAATAATAATAAATGAAAGATTATATAGGTACTAATTGGAAAGCTGCTGTATAGAATATGCAATATCAAATATCTCATAAACAGTCAACTTTTAAGACTTTGATGATAAAAAATCAAAAACAAAATTTCAAATTTCACACCCTGTATCTTTATTAATAATAACTCAGTATAGGGGTATAGGACAATTTAGCTAAAAGGGTTGGTATTTTCACCACCTTATAAAGTAGCTAATAACTATTTGGCCACTAAAGTGTATCTCAAAGATTAATTTCCCAATAAGTTGTATGGGGATTTCAAAGCAAGTTTATTTATCAAATTATCATTTGGTGAATTGGTATTAGAAAGGAGGTTTTGACATTGTCAGATTAGTCTAATATGTCATTTCTTCAGAATCTCTGGCTGTTAATTAAGCCCTCCAAAGACAATTTATTTATAAAATTGACTCATATCATAAAATGGAAACGCCAAATAAGAAAAAGTTAAAATAGAAAAACATTATAGGTGTCTCTATGTGATTATTAGAGAAAAATTCATTCAATGCAATAAAAAATCAAACCAACAAATCAATTTAGAAAACTACTAAATTTTATATAACTGTTATGTAGGTGCAATTTAACAAATTATTAAATTTATTGATTTTCTTCTTGTTAGTAAACAAATATACATAGATACTTTGCAAAGGAAACTAATTGGTTTTGTAATTTTACTTGCTTTTCCAGTACCTAATAGATTTCTTCAAAATCCCAGACAGTGAAGTAATATGCATCCAGAAGCATATAACCAAAGGATTGTAAAAATGTCTATTTTAATAACTAATTTTTGATTTAAAGACCCAAACCCAATGAGCAAGACCCACAAATTGCTTTTCATTTTCGGGGTGTTTTTGTATTATCCCTATATTAGCTACTTGATGTATCAAATAAAAATTATTCAAATAAACTGCTTTATTCCTCCAATAACTCTTCTTCCTGGTTTGATATACAATTAAGTTTAATTTGTCTAATGTATTTATAGGGAAGTTTATTAGCAGATGAAAATACAGGCTCTTGATGTGAAAAATGAAAAAAACCTTTAAATAAACTGGGTTATTGCTAATAAAGTATAGCCACATTCATAACAACAAATAGATTAGAAATCGAAAAATTAGATTTTAAATTTGATGGACAGAATGACCTTTAAGTAATGCTTTTTCGATAAGTAATGAATTTATTTCAGTGCATTCATAAGAAAATTATCTAGTGATTGTTAATGGATGTGTTCTTATAAATTGGGCCTATGTTTGGTGATTGATATACACAACTGAGTACCTACTATTTATCTAATATATTTTCAAGAAAGTATTAGCACTATTAGCAGATGAAAATACCGACCCTAAATCGTATTATTTTGATGTGAGAAATACCCTGTAGCTCTATTTCCTATTACTAATGGTCCACCCTGTATATTGCAAGCACAATAAAAATTCTATTGAATATTGATTTTATCAAAAATTACCCAAAACTAGGCTACAAGCTACCTGAACCTATAAACTTAGCTTACGGTACCTTTAGGTCGGTGCCATCGGCCCTAAATAACCACCATAAATTATTATTGTTCCACAAACTTCAAACAAAACAAATAGCTTCAAAAATAAGGAATAAGGTTAGGAAGATGTTTATGGTACATGCCAAAGTCCAATAAAATTTAGACCTATCATAAAACTATATTCAAACGAACCGCTCTCAGGTAGACCATTTCGACCAATCAGAATGCAAAGCAAGCATTTCCGTTTGACGTCTGTGTCTGTCACATGTATTGTCGGAAACATCGACTACGGTTATCGTTGGTGTTTGTGAGAGAGATTTTAGCAAAAATATAAGGGCTTTACAGTAAATATTTGGAGACGATTAAACAAATCCTAAATTTTAGTGTCGAAAGTGCAGGGTATCTCGTGTTTCGCGTGTGAATTTTAATTTGAGGCATACATTGTTTTGCTTACCGTGGTTGGTCGGCCATCGAGCAGTGAATAACATCTTTCCACGACTGCTGTGTATGTATTTGCAAATTTATTAATATTCTTCGCTCTCCGCATAAACAAACTGTTTAGAAACATTCAGCAAATCGTACTTAACAGGTATACATACGTTTTCCAATTTAATTCCTTAAGAACCCCCTAAAAAACCGTCGTCTTTGTGACCCGTGTCGAACTTCGTGGAAAAACCAGCCGAAGAGTGACGCAAGCACGTAGTTAAAGCCCTAATACACGTTTTTTTCGTTGAAATCGTCGTGTTTAGTGAAGAAAATTGGTTTAATTAACGCGTTTTGTTCAGTTCGTCTGTGGACGAGGTTATCTTTTTAGAAAATATTAGTAGTTTTCAATGAGTCAGGGATTTCTGATCAGAGACAGCGCCATCTGCTCAGGGAACGTGTCGTGCAAAAAGTGTCAATGGCAAACACAAGCAACAATGATAGATGGTATTTTACCAAGGAACAGCTGGAAAATACCCCATCCAGGAAATTTGGGTTTGATGCATACAAAGAACTGCAGTACAGGCAGCAGGCCGCTAATTTTATCCAGGACATGGGCCAAAGATTACAAGTGTATCCTTCAATTGATTATCAATTTGCAAATTTGTAGAAAGGCATGCTCAAAGTCCAATTTTTGCCCTGAAATTACGCTGCTATGGCCCCAAAGGTAAAGTTTATTGAAACCAATTCATTTTTAATTGCATAATTATTGCGCAATAGTTTTCTTGAGATGGAAAACACCTCCCCAATTGATTTCTAAGTTTTAACCTTGACCTACATTCTATGTGAATATGTGCTTGCAAACTGTTTTTCCCTGAGCCCCACATTGAAGTTTACATATTCTACTAATTTTTCAGGTTCTTGTCTCTTTCAGGTCATCGTTTTTAATTCTTAGTTTGTCATACTCTTGTGTTTCAATTCACAATGCTATTATTTACACTTTATTAATTTTGTATTTGTTATTAAAAGAAAACAAACCAAAGTTACTGTAAAATATGTAAAAATTGAACAGAAAAGAAATAAATCTGCTAGTTTTATTTAATTATGATGTTTATATTTTCTTCAATTTTTAGTTACACTTCCAATTTGTTTTTCGTTTCCCAGTTTTTCTCTTGGTTTGCTCCGCTATCATGAAAGAAATTTTAGTATTTTTAACAGTACTTTAAAGTGTCTAATCTTTAATAAATGCAAAATTATAGGTTCAAGGTGTCAATCAAAGTTATCAACATTTCTTTATAGCTAAAATATTTGAAATATTCAGTTGCACAGTTTAATAGTATCATCTAATAAGTTTTGGTAGGTAGGTCTCATATTATAAATATGTAATTTACCTCCACTTGCACCATAATATTTTAAATTGATGTTTAGTTTTGTATTTTGAATGTAACAGAATGAGTAAAAAACTCACAGTCTCAACTGCAGTTAATCTAAGCTTGGCTTAAAGCATGATCACACAACCCCTTTACTCTTTTGCAAAAAAAAATGATTTATCTAATGTTTAGTACAATACACTAGGTACAAAGAATAAAATATTAATATTCCTATAAGTTGGGGATAGTGTTTGTCATAAACATTATGAGAATTTTTTTAAATTTCACTTTAGCCTCTTTACATACCTACAAATTGTTACTTAATGGTTAACTGTGAGTTCAGAGTACATTATTGAAACAAAATAAATAGTATTATTCTCGGTATTATTATATACTTTAGAACATTAAAAGAAGTTGAGGTATACCTTGATTTAGGAATTTTTACTTTTAAAACTGCTACTAAAAATTACAATTTGATGGTGTGGTTCCATATTTAGCTGTTGAAGACAAATTGTGTATCAAACTTATTTTTTTGTATTGGCTGTATGATTGATATTTAGTAGTTAGCCATACATGTAAGCAGACTTTTAAATTACTATTTGGTTCTTGTTTCACTGACTGTTAGTAAATTTCAACAAAATCAGCAAAATGATATTAATTTTAATAATAAAAACTAAACTTGGGATCACACAGTGACATATTTTGGATAGAGTAAGGTTAAATATCTCATTAGTTTCGAAAAATACAAAAAAAAAATGTTAAATACTAAAGTTTTAGAGAATATTGGGATGCATAGTTTAAAATTACTTTGGGATATACAGGGTGGTTCATAAAGGAGTGGTCGGATAAAATATTAGTTTTTTTAAATGAAACCCCCAATTTTTTAACACATTTTTATATTCTCTATGAAATTTTACAACTTTTTTGTTAATAATGTCATACACCTAAACTTAATAGTTTTTCTAATAATTCAATTGTTTCTAAAATATTAGTTTTTGGAAAATTGTCTGTATAGTGTATTGCCAATATTGCCATTGTTTTTAAAAGTAGAATACTCATATTTGGTGCGAACGTTCTACAGGGAGGACAAAAAAAATGTATCCAAATAAACTTGCGCACAAGGCGTTCAATTTTTTAAAATATAGGTACTTTGTCTAATTCAACTTAAAAATCTTGATATTTTTAAATGGAACACCCTGTGCATTATTTTTTCACTTCAACTTTTATTAGGTTTGTCATATACCTAGTTTTAATAGTCTACAATTTAAACTTTTTTAATTTTTTCCTTCCTTTTTGTTATCTTAACTCTTAACTAAACTAAGTTTATAATTAAATTGCTTAGGACAAACCAAATATGCATGTGTTGGCCAACTTTGACATTACTTATGTTATGAATTATTTTTCTTAGTTTTCCCAAACGCGTATAAAAACAAATTCTAGTCATTTTAAAACATTTTTTTTTAAAAACTCATAAACATGTTAAAATTACTACAATTTAAAATGTTTATTCTTACTCAACTGATATGTCAAAGACCGTGTTCAGATTTTAGCTCGGATTTTAGTGTAGTTAATAATAACAAAAAAACGAAGGTAAAAGTTAAAATTGAAAAATGTACCTAAATAATTCATAGGCTATTAAAATTAGGTATATGACATACTTACTAAATTTTTTATTAAATTTTGATCTTTTATTTGTCAATTATTCAATGCTTAGCAACGATTTAAATATATTTTTTTTAAACTGTAATTTTATTTTTTTTTAATATAAGACGTCGAGATTTAATAAAATATTGTATAAAACACGTGATTTAAACCTGTTTATTCACTCAAAGAACTTAGGCCACTCGCTAAGCTCCTGGATCTAATTGTTCTTTGTGTGTATAAAAAATGGTTTAAGTCACTTGTTGTATAAAAAACTATTTTGTATTTTTCAAAACTAATGAGGTAAATCAACGATAAATCGTTGACTCACCCTGTACTTTCCACCATTGAATTATCCTACAATTCATTTGGACGCCAACCTGTATAAGTTGTATAGTAATGTGATTTTTATAAAATCGTGCAAAAAAGTACATTTTTAAAATGATTGTTAGTGCAAAAAGTTCTACTTTTTTGCACTAGTGCAACAAACTCTTTTTTCCACTATGTTATATTTGTTGTGCTTTTCTCATCAAACAAGTCAATTTTATAAAAAATGTTGTATACAACTTATGCAAAAAGTCGTTTTTTGCACTTGTTGCATAAATAACTATTTTGAGTTTTATTCCAAGTTAATGAGTAATTACGATTAGTTAATTATAGTTTATTATTTTTTATCCTTTATTGATTATCTGGTTAATGTGATCTTTAAACTGACATGGTTTTACAGTGCCTAAATATGGTTTATTTGTTACATGAAGTTTTTAACTCAGAATCAATTTGTTTTTTTGAAAAACAAATAATTTTTCAGTAATCTAATTCTGATCTAATTTAGTAATTTTCAAATGGCTTTGGGTTAAAGCTTTATTAAAATGTTAGTTATGAAATATGGTAAGAACTATGAAAAAGCTGTTAAAATAGTGACTATATTGGTCAACAATAAAAAGCAATTTTGTCTAAAAATTATTGAAAACCGTAAAGCCAAATAAAAAATTACAATATTTTCTACAGTGTGTCTATTAACTATATTCACCAGTTTCAAGTGCTTTTTGTTGGATCACTAGATAGTAAATTCGTTGTGAATATGTATTTCTAAATCTGCGTTTAGTTTCTATTGTTAATTTACTCCTAGCCTTGTTATTATTTTTAAAAACAAGTTTTATATTTAAATGCAAGTATTTAGAATATTTCTAACTCAAAACCTGACAGGATGTTTTGATTGTTTTTACCATTATAAGTTTGAAAATAGTTTAATTTTGTGCTAAAAATGGATTCCAATACATTTTTTTCAACATCCTCTTGAATAATGGTTTCTGTTAACATGATGTTTTTAAGGATTTTCATCATTTTACCACCTGAAATGACAGTGGTAGTTTTTTTTTTACTAAAATTGCTCACTTTTAGACTTCCAGACTTATTTATTAAACTACCTTTACATTCAATAAGTAATATAAAAGTAATACTGTAAAGCTACTAAAGAAGGGTCCAGATCTGATTTCAATTTCATTATAGTTCCTCTTTGAGTACCTATTGGATTACTCTCAAGTAAATAAGAGTTTGATAAAAGAAAATAATTATTTAAAATTAAAAAAATAAGGTTCAGGGATGATACAAATTACAAAATGTTAGAAAAATTAAAAATCAAATGTTTTATTATTTTTTGTACAGGGTGGTGTGGAATTATTACAAAATTAAGAAGGAATGTAGCAAATGTGTGAAAAATGTTGTGTATACCTAATAGTTTGGAGCTATACTTTTGAAGGTAGGGGCTGTTAAAACTTTAAATTTATTTAATGTTTGCCTTACTATTTTAGTACCTAAATTGAAAGGTACTTTTCATTTTTCTAAATCTGAACCATTAAGCAAAAATCACCATATTAAAAAATATTCCAATGAGTTTTAATGGCCTATTTTCTTACTACTACCTAACAGATCATTATGTTTCAAGTTATTGTTGTTTATTACAAGAATTGTTGAAGGTAAATTACTCAAAAAAACATAAAAACCCTCTTTTTGAACAACAATTTTTATTTAAGTGGTAAATAAATTTAGCTAAAAAAATGCCATGATTGACTTACTAACACCAATTATCACGATTTGTGGTAACGTAAATTAATCATTGCCTTGAGAAAAGGTTATCCTACTACGGGGATTTGTTAGTGTTTCTTTCAATGATCAAATAAGAATAAACTAATTCTAGGGTATCGGAAAGAAAAATGACATTTTGGAAAACGTATATGACCTACTACCATTAATTTTCATTTTGGATTACTTCCATAAGTTTAATTATAGATTTGAGAAACACCCTGTCAACAATGTCACTTTATAGATTTTGAAATAATTGATTTGGTATTGAAATATTTGATTTGTCCTTTAAAATTGATTTAACATTTATTTGGTTGGTTGGTTAAAGGTAACTTAAAATATTTTGTTGTGTTTACGCCACTGAAATAAAAAATCAAACTATTACGCACTTTATAGAAATTAATACTAAGAAGAGAAAACAATTCATACAGTAGAGTTAGACCATAAACTAAACTGTCGGTCAATTGAAAGGGACCCCTTAATTTTTTTAATAAATTTTAAAATATGTTGAAAACAAAATACAAATTTCTGGTTTGGAGTAGTATGTATTAGTAATTAATAGAAAAGCTATTCGGATTTGCCAATTTACAAAATATTTCTTAAGCTAGCCTATACAGGATGATTTATAAAATGGTTTTATTTTTAAGAAATTTTATTTTCTCCAAGAATCTATAAAAACCTATTGAGTAATCCTTGACAAGTTTCAAAAAACCAAGTTTAGCAGTTTTAGTGCAACAAATTTTCGAGAAAATTCACATTTTATGGCGAGTATTATGTATTTTTTTTTTGTTAAAGGTTGAGTTCTGACATGTTACTCTCAAATTTTTATACAAGGAGTTTAAATATTCAGACTTTAGATTAGCTCAAAAAATCAAACAAATCTTACAGATAATGATAAGGAACTATCATTTTTGATTATCTGACACCTTGTACGAGAATTTTAATTTATTATGTCATTACACATTCATATACAAGTTATTAATCGAGAAATACTTAGGTAATACCAATTTTAGGACAATTCCCGGATAATAGTTCTAAACTAGTTCACTTTTTGTTAAAATATGTATTTTTTCGAAAAGTGGATGCAATAATTTGACAACCGAGTAGACAACGACAAACTTGTTTTCTCTAAACATGTGTTTAGTCTGCTGCCAAATATATATTTTGATATTATAATATAAATAAATAATCAGGGTAATTAAGGACAATCGTAGTTTATATATTTTTAACATTTCGTAAGGACTCAAAACAATAATTGTTTAACTATAATCAATCAAAACAGCTGAACGTAGCGTTCTATATTATTTAACTGTGTTGGCAATAATTATAGTTCAGCAGCCACCAAACTGTTTATAAATTGTTAACAAATTACAAGCATAACAAACATGTCGAAACTTAAAACCTCAATATTAAACAACGTGTCAAATACGTTCTCCTAAAATGCTCTATAAAATAATTTTTTTTTATAAATAACCTTGTATACACTAGCTTAAAAGATTTTTACTAATTATCGATACCCCAACTAGACCAGGATTTGAAAACTTTACAGGATTTTTGTTGTGTGTTAGAATACGTATGCGAGGATGAGAAAAAAATGTATAGACCAATGTGATTAGAGCTGTAGTTTTTGAGAAACAAGGTGTTGAGCTGTTTAGCAAGCTTTGTCCTATAGTTTTGCTAAGTGAAGTATCTACATGATTTGATAATCCGAATAAAAAAATATTTAATTCAGTGGCGGCAAATTTGTCAACTTTTCTACCTAATTCCTGTGACAGTTTACTGTCAATATGATTATATCTTTTTATGCATAGAGATAAAGGCCGCGTTTTCAAGCTCTATGGAGCGAGCAGAGCGTTTTTGACGTCACGATGACGTAATTTGGCAAAACCCTAATTTGACCAACTATCAAATTACGTCATTGTGACGTCAAAACGCTCTGCTCGCCCCATGGAGGTTGAAAACGAATGCGGCCAAAAAGTTGAAAAACTGACAATGTAGCAACACAAGTCGCTAAATGTAAACATTTGGCATTGACTAAAGTTGGGCATAGTTAAAGTCATGCAGGTAGTTTTTAATCTGTCAATCAGTGTTAACTTTGTAGTTTATAGTAATGTTAATTTTTTTACAGCTTGTATCTCAAAAACACTAAAGCTCTGGCGAAATTGATTTAAAGGACATTTTCTGATATTTTGTGCATTGCACACAAGTTTTGATATGTATTCTGAAACACCCTGTAAAATTGCAAATATGAAAAAATACTGCAATTTGTGTGGGTTAGGAACATATAAAAAACTTTTTAATACTTAATATTTATTATAGTTTTAGACATTATTTTTTATCGGCATATATGGGATAGGATTTAAGGAAAAAAGGGTATGAAAACGCTTAAACAAATAACAAGTTTTATTTACCATTGTATAAAAAGAAAAAATCATTTGTGAATCGGAAATGCAACCTTTTTTGGGTCATTAAAGTTTCAATTGACTGAGGTCATTGCGGTCGCTTGTTCCACTCTAATTTACATACAAAAGTGCCAAGGACAATATTGTCCCTAGATATTTAACCCGCAAGAGCGGGAGATTTTATTCAATTTAAAAATACAAAATTAAAATTCAAAACATTACTAACCATCCCTTTGTGTAACGTTGGGTTGAAGTAGGAATGTATTAATTCGGTGCCTTGAACTTGATCCGCAGTAGAATCGATAATCGAGACGACTGGCTCTTTAGCCACCTCAATCCTATACAAAAAAATACGAAGCACAGCTGCAGAGAAACCTGAAACATTAAAATACTTTAGGAAAACTTGTAATATAAAGGAGTAAAGTGCACATATGCGACGGTGACGTGTATTCGTGGCTAAAACGAACCAATAAAAAAGGATAGATAAACGCAATAATTGGTTTTACCGATACGAGTTGGCACAGCTTTTACGCGATAACTGCGCGATACTTCTAGTACAGGCGCTTATACCGCGAACATTGAAACTAAACTGAACACTCTGAACAGTGAAGGAGCATACGTAAAAATGGCGGCCAACGAAATGGTTGTGGGACGAAGCCTATAGTTGCGTCACTACGAGATTGCGCAAATTTACTCTCCATTTATCTTTCCAACTGCTGTAAAAATTAAGCTCGTCCAATTTAACTGAAATTAACTTGCTACGACACTTTACAGAACGCTACAATAGTCTGCTTTAAAAAAAATCCATTCACTTTTTCACCATAGATAGAATGCACTTTGTCTACTTTCAGCAACTGCTATTTTTACTTTGTGGGTCATTTCTATATTCCTAAGACTCGTCTTAACATGAATAATGTATGAACTAGTAAATTGCGGAAGTAATGGCTTGTTTGCTGGGGAAAACTTTGATGACAATACCTCCTTCATTAATGTATTCTGATTTCAAACATTATCATTATCAAAGCTATCCAATGAACAGTTCAAGTTGAGGTACTTCTTAAATGTTCAAGGCAATGTTTGCTTTACAGTATATTTTATGACCTAAGGGGGGGAATGGAAGATGGGACAATGGTATTTTATTTAAAATTGCAAGAAACTTGTTCAGTGAGACCTATTTCCTGATTATATCAATTGAAACATAATCTCCTTCGGTTTTTCGTAAATTTGTCGACTATTTTATTATGAAAATCCTGTACATTTTCATTGATATTACATTTTTTGAATTTCTAAGGAGAGGGCAGCTGCCCCTATCTGCTCCCCCTTGGCCCTTGACCACCCTTAAAAAAAATTTAAGGTCAGTGTACTTGTGAAAAACTAATTTGTGTTACAGTATAAAAATATTATAATTAAACCCATTTACCGCTTCAGAGCTGTTAATTGGTTTGAATCTGCGTAAAATTAAAAATTAAACTCAGTTAATTATGATGACCAGTTTTTGATTGACCAGACTAGTCCCAGGTTTTAATTTAAACTGTGATTTTCTGTTTTTTTTTTTATCTGTGGTTACGTTTCATTACACTGGCCCAGCAATTTTTAAGGCCTTCCTGAACCTTATTACTCTGCAACAAAATAAAAAAAAAGATTACTCTTTTAATAAGCTACCATAAAGATTAGAGAGCAGAGATATAAATAACGCTAATAATAAATCTAAGCGGCAACGTTTACAATGCGAATCTTCCCATGTGGTAAAAATATCTCACCAGGAGGCCCTGAGTATGCTTTGCAGATGATGCCTCTGAAATACCTTCAAGACTGTAATTTAAAATTTAAATCACTTATCGTTACTTCAAATCGTGTATAAATGACAAAAATGTTTTATGATGTTAATTCTATGGGTGGTTATTGGGTTTTTTTTAGAAAGAGAATCCGTGGCAATTACCACAATGTTACTAATTAGGTAGGTTTGGTTGTTTCACATCTCAACTTCATTTTTGTCCTGTTTTTTTTTTTGTAAAAAATATTCACAATACTCACACATCTTAAAAATACTCTCTGTGAGTGATGTTTTTATTTGGTGCCAAAAGTGATTTTATGTTTTTGACTATTAAAAGCTTTTTGTTGTTAATAAAACAACAATTGAACACTTATCGTTTTTATTTCATCGATTAAGTACTGTTATAAATGCTAACTAAACTCAAGCTCATACATTTTAATAATGTCTGATTTCACCTTAATTGCTTATAAAGAAAAAATAAACATCAATTAAAATTTCTTTCGAGTCTGTGCAGTCTTTTTACATTGGGTCACTTCCGTGACAAGCCTAGGCGCCAGATATGTACTTGCACGATAAACTCTGGGAAACCCTCCTCTGGGTTCTTGGGCACGTCGGAGTAGAGGGTAACGAACAAGCAGATACTCTGGCACGAAAAGGAGCATCAGCGCCACTGATCGGGCCAGAACCATTCTGCGGTCTTGGAAAAGCATATGTCCAGGAAGTACTTAATAAAGCTGAAGATTTGTGAGCAACGCACTGGCAAAGACTTCCAGGACTGAGGCAGGCCAAAGATCTCCTCGGCAATTTTAACCGAGCAAGATCGAAGACACTGATTAACCTCAGCAAAATTAGTCTCAAGGCATTAACGGGGTTTCTAACGGGTCATTGTCGACTCAGAGAACACCTAAGGAAGCTAGGCCTAGAAGAGGACAGTACCTGCAGGTTTTGCGGAGAAGAACCAGAAACACTCCACCAGTAATGCTGTACGCCACAGAAGATTAAACACACTGGGATTACACCAGCTGGCTGTGGAAGAAATACCTCGAACAGACCCACTCAAGATCCTGAAATTCCTAAAGGAACTAAATCTTGAGGGGCTGCTATGAACAAGGAAACCTTGAGATAGCAGAAGAAGATAGATCTAATCACGTCGCAGTACATCTGTCACCATCCACACCTACCATTACCATTACCATAAACTCTGAGAACGTGTATTTATTGTATTTCTATACAGTCTGTCCCAAATTCGATGCTCACCATTGGGATCTCAGTAGTTATTATCGAAGGAACAAAAATGTTTAAATTAGAAAAGTTTTAAAGAATTACATGGCCAATTCAAATCTCTTTTGAAAAATAACCCAGCATTTTTTGTTTTCGAAATATTTGAACAAAACTGAAAAATGATGATTTCTTCTTTGGCCATTATTGTGCAAATCGTTTAGTGGACAGCTGTTAAACTAAAATAAATATTTTTATACCATGCGATACATCAATAAAATGGTGATTTTTTGGCCTATTAGATGATAATAAAATTAGATATGGCTTCCATAAGTAAAACAAAAGTTAGTGTTTTAATCTCAAAAATAAATAACGATAGAACATTTTTGGGACAACCAAATTATTCTTCAGAACAAAGTGTCCTAACAATGTCAAAGTTTACCGGCTGTCCAATAAACAGTTTGCAAACTAATGGCCATGTAAGAAATCATCACTGTTCAGTTTTTTCGAAATATCTTGAAAACAAAAAATAATAGAATATTTTTCAAAAAAGATTTGAATTAGCCATATAATTCTTTAAAACTTTTCTATTTTAAACATTTTTGTTACTTCAATAATAACTGAGATCCCAATGGTGAGCATCGAATTTGGGACAGACTGTATATTCTGCAATACGGACAGTGTAATAATGCAGGCATTAACAACTCAAGAACTAACAATAGTTTGCTTGTATAGTCATCAAATATTTTTAACTACAAACCAATTAATGTTTTTTTCAAATAGCTTGCTTCCGTATCCGATTACATTCATGCCGAAATAACAGTCTTGTTACTCTAAAATTCAATTTGTTTCGGCATGCAATCAGACTGGGATTTTTTAACCACTTTCGGGTCGATTAAGTAACAGCTATACCAATTCGCATAAAAATTCTTTGGTTTTGTTAAGGTTAAGAAACACAGCCGTCTACTACTATAAAAGGTTAATGTAAAACAACCGATCTTGAATGTATATGCAAAGTTTTAATCGTCTAAAAAAGGTAGTCATAGCAGTTTAGTATAATATCAAAATACTTTGAGCATGCCCAACTGTACTTTAGGTTTGTTTCGAAAATATCCAGATTTTTCCTTAATATCAGCAAACAGGTCACAGTTATGTATAAACACAGCCATAGTGTACATGCACCGGTTTTACGTGTTTCACTCGTTCACCAACTTTCCATGGCACCAAATAGCGACTGCCGCCCTTTTCCTGGCCGCTAAAGTAGAGGAACAACCCAGGAAATTAGAATATGTAATCAGGGCGGCAAACATTTGCAAAAATCCTCGAGATCGTACCTTTGACATCAACTCCGAAAGGTAATTGATAAGTTTAGTGTAATGGATGAGCTTGTCACGACATATTTGTCCTAATAGGTACGCAGCCCAATCTCAGGATCTGGTGTTCAACGAAAATGTCCTCCTTCAAACGTTGGGATTCGACGTTGCCATAGATCATCCTCATACCTACGTAGTGAAATGTTGTCATTTAGTAAGGGCTAGCAAAGACTTAGCTCAAACGTCATATTTTATGGCTAGCAATAGGTACTAGCTGACTACAATATCATTTCTTGCAGTGTTAGTAAAATTGTATTATTTTCTAGTTTACACCTGACAACGATGTGCATACAGTATAAACCTACCGTGGTGGCGTGTTTCTGTATATTACTAGCGTGCAAATGGTCGAATTGGGAAATACCATTATCAAATGAGAGAAAGGAGTGGTACACATACGTCGACCCCACAGTGACTGCCGAGTTACTGCAACAGCTGACAAATGAGTTTTTAGTTATTTTTGAAAATTGTCCTTCTAGGCTAAAAGAGAAGATAGGTCCCAAACCGGAAATTTCAAGTAGTCCATTGGTAAGTCTTCTGTTTTTTTATTGTTTTGTTTAAACTTTTATTATGATTGTTTTGATTTCATTACGACTAATTTGTGTTATTTTCCTTTACAAGAACACTCTCAAAACCGCTATTTACGCCTTATTATAAGGTTGCCACTTTTTCCGGGGTACAGAGCAAACAGTAATTAGAGAGGTGTTGCGAGCTTGATTTTCGAGTTGTTGCTCATTCAATAATTAGAATTGGGCTGTTGCCATTTCCACTTAAAATCCCTAAGTGGTAGTTTTCTGGCTTAAATGACAGCTGAGATATCCAAAGAATCGAATATGGTCAAATTCCAAAAATCCTCTGTAATCCAAAAGACGACCGCTCAAATTTGATTGGACCAGCAAACTATCTTACTTTTTTCAATTTTTTTTTAAACATAAATTTTAGCAAAGATTTGAGTGCTTTGTTTTGAGATAGTCCATTAATACACCGAGTGCCTCAAATATGAGAAACAAACCATACTTGTGATTTTTTTAAATAGGATGACCGATATTTTTTTAGTATTTGGATTTACTTTAAATTCTAGGCCTATTTGGTGTTAAATGTCCGTTTCGATATTTAACTGATCACTTAAAAATCGCATAAAAAGAGTTCTATTTAAAAAATCGTAAGGACACCCGGTATATTAATGCCAAACCTAAAAATAAAGTAGATATGTATGTACAAATATCTACCAGATTGGTATTTTGCATTTTGTTGCCAAAATAATAAATAAGTCAGTTAAAAGGGTTACCAAAACGGATTTTTCTTCGACAACCCTAGTATATAACTGATGCTATTTTCTGATTCTGTTCTTTAATCTAGACATTTTTTGTTTCTAATCAGTTTTTCTCTAAGTGTGGTCGTTTTTGAGATGTTGACTATTAAACATTTAGAGAAAAACTAATTATGACAAAAATTGTCTTGATTCAACAACAGAATCAAGAAATAGCATCAGTTACCAGCATTGTCGAACAAAAATCCGTAATAAAAACAAAATTCCAAAATGCCTCATACATTAAAATGAGTACTGGTATGGTTGAAAGCACTTTGTACAAAGACTCCTAATAACGTAACATTTAGTTAGTAATAGTTTACTTACTTTGTGTCTATCGGGTTTTCAAATATTCTCATGCAGTGCATTTTTATCTTGAACCTGCTATACAGGGTGTCCCACGACGAAAGACATCGATTGATATTGGAAAAAGTATAAATAGGAGAGTTTTGAAAATTTGGCAGGATACTGATGTGGGCATGCCCAATCTAGATCGATTGATATTGGAAAAAGTATAAATAGGAGAGTTTTGAAAATTTGGCAGGATACTGATGTGGGCATGCCCAATCTAGAAAAATTTTCAAGAAATCTGGAGTTTTAATAATAAAAAATGTTTATTCTCAAATAAAACGAAATGGGTTGGATTTAGGTATAGGCAAGTAAATTGAAACGTATAGTAATTTTTAATGCTCAAAATGATTCCGTCATAAAAATGTCGGTTTCTATTTAAAAAACTTGAAATTTTTCATTTTTTTTAGTGGCAGGTTTATGATTTTTTTTTTGACGACCCTGTATACAAATGAGTCATTACGCACCCTCAGTTTAATAAAACGATCCTTTATTTACAATAACCCAAAGTTTCATTGCAAAATGAAATACGGTTTTGACAGAGTACAAAAATATGTTGAGCGTTGCAACTGTCACTTTTTTGGAAAAACATCAAATATTTCGAAAACGGCTAGAGATAGGCATAGGGCATTGTACACAAAAGTTGGTCAGAATTTTGTGAGGAATCCAAGTATGTAATAATATATATGGTGTTCTATTTAAAATAAGAAAGTTGTGATCGACTTCCGGTATAAACGGAAGTGCAACCATCTTGAAAATATTTTAGTTAGATTGGGCATGTCCACATCAGTATCCTGCCAAATTTTCAAAACTCTCCTATTTATACTTTTTCCAATATCAATCGATGTCTTTCGTCGTGGGACACCCTGTATTTGTATCTTTCGTATCTCAATTTCTGATATCATGATCTTTTATTTCACAGGATCCTGATAAAAAGGATAGCAGTTTGCGAGCTTTGGAATACAAAGGTAGAATACGAACCGCGTTTCGTGTATTCTACAGCTCTAAACTGTGGGTATTTTAGGTGATGATCACCATAAACATAGATCTTCAAGACCGGGCGAGGCCGGCGCTAGCAGTCACCGCACTCAGGAACAAAGAGAGAGAGAATACAAGGAGAGAAAAGAGAAGGAAAGGATAGCGCACATGAGCGGTATCACGTTACAGCACCAGTCTCACCATCATAGGCCGGAGAGACCGCCGAGCGATCCAGCTAAAATGAAGCAGCACTCCCGACCTCACTCAAGTGGCGTTCCGCCTTATCCCAGCTCGAACAGGAATGAGCCTAGGGATATTTTGAGGGAGGCCACCAAGGATTCACCATTCGGTCTTCCCACGGTGCGCGATCACACGAAGGACGTTTACGCGGCGCGCAGTGATAATAAAGAAGTGCCGAAACGCGAATCGTTACCTAGTAAAAGTAGTAGCCAGACTGATCCGAACAGTTTAACCAATTACTCGGAAGTGCGACAACTTCTAAAGGATCCTAGCCGGTCTAGGATGTCGGAACCGCCGAAACCTGCTCAGAAACAGGAAGCGATGCGCAGATACGAAGAACAAAAGCAACCTCCAGAATCGGTCAAGAAACCACATTCTGGTGCAGGTTTTGACAAGGCCGCGTACCACAAATCGTCAAGTTCTACCTCGCATAAAGTCAAATCGCCTTTTAATTTAGAGACTAAGTCCGTCCCGAAACCAAGTATTGCTCCACCGAAGCCGCAGTTTAACGGTAACGTCAATGGATCTTATGAAAGCAAACCTCCGGCATCTCATGAAGCTACTGATATTACAATAAAGACTGAACCGCACCCTATCAAGGAGGAAATTCCCACTCCTGCAATTATTAAAAGACCTAGCTTGTTTTCTCCAGATCAAACCCCACAACACCATCCCCCAATTCAAATCAAAACGGAAATAAAGACGGAACCAATCGATAAGATCCTATCGCCGATTACTTCGCCACCGAGCGTGCCCTCGCAAAGAAACCGGAACTATTCGAGCAGCTCGGAACCGGAACTAAGACCTACTATGAAGAAGATTGATCAAGTAGAAGGTTTCGAAAACTTGATGCGGGACAGCACTATCGGCGTTGGCGGCCTGCCTAGCGCAACGGACGCGCTGCCAAATCTAACGCAACAACAAACTGAAATGCTCAGCCCTATCACAGATCCTGCAGCACTAGTAAACGGTTTGGAAACCAATCCTACCCTTATTAGCAACCTTTTAAAAGAAGTTGCAACAAAGTCACATCTATCCGGTGTTGCCGCCGTCACGGTAAAACAAGAAGTGATCGAACCACCACAAGGCAGTCAAGTGCAAATAGAACCACCAACCCAGCCGGAGAAAGAGCACCGCCATCACAAAAGTAAAAAGAAGAAGGACAAGCACAAGCATAAGGAGAAGAGCAAGGAAGAGAAAGAGAAAAAGAAGAAGCACAAAGACAAGGACCGCGAAAAGCACAAGCATAAGGAACGGAAGGAGGAAAACCTTTCGGTGCAACCAGTTGTTAGCGAGCCTATTAAAATTAAAATCCAGATGGGGACTATACAGCCCATGAACGAGTTTAAGATCAAGATTCCCAAGGATAAGATTAAGACTGAAGGAATTGCTGATCCACCAATTATGCCACAACTAAGTTCTGGAGGTAAGTCGAAGAAATGATTTCAGACTTAGTATTTAAGTGCATATTTATCTTAAAATAAGGTGCTTTATTGAGAGCCACACAGCTAGAATAAACGAGAGGTGGGCGAAATTGGGAACTTTCATATTTTCGAAACTTCCGGAAATTTTTGGTTTTAAAGTTTTAACTATTTGTGAGGTTAGGAATTTGTACTAGTTTTTTGAAGCAAAGAGTTTAGTGTCTTTATGTCTGTTTCATACACATTCAACTTAGTACATTGTATATGTTCCGGTAAAGGTATACCTTACTTTTCAATGCCAGAAACAGTAAATAATTGCTGAATTAGGTGAAATCAACTACGTTTTTTTTAAATTCAAATCCAGATATTTTTATGTTGGGTTCTGAAAGCCTTTTTATTTCGAATTCAATAATGTATGCAATAATACTTTTTTTGTCTTATTTTTAAGTTTAAATTAATGGCAACCATCTAAATAACCTGAACAATTTATTGGCATAGGCAATTTTTAGTTTAAAAATAATTTTCAGGTCCGTTAATAGGACATTTCTTTATTAAGATCAATAAAACAGAGTAAAACGCATTTAAACCACAAAGTGCCATACGTCATTGAATTCGAAATAAAAAGGGCTTTCAGAATCTGATATTACAAAATAATGACCACATTTAAAAAAATGAGGTTGATGATGGTTTCGCAAAGACGAAACGTTGGAATGATAAACTGATAATGTCACTTTAAAGAGCTTTGAGTGAAAAAGTTGCTGTGTGACATCAGTTTTGGTCTAGGTCCAATATTAACGTCACTAAAAATTAAAATATAAAATCAAAATATCTCAAAAATAAGTCTATGTTTGCTAAATATCATTTTATTAACGGCACGATTGCGCAACTTTTCTTCCATTTAATCAAATTTACTCCTTATCCTGAACTCAGGGTATTTGCTAGATTTAATATTTTATTGCAAAACTGGTTTATATTGTTTCAATGATATTTGATGGAATAGAAAACAAGTAAGTATACTAGTTCTGCACTAAGTTTGCCAGTGGAAAACGCGATTACTGACTGAACTTTAAAATAAACTGACTCACCGTGTAGAGTGGTGAATTTATTTGGGGATATTTGGTATTTAGAATATAATTTATTATGTTACTAAATAATGTTTTTTTTTTCAAGGCCTTAAAATAAAAATTCCTAAGGAGAAAATTACAAACTCGGGCAGTGGCTTCAGTTCTTTGGAGTTTGTAGGCGGTTCAAGTTCTGGAAGAAAGCGTGACCGAGAAAAGTACTCGCCAGCGGAAACGCCACCGGCCAAAGTATCAAAGTCCAGTCACAAAGAATCCAAACAGAACGGCAGACATTCTTATAACAAGGTAAGCGAACCAACGCTCCCTAGTAGCTTTGCCAGTACTGATCAGATAGATAGTAGTGTTAGTAACGTATTTATTCGAACGGGTAATGTGCATTCCAGTAACGACGGCATTAAAACTATTAATAATGTTCAGCAACAATTCGAAGAGAATAACAATAAGCGTTTGGTGAACGATTTAATGAAACCCTGCTCGCTGATGAAGCCCAGTCCTTCTAAGTGTGTTAGTAGCACGGTTGATGTATTTTCTCCCGGTCTCCTGTCACCAATTTCTCCTAACGATAGTTTGGAAACTTTCAATCCACCAGAAAAAATTTCTCCCATGTCAGTATCTCCGGTATCCTCGTTGCCAGTTTCATTAAACAAACAGTTTTTTGGGGATTCTTCAGCCCCTGACTTGACAAAAACTTCAAATGCTAGTCCCGCAGCAACTAGCACACACTCTACAGCTTTCCATCCGATGAACCCCCCAGCTTATTCCGTTTCCCAATATGATCCTTATGGTTTCTCCAATGTCTCTTCCTATCAGAAACAGTTTACGCAAAACAGACAAAATGCCAGAAACGCTAGGAAAAATAATCAGAGACAACCACCTCCAATGTATCCACAACAAAATCACTCGATGACAATGCCAGTCCAAATGGACTTTAACCAAATGGCGGCATATAATTCCTATCAAATGCCTCCCCCCAGTATGCCTAATGTCAGTATGCCGCCTCCTAATTACGGAATGTATACAGCCCCTTATTACGGTACGTATTTTAATGTGTACCAGTCGCAAATGGCGGCATACAGTGGGGCTGTAGCGCAACCTCCCTTACCGACTGATGCTCCCCCTGTTCATGAAGCGCCACCGCCTCCTCCCCCAGAATAATGAATCAAAAATAGTTTTAGCCAAGTTTATTGTGGGAAAATGCAGTTTTAAGCGAAAGAAATAACAGAATTGAATCAAACAAGTTTTTTTCAATTTACTACTAAATTTGTCTGAATCCAATTTATTAGTAGTTTTTTATTTTGTGATTCAATAAATATTTAATTTTTTGCATTATACATATTATTATGATTGATATATCTACTTTTTTCAAAATATGTATTATTGTTTTATAGTTTTCTTAAGACTTTAGAGTGTGAGACCACAAGTTTTTATTTATTATTTTTGCCACATTTAAGAATTTAAGCCACTAGTGTATTGTGGTAGTACATTAAACTTTATTCGCATAGCATAAAGCAGAACTGAAATTTGTCAAGGGTAACTTCAATTTGCTTTAATACTTGATTGAAAGAAGTTATTAAATACTTGACGGGAGTAACTGTCGATGCATCGAAGCTATTAAAGCAGGTTTAGATCAAATGTTACATTCATTGTGATAATTTTTTCACCTAGCAAACTGTCTTTATGTCAAAATTGGACATTTAACGTCGAATTTGTTTTTCCCGGAAATTCTGAAAGTTGCATGATTGATGATTCAGAAATACACCAAACTTAAGCGGTCCCGCGATTGGTACTACTGACAGTATTTCGAAATACTGTCAATAATACTGATCGTTTAAGGTCAAATTTTGACAGTGTCAGTATACTGACGAAAAACATCAGTATTTAAGATTCAACGTAAAACTGATTGAAGCGAGCTTCAATATTCATCGTTTGAGGACAATTTCGATAACCTGATGAAATACTGGCAATATTCAATACTGACAGTAATTCTGAACGTGTGAGGGCCGCTTTCTAATTTAAACTTAGGATCAATATCAAGTGACAGTCAATTTTATGATGATTATCAGAATCTTATCTTTTTATGAATGGTAAAAAATTTATTTTATTAGTGAACCTTGGCTAAATCCTAAAGGTAGACTAAGACAATTTTTAAGAAAAGAAAACGACATATTTTTCTATAGAAAGACATAAATTGTTGCTTTCTCAAAAACTTTAGAACTCGTTTATTGATGAAAAGAATTTCTATATACCCTTCTCGCAGAGCCAGTTGGCCAGTTTCATATATGGAAAATGACGTGTCTAGAGATCGTCGAAACCAAACTACCCGCAAAGTTTACATACTACTTAGTATCAATAATTGTAAGGCTATGATAAGGCAATTTTTATTAAACTAATTTAAGGAATCAAAATAAATCTGTTGAAAACAAAAAATGAGTAAACAAAGCCGAAACTGTAGACTCTCCCACTTTTTTAAACAGGTTAGAAATTAAGTGCATATAATAACGGATAAACAATAATAATACTAAGATGTGGTGTTTTTTTTTGATATATTGGGAATTGGGTCCAGGTTTTAAGTAAAAGGCCTGTTCTAAACTTGCCTAAAAAATAGTACTACTGTATCTAATATCAAAGAACTTACTGACTAAGCCCGGATTACTTTCATATTGCAACAACTGGCTTAATGGTAATAGACGGCTCTATAAATAAGTATTAACAGAAAGAAACTTTAAAAGCTGGTAATAAACAAATCAAATTAATTGATATTAACTCTCTGTTCAGTGACTTCAGACTGTTACGTCACATCTTTTATCATTTCATTACGCAGAGGCAATCCCTGACTGGTTTCCAACTCAGAAACAGTAAATGTCAAGTTTTATTGGTTGAATGCTCACATGACTATGACGTATTCTGACTTGTGACCAATGGATGTATCTATTTCTTTGATTACTAGTTGTTATCAAATTAACTGGTGGCTACGTTAGTTTCAATAAAAATGAGTAAAATGGTAAATATCTGGGGGGCACAAAAAACTTTTTTTGCGGAAGAACTATGAATGCTGGAAGATTTTACCAAGAGTAGTAAAGCCTTGAAAAAGGACCAATACATCAGATTAAATAATAAAAAAATAATTTTAACGACAAAATAAAAAGTTCTGGTAATTTTTGAACCCAGTCACTGAAGAACTTAGCACTTGCCAAAGGCAAATGGACGTGGTTGTTTCATCAAACCATGAGCCTTACTTAGAGACAAGTCCACAGCAAGTTTCATTAAAATCCATCGAAACGTTCTCCAAATATTTCCGAAAATATTTTTTTTTTCAAGAACTTTGACCATCAATACCATTAGAACCATACACTTTTTTCTAATGACAATTACGTCAAATCGTCACCTTTCGATCTAAAGAATGACAGTACCCTTTTAATCATGTGCTTACTGGACACCCTGTATAGTTTATTGTAGGCGTTGCCTTAAAATATAATCTAAAACTATATTCATTTCGACAATCAATCAATATTACATTTAATTACCGACATACGTTTTCTGCTAGTGATTGTGACGCACGAGTAGTTTTCTAGCTGACAATGTCTGAGATTAAAGCGCTAATCAGTGAATGTTTTTTTTTTTAAAGACATTTATTTAGATACTTACACTTTCTAAAAGTTAAAGATAGAAAAGGATGAAATCAATATTGCATGTGCGCTTCCTTATTATCATAAGTTGAGGACGCACGGGTAAACTGGCTCCGCGAGAACTGTATTTTTGTTTATGAAATGCATAACTTTTACAAGTTATGATGTAGGTACGTAATTCTTTTCCTGGTAATTATCCCGCAGTTTGTTTTGTTCAAAACTGATCTCATTTCTCTAGGTCTGCTTTGACTTACTTCGTAAAGCTCTACTACCCCAAATTTTTTTATTGAATCATTCACCAATACGATTTTAATATAATCGAATCGTTATGGGCATTATTATAATACTGCAATGCTCTTGTTCTTAGTTATTTATTACATACATTGTGCCAACACTGATTTATGCACTAGTCTTGAATTTCCTACCTTTTGCACTGAAAGAAAAGGTAATGTTGTTAAATTTATTTACTATATTATAGTATATTGTTTACGTTTATTGCAAATTTTATATATTTATTGCTCATACTACACATTAAGTAATTTTTTACGTATTTAACAAATGTTACAATGAGATTACCTTTTACTTAGGATTCTCCTAACCAAGTACCTTGCTATTTATAATAATTACTAACGGTGGTGTCTCCCTACGCTCTCAGTATGCTTAAATTAAAGTTACCTACTGTAAAATTGCAGTCACGGTCCTAAGTTGATCTCAAACTGTTGTTGGAGCACGTTATAGTTGCTTTCTACATAGCTCGTTGGTTAATATAGCGTGACTGCAATTTCCAGCCATTCTATTAAGAAGAAAAAAAATACGAAAACTAGCCGATGTCCTTCTCATTAGAACTGTTCGCGGTTAAACAAGAACTATAAATTTTGTGTAACTGTTATATCAATAAAGTTTATTTTTATAGTTTTGTTTTTGTAGATCATTTACCCACGTGCACTTTTACAACATATAAATGTTGACTAACTTTAGTAAACAGGAAATATTTAGATACATAAAAAGTAGGGAGTGTCGCTAAAGCTTTTAAAAAAATAATAATTCATCGATCTGTTAGTATAATCATTTCGTGCTCAAGTTTTTAGAGCTAACGACTGACAATACGTCAAGTTTACTATTGTTTCGCGCATCATAAAGTGGTGACTGTATTATTTATCTATAGCAGTCGTAAAATAGGTATTGCAAACATTCTATTTTAGTTGACTTTATTCACGCAAAGACTGTGATAATGTTTTATTATAATGTATGTACTTTAGGAGAATATTTTTAGAATATACGTGCATCATCGTAATTTTAACTCAAAAACAGTTTTTACTTTCGGATCGAAAATATAATTTTGATAGTGAGCTGAAAAGTTGGAACATTCCATTACTAAAATTTTTAAAACAAATTATTACTACTAGAAAAGGATTTAATCTCACATTTGGGCATAACGAATGTTAAACCTAATTTGACTACTGAACAAAATGGATTGTACCTCTGTTAGTTTACTTAATGCATTCATTTGGCTTTCTTAGATACAGGGTAATAGCATAAACTTCCTTCCCTTCTGTACCTTGTACTTCGACAACCAATAAAGATAGAAATCTTTTCATCTGCAATTTACTTTATTCATGGCGATTCTAGTGTTATAAATAGAAATCGAGAAAATTCAGGGCAGAAAGTCGTGGTGGCTAAATGGTTCCCATACAAAAAATTGGAATAATGTCAAACATTAGGCACATATCTTAGATTAGATTAGTGGGTAGTAGTAGAAAGAGTAGTTTTCGTATAATATAGTATGTTAGAACCATAGCAACATTGATTACAAACAACTTTATTAAAGCATTATCATTTAAAATGACAATTATGGTCATCGTCTTTGATGAACTTTTAAGTGTAAGTCTATTCAGCAAGGACAAATTTAATGAGTGGAATCGGTATCAAGGTATAGATAATTGTTTTTTTTTTATAAATCAATATTGACATTAAACTAGCCTGATTGATACGGCAAAATTCAAGTTTTCTAATGTTTTTAGAATTACATTCATTTAATTGCACACATAGATTTTATTTTAAATAATGACGGCTCAAAAAAATGACACTCAAAATAGATTTACCAAAGAATGAATCTTTGTGGAAAAATAAACATTTTGAATGTGACAAATAACGTTTAACGCTTCTCCTGAAAACAAAAAGATTATACAGTCTGTCCCAAATTCGATGCTCACCATTGGGATCTCAGTTATTATCGAAGGTAGAAAAATGTTTAAATTAGAAAAGTTTTAAAGAATTACATGGCTAATTCAAATCTCTTTTGAAAAATAACCCAGCATTTTTTGTTTTCAAGATATTTGAACAAAGCTTCTATGGCCATTATTGTGCAAATCGTTTAGTAGACAATTGTTAAACTAAAATAAATATTTTTATACCATGCGATACATCAATAAAATGGTGATTTTTTGGCCTATTAGATGATAATAAAATTAGATATGGCTTCCATAAGTAAAACAAAAGTTAGTGTCCTAACCTCAAAAATAAATAAAGATAGAACATTTTGGGGACAACCAAATTATTCTTCAGAAGAAAGTGTCCTAACAATGTCGAAGTTTACCGGCTGTCCAATAAACAGTTTGCAAAATAATGGCAATGTAAGAAATCATAACTGTTCAGTTTTTTCGAAATATATTGAAAACAAAAAATAATAGAATATTTTTCAAAAAAGATTTGAATTAGCCATATAATTCTTTAAAACTTTTCTTATTTAAACATTTTTTTTACTTCAATAATAACTGAGATCCCAATGGTGAGCATTGAATTTGGGACAGACTGTACAGGGTGGTCTAATTTGCTTGTTTTTATATGGAAACTGCCAGAAGAAATTTAAAAATTATAAAGGCGTTGCCGGGGTCTTTTTTCAAGGTGAATTCGATGCCGCAAGCAGAATTTCGCTATCGTCTTTTGATTTCTTGTAATTGTCAAATTTTGGATTTTCGGCATTTTGAACAAGTCCCTGTAACTTCGTTATTATGAGAGTTTGGTGAAAATAACTTTTACATTATTAAGGCACTTTTTTACGTAGATTATGATTATGTTAATATTACTTAGAGCGTAAAAGCTATTCTCACAAAACTCTCATAATAACGAAGTTACAGGGACTTGTCCAAAATGACAAAATTTCACAATGACAAGAAAACAAAAAACGATAGCAAAATTCTGCTTGCGGCATCGAACTTACTTTGAAAAATTTCCTAAGGGTTCTGGCAGTTTCCATATAAAAACAAGCAAATTAGGCCACCCTGTACAGGGTGGTCTGTTCATGATTCTCTCTCTATCTCAAAAACTTTAAGATTTTTCAAAAAAAAAACGTTTAGACAGTCTTGGGGTGGTTTTCTAACGTAGGTTTGTGATCAACTCCCGATTGTTGATGCGAAACTAAATCGGTTTTGAATTGTTTTGGAGGTATTGCCGAATTTCACACAGTCATAGCTGTGAAAAATGTTTTTATCTTAACATTGTTACTTTTTCATTTACTTGGTAAAACGTAACACACAAGACTCACAAGAGACGTTCTAGGGTCTACAGCTCAGGTTAGTCAGTCAGGAGTAAATTCAGGTTAACACTTCCGCTAAAATACGCCTAAGATATATGGAAAATGAAAGTAAATTAAAGTTACGTATTAACACAATATCTCGGTATCAATTACCATCGATATGGGGCTTTATAAAGAGTCACTAGGAGTATCCAAAAATGTAATGATATACAGGGCGTATTTAAAATAAAAAAAAATGTAAGAAACAAAAAATGTAAGCCAATTATGTTAAGCTTGTGGTCAAACAGCTTCCACTCTTCGAAATATTTGCGCACTATGATTTCTGGACACTCTGTATAATACTTATGACAACAACGTAAATTAGTTATCAACTGAGATATTCAATATTGCTAAAATTGAGTGGGAAAACGTGGATCACTCTATATAAGTGTTGATTGGGAAAGCTGATTTCATGGCTACTCTAAGCGTGTAGATATTTGGGTGTTTTCCTCTTGTAAAATTTCTACACGGTAAACAAAAGACAAGAAGACAGAGTAATTGACGATTCCTAATAAATAGGATTTTTAGTTTTTTTGGTCAAGGTTTGGGTTACCCAATTATACGGGGAAGGTTGAAATACAAATTTTTTGCACACTTCAGTAATTTTTCCAGTCTTTTCCATCTGCCTTTATATAAAAACTTGTCACTGTCACTAGTGCTTATAAATTACTAGCCAACATTTTAAAAGCCCGATTATTGAAGATCAATTCAAAAAAGGAACACAAAATATTATTTTTTAGGTTTGTGTGGTGTCCAAACGAATTAACTGTAAAGTCGAAACATAAAATGAACAATATCCAAAATGTTGATTGAGTCATCCAAAAAGGTGTTCCCTAATGAAGCATTCTTCATTTACCTGAAACAAGTTACGTGTGTAAACAAATATGGCATCTACAAACTTACCAGTATATTGTTTGGTTGTAGAGTTGGTTTCACTTTCTAATGATTCCACTATTGCTAAACCAGATCTCGAATAAATCGCACCACATTGAATAACAATTATTAGAAAAGAAAGGCCTTGCGCTAAAAGAGAACATGTAATAATTAATTTAGCTCTTATTCAGTAGCGTAACAATGAAACTATAATTAAACAACCTCTCCAACTAATAGTCTTACTATGAATAACTCTAACAAGCACTTCTTACGATAACGAACCACTTCAAATACCTCGATAAGAAAATGATATTCCTATTACTTTTCGTAATATTCGACTGTTGTTATTGTATTTTAATAGGTTTACTAATTTTGCATGTTTGCATGTTAATGAATAGTGATTAAATTCACATTACTTTCCTTAATTTTATATTGTTTCGTTGCATGAAAACCGTATGCCATTTATGATTTTTGAACGTGCTAAACAGGAACGGTTTATGTCCGCACCCTGTATAGTACAGTTTTGAGTTCGGTCTCATGGTGTTTGGTGCTTTCAGGTGACGCAAGGTGATGGCGAGACGCCCATTCTCAGGTTGGCCGAATCTAAGTATACCAAGGGCTCGTCGTAGGTAAAGCAACAAACATCGATCGGTTCATTAAGAAACGGTGCAATAGGAATGAAGAGTTATTTTTATATTAGTTTTTTTCTCTTGTTAGTTGGGTTTATGCTAGTTAGTGTTTTACTGAAAATTTTTGGTTAAAAAATGTCGTTTCTCAGTGTTAGAGGGTGGCTCTTTTACTGCGGAACCGCTGTCAAATCTTTAGTCCAAGTTTTGTACCGTTTTAAAAAGTTTGTTGCTTGAGAGCCAAGACAATGTTTTAATAAGAAAAATATTTAGATGGTGCCAACTTGGACTGTGTAAAAGCTTGGTTGGTAGCTTTTTAACTATGTACAAGAGTCACTCGATAACACCTTGTGTCTAGCTACACTTTTTCAATTTGATTGTGTTTGAGGAAGTGTAGTTACACACAGCAAGCAATTTTTTTGTTACTGCTCTAAAAAAAGGCGAATTTCTGGTAGCCAGAAAGTCGCTGTTTTGTCCAGTCAATTTAGGATTTCACCTTGGAATTATAGAAGATAAGAAGCTGGACACTTGTGTATACCTTCATTTTAGCGTGTTATAAGGTGTATTAAGTTATTTAAATTCATTTTGCAAAAAGGTAACAAAACAAAAATATCAACTGAAAATGTCACTTAAGCTCTTTGACTTCTAACACCTCCAATTGTTTTATTTATCAGTTTGTATGTTTTGTTAATAACACTTGACATCTTCTCACTGTCTTAAAGGTTAAAACATTGACATTTTAGTTTCGTGAACGTTGTGTAGGTTTTGCAAGCGCGTACTTTGAAAGAGATAGGCAGGTTTTGAGTAAAGAAACCACATTTGCCTATGCTGCGCTTTTTATTTAATTTTTATAGAAAATTCACTTTTTTTACAGTTATAACCATTTTTTTTTGCATTTTAAAATGTGCTTTCTGAATGAACATTGTGCAATTTTAATTCAGTATTTGCTTTACGGCAGCTAGAGTGCCATAAAGCAAAGACTGAATTTTGAGGACATCCTATCAAACAGACACTTTTGATGTAGGTACACGAGTTTCTTTCCTTCTCATCTCTGTTTCGGAGGTTGACTATTTTAAGCTGAAATGACTGGGCTAGTTTCAATTCTGTGCCTTTTCACTGTAATACCGGGCGTCCCAATTATTTGTAAATGCGCTTAACTGGACAAAATTGGAGCGCCCTGTACTACTTTTGTAACAATAAGCAGCCGTTTATTTTCCATAGTATAATCCACGTTCGGCTTGTGTTTTCAGTGTGATATAGCGAGGAAATCGCGCACGTGTATTGGCCGATCCAAAGGACTGAAATCGTTCGTTTGTGTACTGATGATTTGGATCGGCCGTTATGTAAATACAATATTCTATTATACAAATGGGAAAAATGTATATTTAGGTTTGTTTACTAATAGCTCAGGTCGAGCAAATTTATTGGTACTTCGTGCGGTCACGTGCTGTTCGACGGTATATAATTACGGACAATTACAGGTATGTAAAGTTGATTTCTGTAAAGTTACGGGTTTAGAAGCAAAATCCCAAGGCGAATTTACGAACAAAACAAACTAATTCTTATTTTGTAATTTGAGTACTTGAGATTTTTGCGGTTGGCAAACCAAAAACTTTTGGCATTGCCACTGACAGTTCAGTGACCAAAGTATAATAATTTCAGTTGAATATTAAAGTTATATCTTTATTCAATTATATCGATTTCAAATGTACGGTTTCGTTAACGATTTTAATGATAAAATAAGCGTTATCATTACGTTAAACTTTAGCAATAAGTACATTATGCTACCTAATATTATAAAAAAATATGATAAGAAAAGACCTTTATCAAGATTATTTTGTGATTTTTCGGTGAAACTTTATACATTTACTTATCAGTTGAAAATGATATATGTGAAAAAAATAAATAAAAAAAAAACACTGTAAATAGATATGTAGAGTAGATCTTGCCTCCATTTGAGAGACGCTTAGTTTAATATTATTATTATTTGTGAAGATTAATTTATTGTTTTGTAATATATTTGTAAATTTTTAAAAAATGTATTTTGTTTGAAATGTTTTTCGTTGGAACAAAATAATTGGGTCGTTTTATTTTCGAATATTTTTAAGAAACTTAATGTGAGGAAAAAGGACATTATTATTTTATTTCTACAGTCGTATACCAATATCCTTTAAGTTTTAAGTGATTACTAATAACAGAAAAATTAAAAAAAAAACAAAATATGTTAAGTAGTTTTTTGATAAATGGGTGGTTCATAATGCAGAGAAGTTTAAAAACAAATATCTATTAAAAAATATTTTTTACAAAATAAGTGGCTCTGAAATTAGGCGTGGTAGTTTTAGAAACAGTCTTTACGTTTGCCCAAGCACAAAGGAACTTTACATGTGGAACAAATCCAATCCGTCCTTACTGGGTTCGCTTTAGTGCTGCAAAGGGCACACCTTCTGGTAGTCCTTGTAGGCTAATGAGCAGATGACTGTTGCCTTATCTCTATGGGTACGTAAGGCTTAAATTTCTTTATTTCAACTTCTGAGGAGGTACAAGAGTTTGTCTTTGGGTTCACAGGTCTTTCAGAGAGTAATCCATTTATGACACTTCGTCTAAAATCTTTAGCAGATGTTTGTGGTAACTTTAACCGATTATATTGTTTGAATTTATAATTGATGCGTCCAGTAAGTAAAAAAAAATTCGATGCCACCACTTTTTACTGCGGCGGTCAATTTTGTAGTATGAAAGTCTCTGGTGAAATAGGTCAACTCCGTTAATGTTATGGTTGTAATCACTTACTACTTTTGGGGGCACGGAACATCGATAATTTGGCCATCCTTCTCTTTTCTTTTGACTTGTTTGTTTGTTGTTTTGTTTGGCAAACCGGGGGGCAGCGCACCTCAAACGTATAGGCCTCCTGTATGGGCCCGTCACGTCCCGGTTGTTGGTAGCTACAGCAGCCCAGTCGACTTTATGAAGCCAACCAGTCTGCTAGGTCTTAGCTCCTTGATTGCCCTGGGCGTCATAATTGACTGTCCCAGTAGGACGCGAACGAGTGAAGGCTGGACACCACATTAAGATGTGCCCTGCCGACTCTTCCTCTTCCAAGCATCCTCAACAAGTAGGATCCTCGGTTATACCAATCAAGTACTGATGACGTCTCAGCTGGCAGTGGCCATTCAGTAGGCCGGTCACCGTCCTTAAGTTCTCTCTGCTTAGTTCCAGCAGGTATTTCGTATTTTTGGCTGAGGGGCCACTGATGAGTTCTTTGGCCTGCCTCATACCTATGACCCCGCGTTCTTGAAACAGCTGCTGGTCTAAAGATTTTAGCGACTGGATCACCCTGCTATTGGCGATCCCCACAGTCGGCTCTGAACCAACAGGCAGTTTCTGAGTGCCCAGTTTTGCCAGTCGATCCGCCTCTTCTTTTCCCGGAACCCACACAAGACGTTCTGTTGGGCCAGCTTTTCCAGGGTTGTTTTGCACTCCAGAACCAATTTGGAGTGCACTACTTCAGCACTGATTGCCACTATGGCAGCTCGGCTGTCAGAACAAATGTTAATTATTGTGTCTTCCTGTCGCGGGCTCGATAGTTCTAGCCCACAATACAGGATCACAAGCACCTCAGCTTGGAATACAGTAGCGTGTGTACCCAATGCCAAAGTGCCTCGCTGTTTGGCTCAACGCAGACACCTGCCCCCGTCAGCCCCCCTCTGCTGGATCCATCCGTGAACCAGTTGGATCCATCGCGGACGACCACCGGGGCAGCTCCATTTTCCCACTCCTTCCGCTCGGTAATTACAACCTTGAGGAAGTTTGAGGGCTGTAGCCTTCATCACCCTTGGGCATTATTTCTTAGATAATTGACCTTAATAGGTGTCATTATTGATGAAATAATAGCCCTGTCAGACATTCTTCTTCTTCTTTCATGTGCCTTGTCCGGTCTCCCTGACGTTGGCGATCACCATGGCAAAAGCTGTACGGTCCTCTGCCAAGCGAAAAAGTTCACCAGCCCCTTATGCCGGTCTAATCCCGAATATTTCTGAGCCACGACTGTTGCTTTCTTCCAGCTCCGCGTCGCCCCTCAATCTTGCCCTTTAGTATGAGCTGTAATAGACGATATTTATCACCTCTCAAAATATGTCCAAGATATGATGTCTTTCGGCATTCATCGGTCGTCAAGAGTTGTCTTTCGGTGTTTGCTCTTTGTAGTACGTTCTTGTTTGTAGCATGATGTGTCCACGGAATACGAAGCATTCTTCTGTGAAGCCACATTTCGAAAGCCTCCAGTTGGTTCATCGTCCTGACCTTCAGAGTCCACGTCTCTACTCCGTACATCAATACCGACCATACATAGCATTCAACCATGCGTTGTCTTAACTTCAGATTCAGGTTGTCATTGCAAAGAAAGGATCTCATATTATTAAAAGTTGCCCGAGCAATCTCTATTCGGCACTTTATCTCGCAGTCCGGGTTTAGATCCTCTGTAACAATACTACCAAGGTATTTGAACTTAGAGACACGTTCAATTTGGCTTCCATTAAGTTCTAGGGTCGTGCCATTGTGTGGTTGCCTGCTGAATATCATAAATTTGGTCTTTCCTATATTGATTTTTAGACCTTGTGTCTCTCCCACGTCACCGATTTTGTTTATAAGCAACTGTAGTCCCTCGATTGTGTTTGCTAAAATCACTGTATCATCAGCATATCTGATTGTTGTTATTGGCTCTCCATTTATTTTGATGCCGAGGTGTGACATTCCTTCCAAGGATCAGTAAAGATGTAATGTCAGACATTTAAAAATTTATTTTCAACCATGTCTGTAATAACGTTATTTCTTATGTGTAAAACACTCTACCAGGCAGCTGAGCAAAAAGGCTGATTCAAAATTAGATATGAGAGATGATACTATATCATTCTCACTACCTAGGGAATGAAAGTGCCACCTGGGTGCGTATTCTTGAAACGAAGGAAGGAAATTATCAAGAGAAAGACCTGTAGAATGTGACAGAAACCATCAATTCCCATTCGAAACCATTCAAGAATAGGCCCTTGAAAGCAAGGAACGGAATTCTCGATAGAATGTGACAGAAGAAGCTGACAATGGCGGGTTCCTGTCACATTCTACAGGTCTTTCTCTTGATAATTCCCTTCCCTCGTTTCGAGAATACGCACCCAGAGAGACTGAAAGTATTTTCCTCCCATGGGAGGAAAAGTGCCACCAGTAAAAAAAGTCACACTTTCTAAAGACAGTTTGTCACTTTCTTGACAAATTGACAAACATATTTTTAGTAACACCTTTTTTTCAGCCAGGTATTTATGTTGTATGCTGTATTTTTTCATAAAACATAACATTGGTCGTAGCAAAAATCTGATCGCAACTCTGGAGTAAACTGCTTTTTGAACCCTTGAACTTTAAAACCCCTCGCTCGCGTCTTGTCTCAAATTATTCGCGCAAGCAAAAGTTGCACTTTCTTCCCTAGTTGCGTAAATAACTATATTTTTGCTGGAACTAGCGTTTGCCTTATATTGCCCATAAAGGAGTTACTCATCAAATTATATGTAAAATAATTAGTTTATTAGTCAAAAAATCAATCTTAAAGAAACAAGTTTTTCCTACGTACTATGACAAACTGTTACTTTCAGAGTAATTTGTATTTTCGACGTGTTACTAAAATGCGAAATATTACAGTAAAAAACAAAACTTAGCCTATGCTGTCCTTCGTCCTTCATATTCCTCTAATGAAATTGTAATGTCAATTATCGTCTGGCATTTGTGATTTATCACGAGACGTGTCCCGAGTCCTTCAACCGTCAACTAGTTTTATGAGGTTATGTTTTTGTTTGTGAAAATTTGCCAACAACTTGAATTGATAATTATTAATGATTTTCCGCGTAAAGATTAAGACTTTATTAGTTTTTTACCAAACACACTTATGATCGTATTACGTGTAAAATGGGAACGGCAGTGAGCAAAAATTTGGATTTGTCTACCAACGAATACTGTTTAAAATTTGTGGGTAAAGATGTACTGTCACAGAATGACCCCTTTTGGAATAGATTTTTAGCTTTCAACATCACACCACCTACTACAAAGTGAGTCCAGTCTGATTCTACGTTGTTTACCTATCAATTTAACAAATACTGAACCTTTCAGAAATGACCAGATTATTTTGGAATCAAAAATTGAACCACTATGTCATGAGTTGCTGAAAAACAATCCAAACTCTGGAAACTTTGCCACTTTAATTCATATATTTACAGCAAGAGCAGCAGAGTTGTTAGGGGCTACTAACTCAGATGCGTATGTCATGGTAGTATAAACCCTAACCTCCCCTTTATGCCACCACAATTTCAGAAATTTATTCAACTGGCAACTGTTCAACAACCTATTCACAATCCGTTGCATTTTAAAATTTCTCACTGAAACTGTATCAGAAGACCAGTTGCTGGAACATATTGAAGCAAACTCTAATGGCACAACCCTAGAACTGTTTATTAGTGCACTGTTTTCTATTATTGTTGATGTGCCAGTTCAAGATAACACCTATGGAATTCACCTGGAAGCTGTTACATGTCTTTTGGTGCTCTTATCAGTACAGTTTCATTCTGGTCAAAGGTCTGACAATAGTTTAGTCTATGATGCTGTGATGAAGGGAAAGCATATAATTAGTGCACCTCTGTTTGTCAAGTGTCTTTTGGGTAATTTTGTTAGTCAGTTACCTTTACCAGCTGCTTATGGTGTAGGGCAAGGTCATAGTATTGTTATTGGTAAGTAAAATATTATTTTCTAAAAAGTAGTTTTAAATTTCAATTAAGTGATTGATGATCAGAAAGTTAGCCCATGTTGAGAAAGATGATAGTGATAATTTTCTGTCATACTCTGTTTAACATATTTTAGGTAGTAAAGTTCTTAGTAATAGCATAGACTAAATGATAAGTATAGACAAACTTTTAGAATTTTAAAGCCCCAGGCAACAATTTTAACTTGAATTCCAATCTGGTGTCTAGTTGACAAATCACACTTTTTTGTTTCTAGGCAAAGAATAACAGATTTTTTGTGTTTTGTTAAATTATTGTATTTTACTTTGTTGTATTTTTGGTTTAGTTATTTTTAATATTCATCAAGGGTTATGGCGGGTAATACCAGTGCAGGATTTAACTCCCTTAAATCGAGTCAGGTGTTTTTTGTTGTTTTTGATGTAATTAAAGCTTTTTGGAACCTGGAGTATAATTGCGGATGTGTCAAAAACATCCTTTTTGAAGAAATGTTTAGTTTCTTAATTTGTTTAGTAACAGAAGATGTCATTTTGGTTCATTTTTGTATCAAACTATTCTCATTTTCTTATGGCAAAACTCATTAATTTAGTGACTTATTTTGAACAAATTTGAACCATTATGATATTTGTTGTTTTTGTTGTAATTAAAGCTTTTTTGTTTTTAAATGTTGGCAACAGACCAAACAACAAATTTGATCAAACCGATTGGATGAAAGTACAACCTAATTTGTGAAACATAAAAGGCGTATTTTTGCGTCAGGGTTTACTAGAGTATTTACTGAAGATAAATTTGACATTAAATTTTGTCTGATATAATTAGTTCTTAAGGCTGCTTCATGAATAAATTTATCAGTTTATTTGACATCAAACTGGGGTGTAAAATTTGCTTTAGGCATGTTATTTGACACTTAATGTCAAAAACTGTTAATGTGACCAGGGACCATTGTGTCAGACTGTTGACATTAACTAATAAAACTAGTTAAACCTCCACTGTCGTCTTCGATTATCCAGTAATAAAATAGCAAACTTAACTTGCAGGTTTAGCAACTGAACTATGGTCAATTTTAACCTTTTCCCGTAAAACCGAGACTGACGTAACAGAGCAGAGCGAGTTTCAACAGGCACCATTAGCCACTCAAAGTATTCTGCTCCTTTTAGTCCTAGTTCATAACTGGACTACTTTAAATAATCCTTTTAGAATGAGTTTATTTTCCTGTTTAAATCAAGGTAATTATTTGTATTTTTCATGCAATGCCCTCTCTAGAAACTGGCTGTTTTTTTAGACAACACTCCTATGCCTCCCACTAGTGAAAACATCATATTTAAAACTGACTTTAACTCTCTGTTTGTAACGATTTGTAAGAAAGCCACTTTTGATGCTCCTACTTTGTTGCTCTATCTGCTGTTGCATAGAAATTCCACTTTTAAGGCCTACCTTTTAGGCAGACTGGATTTACAAGAATTGGTAAGTCAAGCTGAAATATTTACATGGTTGGTTGTACGATTTTAACTTTTGCCAGGTAATACCAATTCTGAAAACGCTATACAACGCTCCTAAGAGCCATAGTCACCATATTTACATGTCCATAATAATTTTGTTGATTTTAAGTGAAGACGACGTTTTTAACAAAACTGTACATCAAACTGTAAGTTGTTATATTTGGAACTTGCTGAATATTTTATGAAATTTCCTTTTAGAAACTCAAGAACATTAGCTGGTACACTGAAAGACAATTAACCGAAATTTCCTTAGGTGGCTTATTAATTCTAGTGATAATTCGAACTATTCAGTATAATATGTTGAAAATGCGAGACAAATACTTGCACACTAATTGCCTAGCTGCGTTGGCAAATATGTCTTCAGAATTTCGCGACTTGCATCCTTACGTAAGCCAAAGACTAGTCTCTTTATTCGAAACGATTGCCAAACGATATCAGAAGCTTTCCAAACTACTGAAAACCGAAGCAAACCATTTAGAAACGACCGTTTCAATTAACGAAGACGAAGCTGAACTAGAGCAAGACTTGAATGTTTTAGAGGAAGTATTGAGAATGGTTTTAGAGATTCTCAACTCGACTTTAACGTCTCAATTGACCAATAATCCAAATTTAATATACACTCTCCTGTACAATAGACATGTCTTTGAAGCGTTCAAAGACAATGTAGTATTCCAGGATATTATTCACAATATTGAGATCGTGATTAAGCACTTTTCTGAATTGTTGAGTACAAAGACTCAGCACCAGGAAGTGGACGCTTATGAAGTGCTCCAGGTGATTCAACAAGGTGGTAGACAGTGGCCAAGAGACAAGCTAACTGTAAGTTGCAGCTTATAATACTTGACTTGTCTATTATCGAGAATGCTTTCTAGAAATTTCCCGATTTGAAATTCAAATATGTGGAGGAGGAACAGCCTGAGGAGTTTTTTATACCGTACGTTTGGGATTTGGTCAGTCAACAGTCGATACTGAACTGGAATGATAGTTCCAGCTTTAACGTGACAGTTTGCTAGCGTTGGAATTCTCAAATCCATCAGTCGGACTTTTATCTTGAAAAGTTATGGTTTGATTAACAAGTAAACAGGTAAAACATTATAAATATCTAATTATGACACTTCCATTTGAACTAAGATTAAGTTCTCTAATTTCCATTGTGGAATTTGTGTATGTAGGGTCAACGTTGTAAAGAATATTTCATATTAAATCTATAATAGCTCTTAAAGGTCAAAAAGTAAAACGGGAAGATGTAATAATGTAATAAGAAGATTGAATGTGACAAATAAAAGAGTCCATTATTACGTCATCTTATTTTTCGCATATAAATATTTATTGATCTGTAAATATGAAAAGATTAGGTTATTTATTGCAATGATACTTGATTTAGAATCAAGTGATTTGATACGATTAATATTAGTAGTGTAAATACCTACATTATAGAATTGTCTAATTTTTTAAATTACCTACCATGTCTGTTACTAAAATGTAGCTTTTATATTGTCAAAGATGTCTAGTTGTTGATTTTTTATTGTTTCATTTGTTTCCTTGCAAAAATAAATCTAATATTTTTTTTTATTAAATTTTGTCCTATTAGTTAATTATTCAACGATTTAAACAATTTTTTATTCACTAGAGGTTTAAAAAAATTAAAATTAAATCACTCTAAATGACATTCGCTTATTATTTACAGATGTAAACAAACATCAATGTCACATCTACGGGCCGCGGTGCAAATTTAATAGAACTGTGATTTTAGTTTTTTTTTTTAAATATAAAACTTCGAAATTTAATCAAATATTGTATAAAACACGTGATTCAAACCCGTTTATTCACTCCAAGAACTTGAACTTGTTCTTTTCGTGAATAAGAAATGGTTTGAGTCACTTGTTGTATAAATAACTATTTTACGTCTAAGGGAAAATCCTTTAACAGTAAACTTTATTGCCAATTGAATTTACCCAGTTAAAATCTTTAGTGGGAAAAAGGGTCGGAGAGTAATGTAACTTTATTTAAAAAGTCGTAATTATTTGATGTAGGTATATACAGGGTGTTCCGCGAGGTAATGGTCAAAACAACTAATAACACAGTCAATAACACTATTAAATTTTAAAAAATTGTTTCTTGGTAAGGAAGCATTTGCGAATGGATGTTCTTAGGAAATTTTTCATAAAATGTTGTCCCTTACCTCGCGGGACACCCTGTATATGTATACCTATACAGTGCGTTTTTTTTAACGCGCAACATAGGATTTGACGTATTAAATTTTTAAGCCCATGACCATGTTACATACCATGTTAAATATCAAAAAAGTGTAATAAGAAGAGTTGTAGCAAACTAAATTCTCTACAAGATTGCATCAGGGCACTTTTGCCCTAAACGGTCATTTGAGGGAGATATTCCCCCAAAACTGTTTTAAAAAAAGAAACGAGTGCATAACTCCGTTATTTGAAAAAATATGTATAGCCCACTATTGGCGTTTCAAGTTAACATCGCAGCGCCAGTTGAACTAAAATCGGGCATAGGCACTCCAATGAAATGTCAGAAACAGCTGATTTAAACTTTTGGAAGGGCAAACACCGCTATTAAAACAGAGTTTCTGGTGATTAAATTGCCAAATTCATAAGAAAGTGTGTTTTAATGGCCGTGTTTGCCCTTCCAAAAGTTTAAATCGGCTGTACTTGACATTTCATTGGAGTGCCTAATTTATGAAACTAGTGCTAAGTTCCTAACCTTTAAATAAAATCAACGTAAAAAGAAACAGAGAAATGACAGCTGGAAAACCAGACGGAGTATCTCTTATCTTGAAACGCCAATACTTAGCCCATTTCCAAAGATTTATTATAGCTATACAGTATGTCCAAGATTCGATTCTCTATACAGGGATCTTGCTTCCCGTAAGGTCTACTGCAAAGGTTAAATAGAGAAAGTTTTAGAGAATTTAATAGGCAATCCAACACCGTTTTAAAAATATTTAATTTTTGCTTCGTTTTTGAATTATTTTCGAAAAACCAAAAACGACCATTTTCAAAAAAGTGTATTTTCGCTAATTTTAAAATTTGGCTTAAACATTGTTAGAGCAACTTTTTAAGGACTATCTTTCTGTGTATTTCGTTTTTTTCAGTTCCGACGTTTCTCTCTCGAGATACCATCATCAACTTATTTTTTTCTTATGGACGCTATTTTGTTTTTTTATCTAGTTAAAAAGAGCACATTTTTTGCATTAAAATGATGTATTACGTTACAAAAAAAATGTACTTTTATGTTAAAAAAGCTAAAAACAGTAATTCTTAAAATTACGTTAATGCAAAATCTAAACGATTACAAAATGATGAAAATGTAGTATGTAATCAAAGTTTAAACTAGCTTTCAATCTAACCAAACATAACTTAATCTTAATCTGGTAAATTTTTAAACTGTCTCCCGTTCGGTCGTCGACACTTTTCGCAATTCTTTAGCACCCTACTTATGACTTTGCCAAGTGTATTTCGGTTTATCATTGCAAAAGTATTTATTACCCTTTCTCGGAGAACATCAACATTTGTAGGAGGTTCTGTCTTAAAAATATCCATTCTTTTTAAGATTTATTTTTTCTTTTTTTTGTGTGCGTAAATTAAAAATTATAAGGGATGCTAGGGTGATTCAGGTAAAAAAAAAGGTAGAGAATTGTCAATTGTTGACTTGAGATTGATGTCATTACTTTAGAATACGATTTAGTCGCGAATTTTGAGCTGAAAACCGAAGAAAAACGCGGAAACGATAATACGGTTACGAGTTATCGCGTGGTGAATTTGGTTTTTCTTCCCTGCTTGTTTTTTTGGACAATACTTTTGCTGTGCCCTAATCCTAAACCAGTGCTGGCGTCAAATGAGGAGTTTTGGACGATCGGTTTGAGCTGAACAGGATAGGCCGAGATCTGAAGTACTACACACGTACACGACGATACCGACAGTGGTGCCAAAGAAAGCAGATGAAGAGAGGTCCGTCATTGTGATTGACACATAGGAGGGACTCTTTCAATTTAAACAGTGAACCTGAGCCTAAATTAACAATTTCAGAGACTGTAAGTAGTAGATAAGTTGTTTAATTTATTTAGGGATTGTTTGACAGGATGTAAATTTAATTACGTAGTGATTATTGATTTCCAAACAGTCGCCTGTGTTAGAAATTAGATAGTAAATTAAGTTAGATTCGCGGTAGGTAATTATAGTTAGGTTTAGTTATTTCCCCTTGGAAAAATAACTTGGCATCCCTTTGGGTTATGAAGATCAGTTTTTTGTAAATTCTTTTTGATTTTTATTTTTCTTCAATTTAACTTAAATCAAAGAATGGATAAAAATCAAGATAATCACTCTCGAGAAAGTTTAGTTGATATAATTATGCGAATAGATAAAAGTCCAACGGTTCAGGAAAGGAGACCTTCGGAACGAACTAGTCCCGAGAGTGATTCGCTTAACAGTTCAAACTCATAAATCTCATTCTTAGCATGACCCCAAAGATACACATCAAGAGGGGATACTCTGGGGATCTAGCTGACCATGGGATTGAACGGTTTTATGCAATGACATTGTTGTTGAAACCATAATTTTCTAAAATGAGCTTCATTTGGCACAATTTCTCGAAGAGCTGGTAAGATCTCAGCTCTCAATAAATCCAAATACCTCCTTCCATTAAGATTATAATCAAATGTAAATGACCCTATTAAACGATTTCCTAAAATGAGAAACGTTGCTCAGTTACTGAGTCGCAACTTTATTATAAAAGTATTATTTTATTTGCATACCCATGATTCCACACCAAATATTTAAGCCAAATCTTGTCTGCATCCGTCTTTGAGCAACCTCATGGGGATTCTCTACAGCCCAAAAATGTCTGTTGTGCTTATTAAAAATACCACAATTAGTAATCCTGCTTTCATCAGTCCATACAACAAAATTAGAAAATTCTGGGTCCTCATTACATTTATTAATGTACCAGTTCGAGAAACGCAGTCTTCTAGGATAATTGGTCTCCAAAAGTCATTGTACAACTGTTGGCTTATAAGGATGATATCCAGAAGTTTTAAGAACAGTTGATTTTGATACGTTTACATCTTGTCCTACCATTCTAACAGATGCGGTTGGGTTTGCAATGACGACTTGCAAAATATTCCGATTCCGGATTTCATTATGAAGACGGTATGATCCCCTCGGTTTTTCAAAAGCACCGTATTCTAATAAATTAACAACTAGATTTCTAAAGTGGGTCTTGTGAGGTTGGCGTCGTTCTGTATACGTCTCCAAATACCTAATTGAAGTCACGACTGCGTTTCTGTTGGACTGAAGATATAGTGCCAGCATGTCAAATTTCTCTTCATTTAAATACTTATTTTGTGGCATTTTAATACAAATATTAATTACAACCACGAACGAAAGCTTATGTGCGCAACAGTTTTGAAAAACCGAATAAAAAAAAATAAATGTCACTTGATGATGGTATCTCGAGACCGAAACGTCGGAACTGAAAACGAAATACACAGAAAGATAGTCCTTAAAAAGTTGCTCTAACAATGTTTAAATGCTAAATTTTAAAATTAGCGAAAATACAGCACTTTTTGAAAATTGTCGTTTTTGGTTTTTCGAAAATAATTCAAAAACGAAGCAAAAATTAAATATTTTTAAAACGGTGTTGGATTGCCTATTAAATTCTCTAAAACTTTCCCTATTTAATCCCTGTATAGAGAATCGAATCTTGGACATACTGTATTTTTGTAGCCGTCTTTGTGCTAATTCCTTTGTTCTTATAGGTCAGTGAGCGAAAATGTTTTGTTCTTTTAGTCATTTCTGTTCTGACGTTTTGAACATATTTTGTGAATAAGTTTGTGGTCTATTGTAATGCCTAGGTATTTTGCGTAAGGTTTTGGTTCAGTTATGTGGCCGTCTGCTGTTATTGTAAGAGAGTTTATGTTACTTCTGTGATTGAAAAGCAAAAGCTGATTTTTGTCGCGTTAGGTTAGGCCATTTATAAAACCACGTCAGTGTGTGGTTTGTGAGTGACTGGATTCATGTCGTCTTGTTTCTCTTATGTAGCTACAAAAAAGTGTAAATCGGGAATTTTTTTGGAAATTTCATCCTCTACAAGATTGTATTAAGGTGATTTTGTCCTTAAGGCCCTCTTTACAAGGTAAAAAATGTCAGGAGGCACCAAACTCCTTTTTTAAAACTAACTCCATTACGACTGAGGTAAGCTCCGTTATTTGAGGAGCTACAAAAAAGTGTAAATAATATAACATCGTTTACAGTTACCCCACCTTACCCTATAAAGATAAAGTCCATCTTCAATTTAGGTACATTGACAACGTCGATGATTTTTAGGATGAAGACATTAAAAAAGTTAAGTTTTAGGCGCAAAAACTTTAAAACATTACGCGCCTTTTCAAAAATTGAAACCCAGAAAAATATCTAAAATGTTCAAGTTTATTCACAAAACAAGATAAATACACCATTTATTATTTGCCAGCTTTACGTTCCTGACTCAACTGGGCTTTACTCTTATTCCTAAACACCTCTTTCTTTTTCTGCTTAATCTTCCTATCCTTGCTAGCTTCCTGAGCGGCCACTTCCTGTCTATGTTTTTCCAACCTCTGTTTAGTTTCTTCCTTTAACTTGGCTTGTTTATGCTGATATGACGCTTTGATCATTTTCAGCATCGAAGCGACCTTTAACAGATTTTGTTAGTTTTTGTTGACAATTGCTAAATAACAATCAAACCTTTTGTTCATGCGGCTCTCGTATGACAGCCACTCTTTCCATAGATTTCTTCTTTTCGTCCAGTTTTACACCGTGGTTCGGTTTATCTCGGTAAGGTAGTGCTTTCTGGAGTTTTGTCGGGACTATTAAAGGTTTGAACGGTTTTTCTTCTCGTACAATCGGCTGCAATTAAAATATTATTTAAAAAAAAACGTTGTTGATTTAACTCTGATAACTTACGGTATACAAACTGTCTTTGTTAACAGGATTTTTGATGTTTTTGTCCCGTTTAATTTGACCCGTCGTTCTTACACCACACCACTGATTCTTCTGATCCGGAGGTAGTAAGAGAGTGGTAACAGGATTATAATATTCAGGAACATCAACTTTATACCAAGTGCGGCAGAATACTATGTCTACAAAATGATAGTGAAACGTTATGATCAGATAATTTGACAATCAGTCCCATCAGTAATGGTAAATAATTCAAAATAATGGGTCAAAATAATTCGATTTAGCACAACTTACCTCAGACAAAAAGTCAACAGAAACCGAAATACAAGGGGTCAAAGTTATTTTTTTAAAATACATTATTTCACTTAACACGCGGTCCCCTTGGAGTTTCTTGCTAAAATTAGGTATTCGAGGATGCCAAATTTGATTATCTACTCAGTTTTAAGCCAGCTTATAGAGGTCGCCATCTAAAACCAGTGATTTGCTTTAAAATCACTCTAACTTTTTTCTGGTAAGGCGGAGTGACAACTGAAATTTGAGTATCGGTTTTCCAATATTTTTTTAACAAAAAAGGTATACTTAGTTGGCATCCTTAAAATCAACAGTTTACGAGATATTTGCAATTAAAGTATTCGGTGCCAAACATGATTGCAATTTGTAATCTTCTTGGAGGTGGAACCTTAGATCATTTCTCATTACAAGTGAGAAATTACTTAAACAGAAAAATTTTCTGAATCGTTGAATTGGTCGGAGCAGCCAAATATTGTGACCAGCACCAAGTTCGAAAAGTGGTCCTCCAGATTTTTACCTGAAGCATTTTGTGTATGAAGAAATAATAGATAACCAAGGCAAGTTATTAATTTCAACTTAAAATACTGTTGAGACATTTTGGAACAATGCTGTTGAGATATTTTGGAACAATAATAGACAGTTATTTCAACCAATTTTTTAATTTTTTTTTATAAATGCCTTGAGGTCAATATTTTAATTGCAAAAAACTCGAAAACCGTTTGTTTTTGGGATACTTACTAGGTAGGTATACCTTTTTTGGCAAGAAGATATTGGAAAACAGATACTCAGGTTACAGCTGTCACTTGGCTATACCAGAAAAAAGTTATATCAATTTTAAAGCGAATTATTTTCTACAGGTGGCGACCTCTGCGTGCAGGCTAAAAACTGCGTTGATAATTAAATTTGTTATCTTCAAAAACCCCCGAATATCTAATTTTACCAAGAAACTCCAAGTTATTCATGAATAATTAAAAAAAGACCATTTTAAAAAAATAACTTTGACCCCTGTATTTCTGTTTTCGTTGACATTTCGTCTGAGGTAAGTTGTGCTAAATCGAATTATTTTGGTCCCTCAAATCCGCTATTAAATTATTTACCATTACTTATGGGACACCCTGTATAAATGTTTACATTTTTTATTTGTCTTAAAATCGACATATACCAATCGCTTGTCAAACTTTTGACACATGTTTTGATTATTTTAAATAGTTTACCCGATATTTTACTTACTCAATCTAAAGATCTTTTTTTTCTGATTTGAAACATATCTAATTTATTGGTTATGTTGGTCACTTTTCAAGAATATAAATTTTAGTTGTCAAACCTAATAGTGTTGTTGCCATGAATACTAAAAACAATGGAATTATTTGACTAACATTGGCCAATAGTGTCAACTAGCCTTTACAGTGTTGAAGGCTCAAAAGTGTATTATTAATGATAAGTCTCCACAATTTAAGTTTTTACAACTGTCTAAATGTAATTTAGCAATTTTTTAAAGTTTACACTACATTTTGATGGTCAACTGGCTTTTACAGTGTTGCAAGTTTAAAGTTGCGTAATCAAAGTCACGGAACATCTTTCTTATACAATTTCAGCTTTCACAATTGGCTAAATTTGATTTACCAAATTTTCGACGTTTAAACTACATTTTAAAAGTCACGTGACTGTTTTTGACAGGCGTCACCTGGCTTTTACAGTGTAGGAAGTTCTGTGTGTAGGAATGTCTCTTACAATTTCAACTTTTGCAACTGTTTGTTGCAAATTTTTATTTACTAAATTTTCAACGATTAATCTACGTTTTAAGTCACGTGACGTCACGAACTGTCTAAATTTGATTTAGCAAATTTTCACAGTTTAAACTAGTTCCCATGGTCACGTGACTGTTTTGACAGGTGTCAACTGGCATTTACAGCGTCGCAAGCTGAAAAATTGGATTATCAAAGTCACGTGACATGTCTCTTAGAATTTCAACCTTTACAACTGTCTAAATTTAATTTACCAAATTTTCAACGATTAAATTACACTACGACGACATTTTAAAAGTCACGTGGCTGATTTTGACAAATGTCAACTTGCCTTTACAGGTTGCAAGTTTAAAATTCACAACAGCAAATGACTGATTTAGCAAATTTTCACAGTTAAAACTATTTCCTATGGTCACGTGACTGTTTTGACAGGTGTCTACTGGCCTTTACAGTGTTGCAAGCTCAAAAATTGGATTATCAAAGTCACGTGACATGTCTCTTAGAATTTCAACCTCTACAACTGTCTAAATTTAATTTACCAAATTTTCAACGATTAAACTACATTTTATAAGTCACGTGATTAACTTTGGCAGGTGTCAACTATCCTGTACAGATTTGCAAGCTCAAAATTCCATTATCGGCACGTGACGTGTATTTTACAATTTCAGGTTTTACAACAAACATTTACAACGTTGCAAGCTGCTAAATTCGAATTTGATTTAGCAAAATTGCACAGTTTAAACAATTTCTTATGGTTACGTGACTGTTTTGACAGTGTCAACTGGCTTTACAGTGTTGCAAGCTGAAAAATTGGATTATCAAAGTCACGTGACATGTCTACTTAGAATTTCAACTTTTACAACTGTCTAAATTAAATTTACCAAATTTTCAACGTTTTAATTACACTACAACGACATTTTAAAAGTCACTGATTTTGACAAATGTCAACTGGCCTTTATAGGTTGCAAGTTTAAAATTGCATAACAACAGCTTTTACAACTGTCTATTTCATTCTGCGTTTGGCGCGGCAGGAATAGAAAAAAAAAAAAAAATAATATTAAAACAAATAAAGTAACCAATATAACCGCAAAAAAAATATACCTTTTTGCAATCAGAAAAACTAAAGAACAATGACTAAAGTTTCCGATTTAACAAATAAAATATAGGGCGTGTTTGATTTAAAATAATCAAAACAGGAGTCAAAAATTTGATAAGTGATTGACATATGTCAAATCTGAAATCAAATTCCGGGCGATTTAGAAAAAATGCTGCAACTTTGCTAGTTGCACTCTGTACAAATTGAAAATAATTTTCAAAGATACCTACCATCCAGTAGCTTAAATTAATAATTAATCCCAAAATCCAACAAGACAAGAAAAGAAAATTCATTTATGGAAACAAGAAAAACTTACCACTCAATAATATTTTATCTTCAAAGGTGGCCCTAAAACAACCTTCAGGCTTGCTGGCCGCTTTCTTAATTTGCCCCCGCACCCCCGACACTGTCTTAATCCTCGCCCCTTCAAACTTGGCCACCTCCAAAGCGCTGTTAAACATTCCCTTGACGAAGGCAGTTTTCTTGTAAATTTTCAATGGGTAACCGATCAGTTTCAATTTTTTCATTATTTGCGTTGACTTGTCGAGTTCCTGTACGGATCCAGTGGCGGCAATCCTAAATCCTTGTTTTTTCAATATCTGAAAATTTTCAAGTTTAACGAATATTTCAGAATGGGTAATAAATTACCTCTGGATTAGACTCTACACTTTGTAAGGCTAAAAAACCGGTGCCTTGGGGGGTGATTGGTCCCCAAAAGTGAGCATTGCATGATAAATGCTCTGGAGTGTATTTTAAGTATCTGTATTTTAAATCATCTTCCAATTTTGAATACAAAGGAATAGTCTGGAATAGGCAGAGTGTTTAAAACAAATTAAAAAAAAAGAAAAAGTATGGTATTACCTGGAAACGACGCCATCCCATTGATATAATCAGAGGATCGCTAGTTTTCAAAATTTTGCTATACCACCTGTGTTTTTTAATTTTAACGTTCACATAACCAATATTTTCCTCACCCATATTTAGTGAACCAACCACGATAGGATAAGTGGGGTCAAAGTTGGTTATAAATTCAGCAGGAACGTTCTCAAACTCCATTCTCACGTACATACCAGGCCTAAAATAGTTATTTTAGTTCACGTAATCTTAATTTTTTTCATTCAACTTACCTAAAACCTTCTACTTGTACTCTAACATCATCTGGCATGTTCTCAAACACTGTTTTATTAAGCTGAGCCTGCTTCTCTGCCGTCATTTTTAGTTCTTCATAATAAGTGCTCTTGTCAGTATTGTCATACTCGGCATCAAATCTTTCTTTGAGTTTCCGCTTTTTTTCGGCCAGAGCTTCACGATCGGCCTTCTCATCTTTTTCTGATGCTTCCCTCTTTCGTTTTTGAGGCGCTGAAGGTCCTGCTTCAGTCTGATCTTTGTTTTGAGGTGCTACATGTTTAACGCCAGTTTCCAAGTCCTCAAAGTCTCCGTATACTTCCGAATCCACGTCACTTAAATCTTCGGCGTCGTCTAGCTTCAGCAACTCGCTGGCGTCCTCCGAATCTTTCCATTTTCCCGTTACGAAACAGTTGGCTATCAAAGCTTTATTCTGTTAAAGAAAAATTGTAGAAGTCTCGAAAAGCCAAATTGATAGTACAGCTTGCAAAGGGACTCAAAGAATCGCTAGAATTTCCGTTTCGAGAAATGTCCACAAGAGAACGTACTAACAAGTTTATTTATTTAAAAAAATGCATATCTAAGAAAATTCAAATTCAATGGCACTTTTAAAATACTTGAAGAAGCTACGTTTATTAGTCACAACTTTGATTAAAACATTTTTTCTGTTGCTTACAATAATCTTTGATAACTTCGAAACCCTTTGTCAGATGTACTATAAATAAGTCTTTAAAGTTGTTTCATTTCGTCGACAGGTGGCGCTTTTTACACACAGACAGCAAAATTTGCATTTTTTTAAACTAAACCAAGCTATCTTTAATGGTTAATGTTCGCCTTTCAAGGGCGCAGAGCATAATATGACAATTTCTTAAGTCTGTTATTTGACACATAATGTGAAAATCTGTTAATATGTCAGATGCTTGTCTTTTTAAAAAAATTTCTTCCATGTGTAGTAGCATGAGTAGTATGGGCAAAATATCAAATATCATGCATTGTCACACATGTCTGACAGGCGCTGTCACTAAAACATTACTTTCAATGTCAATAATCAATTAGTTTAGAAGATTGAAAATAGTCACGTTACATGCATGATAAGGTTTTAATTTTAAAAATGGTCCTGTGGCTTATAAAATTAAATTTGATGATTTAAAAACGGTCACAAAACATTATAAATGCCATTTTGACATTAAGGAAATTCTCTTGGAATGTATTTTTAACCTTAAAAAAAAGAATCACATGAACTTCAGGATTCCATTTAAACCTTAAAAACAGTAACAGAAATATCATTTCATTCTTAAAAAGAGTCGCGTGCGTGATTTCGTTTTGTTCATTTCGACCTTAAAAAGTCGTCATGACTTTCAGAATATCATGTTTAGCTTAAACTGAAACTTTAATTCCAAAATGTTATCGAGGAGGCATGTTTTGTAATGAAAAGAGTGTTGGTCAGTTTTAACAGTGCCGGTTACAAGATATTGTTGCGAGAAGGACTCTTTAACAGTAAGCAGTAGGATAGTTAATTCGTGTTACCCCGTATTTTGATTGTTTATGTTCTCGAACGTCGTAGTTCAGCTGTTTGTGAGAGAGAGGGACTTATGTCATAGTTTGAAGTTTAAGAGAGAATGCCAATTTCATGAATATTCCCGAATTTTCTCGAATCCATAGAAGCCTATATAGGCCGCATTCGTTTTCACGCTCCATGGAGCGAGCAGAGCTTTTTCGACGTCACAATGACGTAATTTGACAATTGGTCAAATTATGGTTTTGCCAAATTACGTTATCATGACGTCAAAAACGCTCTGCTCGCTCCATGGAGCTGGGCTAGGACCGGTTAGTTAGTTGTCGTTGTGATTGTTAAGAGTAGTTGTCAGTTCGAGGTTATACAAACAAACGAAATATACTGTGCGAGTCAAAAGTAACAAGTGGTGTTTAGTGAGAAAAAGGGTACAATATTTTACCAGAAAAACATTTTGTTCGAGTAAAATATAAAAGTTCATCCAAAAATTCCAATACAATTAATACTAAATCTTCGACTTTCCTCACTATTCAATTTTCAAAATTTGATTTCTTCAATTTTTTAGTGAAAAAATGGCAAAAACTGTCTGTTCCTACCAAAATCAAATGAAGAATATCAAAAAGTTAGGTACTAGACAACTCTTCTGTTCTAATTTGAATGAGAGACCTACTAAACGGATTTGCATTTTATGGAAAAACGGTGGCGTACATTGCACAAATATTCAGTAACTTGTTCGATAGGACGCCACTGGCAAAAGTATTTTCAAAGTGTCGTTGTAATTGAAAACACTTTTTTTGAATTAAAGTTAGTACGTCCTCTTGTGGGCATTTCCCGAAACTGAAAATATTTTCTAACGATTCTTTGGGCCCCTTTTTATAACAGGTTTTTTTCCCAACTGTATGATTCAGTTGCTCTACAATTAACCAAAAATGCCACTCTAATTTGGACACCTTGTACTTAAGCATTACTCTAAAAATAGTTTTACTTAAAATAACAAACAAAACACTTACTTCTTCGTCAGTCCAATCTTTGGTAGCAGTATTCCAAGGAAACATTAAAGAAGATTCCATTAAATTCATGTTATCTTTATCAGACTTCAGCTTTTGCTGTTGCTTAGAAACTTTTTTAAAAATACCACCAATATCTTCTTCTTCATTGTCTGACTCTTGCTGTGCCTCAGTTTCAGCAGCTTGTTTCTGAAATTTAGTGTCAAAAACACCTAAAAAACACACATTTTTAGTAATAATATTGGATTGATTAATGCCAACTTGCCGTAAACCAGCTTCATTAAATTTTGATTGCTACTGATCCTGTCTAAGAAAGCATCCTGAGCTTTTTTCGCTAAGTTGTCCTTCCATTTCAATGTGGTATCCTCATCATCTTCATCTCCACTTTTACCTTCATTAACATCGTTTTCCGAATCAATGTTCTCATCGGAGTTAAAGTCTTCATCATCCGAATCATCTCCATTAAGATTCTCTGCATCCTCATCTTCAGAACTTTCACTGTCTTCATCACTTGAATCTTCTTTAGTAAGAGACTTTTTGCTTTCTAATTCGTTCAGAACCTCCTTAATCTTTGAACAAACATCATCTCTAGCTTTAGGTTCAGGTTGAGATTTTACTTTAAAGCTCCCAGATGAATCACCTTCCTCATCCGAGTCCGATTCGCTATTATCAAATTGTTCTTCCGTGTCTGAAGGGTTAAAAACAACTTTCCTACGAATCCTGCCAGAATGCTCCACTTGTTCTTCCTGATAACTTTTTTTGCGCAACTTTTTTAACTCTTCTTCTAATTTTAAGTCTTCAGATTCCACAGATTTAGTGACACTGGGTTTTTCAAAAAGCTGAACACTATCTTGATCAATCAAATCATTATCATCTTCAAAATCCATGGCAGTGACTTTTTTACCGCCAGTAAAAATTTGCAGCTCAGGTTGCTGAATTTTAACGTCAGTGGTCTCTCTAGTTTCAAATAAGTTTGCAACAATGTTTGCTGATTCACTGTCTTCATCTTTTCTCATTTGACTTTGTGTGTTTTTCAGTTCGACATATACGGCGTCTTTGTCGTAAACTATGCCGCCAACACCGGAAAATGGGGCGTAAACTAGTTTTTCCTTTTCCACTAAGGAACGTTTTTTTAGTTCTTCTGGTAATGGGCAGGGATCATGCAAGTAGGAAATTTCGTTTATTCTTAAGTCTCCAAAGCCTGATGATAAAAAATCGAGTTTTTATTAGCTTGAATATAGGAGTTTAAAATAAACTGCTTAAAGATCGATACAGCAACATTTTTGGCCATTTTTAACGGCCTGTATCTCCAAAATGCTTCAGCCGAATTTAATGAACAAAAAAGGTTTTGAAAGGTCGTTTCTTCTAGAATCAGGACCGTCATTCATTTTGCTTCAAAAGTGATTTTATTCACAGATATACAGAGAGTAAAGAAAAATGTGCTGCAAATTTTAACCCAGTGCATTTGATAGCTGAGGTAATTTTAAAACATTCTTTCTTATGTTATTTCATGGCCTTGGCTGATATCTTGGGACATGTTTGGGGGTTTTTAATTTTTTGGTCAAAAGGAATTACAGCGTGTTTTTGAAAAATACAGAAAGGCTTTCACTAATCAGTGTATATCCCTAGTTTAAGTTTTAATATAAATTCTTTTATTAAAATTATCCTCAGTTTAACTGCAATACAGGGTAACATATGAGAACGTGTAAACTTTTGGTAATTATTGTCCTATAACTCCATTAAATTTTTCCTATTATGCACAACACAAAATACCAACCAAACCCATTATATGACACAAAAAAATTATTCCAACTATTAAATGCATTATTAAATGCAAAATTTGATACACGTTTTTCTTTACCCTGTATATTGGTGCAGAAATCACTGTTAGTCAAAATGAATCGCTGGCTCTAATCCTACAAAAAACGGTCTTTTAAAACCATCTGTAATCATTAAATTCGGCTGAGGCATTTCGGAGATACATTTTGTTAAAAATTGTTAAAAATTATGCTGTATCAATCTTTTCTGTGAGCAGTTTATTTAACAAATTGAATAAAGTGTAAAATATACTTGAAAATATTAGTTGGTACTTAATCATATTTTGTAAAAACTGGGAGTCCATTAATTTGTAAATAGTTATTTATCTACTACTAGCAGGGTAAGGATCCATTACATAGCTTACTTTGAGTTACATAATGAGGGATTTTACAGTCAGTAGTGCGATAATTAATGATTTTATCGCACTCGTGCGGAATAGCACCCTAAGAGTACCATAAAACAATCATTATCGCATTAGTGACTGTAAAATCCCTCATTACCTAACTCAAAGTTAGAGTTAAAAATTGATAATTTCTGTGTTAATAGTACATAAAATATTGTACAATACACCTGTGTTGTATACAGTGCATACATTCAAAAAAGTGTACTTTTTTGCACGATTTTATAAAAAATAGTTTAAAGAAAAGAAGGCCCATTTGGTGTTAGCAGTAAACAATAAAAATACAAGCAATGTATTACTATAATTAAACTTAATATTTTGGGGCCTTTTAAAAAGAAATTAACACACAAAATTTACTAAAAAAACGAATCTGCCTCTCCTATAACTTATGGATGCTTCATAAAGTTTAAAAAGGTTATTTAATAATGTAAAACAAATTGGAAATCACCAAAAATATAAACAAGTACCATAAGTCTACAATATGAGACTTAGGTATTTATGCAGACAATCAAGCAGAAATCGACTGAAATAGAGGGAGAGGAACAATGTAATAGACATTCAAAATATCAGTATTTAACATTGTTATGTCATCCTGTTTATTTTATTGTAAAATTCGTGCAAACGTCAAAATATAACCCGTAATTTCAGGCATCCCTACAAAACATATTTTTTGTTTACCAGAATTTGAATTTGTCAAAAGTCAAGTACAAATTGTAAAAGGAGACATGCTACTTAATCCAACCTAAAAATTGTCAGGTGACCATAAAAATTTAATTTTAAGGGTGTAATTCATCAAGATTTATCATTATCTCAATTCCAGGGGGACTTACAACTAAATTTAAGAATGCCACAAATGTGTAAACATTTGAAGGTATCCTAAGGCAGTTTAAATAACTTAAAGACATTTGGATGTATTTCATTTTAGGCAGTTTTAAGGCATTATCCCTATGAGGCATTTTGAGCAATAATAGAAGCATTGTGACGTATTTTAAAGGCATTTCAAGGTATTTTGTTTGCAAAAAGGCATTTTGGTGTACAAAAAACATTAGTAACATTATTTGAAAAAAAAACTGCTTACCAGCAATGTGAACAGCATTATCACTTTTTAAAGGAACCCCTCTAATATATCCGTACACAGAAATGGTTCTGTCACATTTAGGATTTTGTCTTATCAGTTCCTGATTGGTCAAATCCTCATATCGATCTCCAAGCATGTAGCTGTGGTTTTGCCTCCATAATAAAGGCCTAAACTTCATCACCGATATAAACCTACCCAGGTTTTTAATTTCATTCCTCAGGTACTCCCCATGAATAATACCAGAAAGGTAGAACAATTTAGCTCCAGGATAAACTTCAGTCCAAAATCTGTGTTTTAGAGTTTTCTTTGTGGTTTTCAGTGTTTTACTATTTTTGATCATGTCCAAATGGGTGAGAACCCCCATTATTCTAGGCATTCCATGAACTTGGCAGATGTTTAGAAACTCAAACACCTCCATTTCAAAACCAAAACTTGCATCACACAGCAACAAAGCTAAATCACAAACTTTTGCTAAGTCAATCATTGAGTTTATATCATTGTTACACTCTATTATGGTTATTCGTCTCTTTTTTCCTGTGACTAGAGTTACAGGACCCTTAATATCACTTAGTGGAGACTTGGTAAACAGTTTAATCAGATTGTTAATAAGAGTAGTTTTACCCACTTTTGGGGGTCCCACAACAGCAATTAAAATTGGAGGGGGCTCTATTGGAGTCCTATCCACTAAAGGAATGTGCTGTTTCTTTGTGTCTATATCTTGTTTTCGGCGAAATCGCCGTTCAGCCCTCACCGCTGAGTTAAATGCAAAAGCTTTAGGATTTTTCTGTTTGTCAGTAAGTTCTTGAACATGTTTCTCTTTTTTGTTTTTCTTTTTTTCGGCTTTCCTACCTATAAAGATTTTTGTTGGTTTTAATAGTTGATTTGTGTTTATTTCTTTAGTTTATAGTTAAACTTACCTGCATGCCTGGTTCTGTGAGACTTTTTCTTTTCAACAACGTCTTCTCCCATGGTACTTCTTGAAAAAAAACAACACTTACAGTATTAGCCTGGCAATTTGCTTTATAAAACTATTTCAGGACAGTGAGTTCATAGAAATTAAATGAAACTATTTCAAGAAATAAACAGTAACACCTTTTGGATTGGAAGTTATCAAGAAAATGAGGTTATGCTGATGCTCCTTGTTCAGTTTGGTGAGTTCATATAGGTTATGTTAAAAAAATTAAAAGAGAAGAGATATTAAATAATAGTGATGGGCGTAATGAGAAAAATGACTCAAATATGAAGATATTATTATTTAAACAATTTGTGATTTACTAGTAATTTACTGATAATTGTCAAAATAACTGTAATAAATCTCAGAAACACTCTTGTTTTGAAAACTGTAAGAAAAAGTGTTAAACTGTAATTCATGCAAATTCTAATCAATTTTTGACAGTTGTTGTTGTGGCATAATAGGGACAGACATCACGTGGTTTTTATAGAACAATTTAGCTAGACAGTAACGTGACCACTATCAAATAACTGTCATAAATCTTACAAACACGTTTTGTATCGAACACTGCAAAAAAACTTTTCTAAACACTGATTTTTGCAACTTTTGAGCACAGTTTGATAGTCAGGGACAAAATTGCTAGTCAAACCCACTTGGAGTAAGAAAATTACAGTTTCAAGCACATTTTTGGAATCCTCATTAAATTTCCTATCCAATAACCTGAAAAAAACACTACAAAATTTGGAACAGTCAGGAGAAAAGTGGTATCAAAGTTTGAACTGCCAGAAGCACTGTTTGAAAAGACAGTCAAGGACAAATTTGCCTGTAAAACCCATTTGGAGTGAAAAGATGAAAATGAAGATGATTGAAAGAAAATGATTGTTTTAAGCACATTTTTAAAATCTTCATTCCATCCTTCCTGTCCAATTAATGACCTGAAAATCACTACAAAATTTGGTACAGTCAAGGAGAAAAGCCGGTGTCAAACTTTAAATTACCAGAAACACAGTAGGTCTATTCGCAGAGGCAATCCCTGACTGGTTTCCAACTCAGAAACAGTAAATGTCAAGTTTCATTGGTTGAATACTCACGTGACTATGACGTATTCTGACTTGTGGCCAATGAATTTAATTATTTCTCTGATTATTAGTTGGTGATTCCCTCTGCAAACAGCCCTAGTGTAATTTACCGCTCAATATTTCGTGGTAAAGTAAAATATTTACTTTTACCGGTAATTTATCCATCATCACTATTAAATAATATTTCATATACTGATCCTGTTCGTTTTGACGCTCCATGGAGTGTGCAGAGTGATTTTGACGTCTAAATTACGTCATGACGTCAAAAACGCTCTACTCGCTCCATGGAGCTTGAAAACGAATGCGGCCACTGCTACACTCATATAAGCTGCAGTTTTAAGATTTTCAATTAACATGGAGCAGGAGCAGACTGCGATTCATTAACTTAATTAATTCTATATATTTTTTTTCAGGAACTGTAAATGAGTGTCAATTTTACATTGCTTACAATAATATGCTGTTTAATGATATGATTTTAATTTTCACAACAGGAGCATCCTTTGAACGTAGTAAACGTTAATGTTCTACTTACTACCTTTAAAAGCAAGGACATCATAATAGAATTATTTGGAAAACACAGTTATCACAGTCCCATTTACAATTTTTATTTTAACTGGCAATAATAACAAATAAAATACTATCAGTTTTTATGAATTTGAGATTTCGTTTATCCCACTGGAATAGTGTTCTAGTGAAGTGTTCTTATTTTTATGTTCTGATCCGACAGGCTACAACATAACATATCCTAACATTTCTATAGTGTGCTGAAAAATGTCCTCCTGCCTTATTTTTTTGAAAAGAAGAGTAGATTATTATGTTGTTTATTGATCTTGTCAATAATCTTGACAGTTTCAAAATTTTGTGGTTATATTTATTTAATTATCTAAAAATTCTAATTTTATAGTTTTTATATTATTAAATCAACTATGTTTTAAGAATGTCATAGAACCAGATTGGATTTAAGTGCTGTGTCTGACTATACAAAATAATAAAATTCAAAATGTCCGAGTATGAAGTTGAACCAGGGGCTGCTCGAGACAGTGTCCTAATAACTTCTGGATCTTTTGATAATTTCGAGCAGATGACTTCTAGTTTAGAAGAAATTAAAAATGGCAATGCTGAGGCTCATGAAGAATCAAATTCAAACGGTGCTACTCAGGAAGAACAGGAAGTTTCTGCAAATAAGGAAGAAAATGGGATGGATAGAGTGGAAGATGTTGAAACTTCTTTAGACTGGACTTCCAAAAAAAAGCATATATTTGTGTTAAGTACTGCTGGTAAACCTATTTTTTCTAGGTAAGTGAAATGCCTAGAAGCTTGAGAACTTAAGTAAATATGTGCTTTCAGATATGGAAATGAAGACAAACTAGCAGGATTGTTTGGTGTTATGTTGCTCTTATTTAAATACAGTCATGATAGTATTAAGAGTATACATTCAGGTGATACTATTTATGTATTTTTATCAAAAAGACCATTAATATTGGTAGCTGTTTCAAAAACTGGTGAAAGTGTCAGTCAACTAACTTTACAACTAAAGTAAGCCTTCAGTCTATGCAAGTACTACTGCAAGAATGAATTGTAATTTCTAGTTATGTATTTAATCAAATTGTAAGTATGTTGACCTTGAGAAGGTTAATAAAAACTTATGAGGAGAGACCCAACTATGATCTCAGAAGGTTGCTGACTGGAGTAGACAGGTTGATCAACCATTTACTTGATTTTTCGGAGACAGAACCTGCATTTACATTAGGAGCAATACAATGTCTTCCCCTTTCATTATCAGATAGAGATTCAATTAGTAAAGCCATTAAAGATGCCTGTAGTAAAATTAAGGTTGGTACTTTAATAATACATCTCTTAAGTTTGAGGGTTTTGGGATTTTTTTATTGATTATCAATAAAAAAAGACACTAAAAGGTTTAAGTAATACCCCTCTTGGAAAAAATGGTACAAAGTGTACAAGATACATATTTTTACTTAATGCCTGGTTTATACAGCAAATTAGAACAAAATTTGTGGAGGGTTTATACAGTCAAAAATAAAATAAGACTCAGTTTTTTGTTTCTTCACACAGGGTATTCTAGTATCATACAGTAGATGGCAATAAATCGGCCCATGCACGTTATTGACGTTTAACGCGTCACGTTGTCAGATGTTTAGTTTTTTCATTAAAACCCGAACTTTACATACATTTTGTTTTTATTTACTTATATACAGGGTGGTCCAGTTTTAAGTGTCAATAATTCACCATTCGATAGCCAATCAAAAAATAAGTTGACTTGCATTATGTAATTTTTCTGAAAAACGTTTCCTAAGATACAACCCACCAAATTTCAATTTAAAAAATCGTTTTATAGTGTAAAACTGAACATTCAAGACTTGTGAGAGTCCAAATTTGTACTGAATAGTCTAAAAACTTGCTATTAACTACTAGGAATAGTCTCATAATTCGTTTTCTCAGACTGCCTTCCCGGTAAAAACTAAAAACAGTCCGGAAATCAAGACAAAGATTGTATTGTACATGAAACTCATTTTTTGCTACTAAAAATAATCTAAAAGTTGATTTCTAAGGTTAAAACTAACTTTACTAGGACTAAAGAGAGTCCAAAAGTCTATTTTCAGGACTTTAATTAGTGTACAACTCAATTTTCTGAAACAAGACTAGAAGTAAATTAAATTTTCGGACTATTTTACTTCTCAAGACTAATATCGTAGCATTTGGTACCAAATTTTTTTACTTTTATTACTGAAGAAACTTGACTTTTGGAAATAGTCTTAAACTCGATTTTTCAGTCTTAAAAAGCACTAAAAACAGTCTGAATTTCTTAGAGATACTACAATTGATTGCAAATATGAATGTAGAAATTTAATAGTAAAGAAGCTAAGCTTGAAATGACATTTTCAAGACTATGGACAGTGTCCAAACTGGCTTTTAGGCCTGATAAGTCAAAAGATAGTATTGAAGCATCTTAAAGCACTAAAAACAGTCTAGATTTTTAAGAAATACTTGAATTTTTAGCACTGAGGTGTCTAGAAGTCGATTTAATAGTAAAAAAGCTTAGAATGATATTTTAAGTCTATGGAGAATGTAAAAATTGTTTTTTTAAGTTTGCTATGTCAATAACTTCGATTTTCCAAGCTGAAAGCAGTTTTGGAGCACTAAAAATAGTCCAGAATTCTAAGAAAATCAAAAGCAAAGTAAAAAGTACGAAAAGTTAGTTTTCAAGACAATTTTTATGAATCTAATGTCAATGTCCTGTATCTAAGACTATTTTCAAGACTAAAATATTGAAATTTGTCTTCAAATTATGAAAACTTAGTTCAAATGCAAATTTTAAGCTTCTGATGTCACTTTTCATTAGTTCAGAGTCACTTTTTGGTGTTCAAGTCAATTTTTAAGAGTTAAATGTATGAATTTGTAATCAAAAATTCTAGAAAAATCAATTTTTATTACTAAAGTTACTCGATTTGTATTAAAACTGGTTACAAACAATTTTTAACCTTCTGAAATAAATTTTTATCTTTTTTAAGTCAATTTTCATAACTAAAGAATTTCAGTTTATTTGGAAACTATGAAAACTGGCTACAATAAAATTTTTTAAGCTTCTTAAGTCAATTTTTCGTTTCCAAGACAATTTTTAAGTTGGGTTGGGTTAGTTTTGGGTCTTTGGTAATAACTGAATTATCTCGTAAACGAAGTTTCAAATTAGAATTGTATAAGAGATAATTAATTTTTCATCGTGAATAATAAAATTAAAAGAAACTGTAATTTTTGAAAAATATCCAAAGACCTAAAAAAAAGGCAAAAATATGAAAACCATCTTCCTGTATCTACGCTTCTGTAGAATTTTGGCAAATGTCATTCATAATGAGTATTAATTTCATGAGTGCTTGTTCCAAATTTGATCCAACGGTCTGACAGTTATGACAAAAAAAAACGATTTTTTAAAGTGAAATTTGAAGAACTGTATTTTCCTTAGGAAGCCTTTTTCAGAAAAATGACATAATGTATGTTAACTTATTTTTTGATGGGCTATCGAATGGTGAATTATTGACATTTAAAACTGGACCACCCTGTAGAAGTTGACGCAGTTTTTTAACAGAGAATTTTGAACGACAATGTTAGTCAATATTGAGGTTATTTCTGTCTCTCTGTAAGCAGTTTTTAGTCAAGTCATCAACAACAAAAACAGCAAAGGGTCAACTAGCAATCTGGCAACAAGGCACACAACTCCTAAAGGTGGAGATCCAGAAAGTCACGTTTGTATCAGAATTGCGTTCAGTTAATAAGCGTGTGATACATCATCTTAACCAGAAAAAAAAGCTGAGTATAGTTGTAGCTGAGTGAGTTCAGTACATTTAAATGCTTATTTTGTTTCTTGTTACATTTTATTTGCTGTATAAACCAGGTATAAACATTCTTAATTTGATATCTATTTTATTCTAATTTAAGTTAACACAATCTTCAAAACTCTGTCAAACTTAAAATACACCTGCAATGTATTTTTGTTTTCAGAATTTAGTTTTTGCAATACTTTTGGGCAACAACCGCCTAATCACTCTAGTCCAAATGAAGAAATACCACCTTCACCCTGTGGATTTGCACTTAATTTTCAATTTAGTCCAGGCAACTGAAAGTTTGAAATACTCAGAAAGTTGGACACCTTTATGTCTACCACGCTTTGATAATAGTGGATTTTTGTATGCGCATGTGTCTTACCTTGCGGATGACTGTCAAGCCTGTTTGTTACTTTTGACAGTTGAACGCGACGTATTTTTTCCGCTCAGTGGCGCCAAACAGAAAATAGTGGAAAAGTTGCGCGTTAGTGGTAGCATGGAGCACATCAACACTTCTTTAGCCACACTAGAAGAAAGCGCTTTAGCTTCAGGATTTCCTGAATTAAGGCATTATTTATACAAATGCAAGTCTACAGCACAGTTTTATCAGCCAGCTATCTGTCCACCGTACACAAAAGACAGGACAAAACTAATAGAGTTGTATAAACGCGCTCATCATAAAGTGCATTCAAATAGTAGATCTTTAAAGTTAAGTTTTGAGAGGTCAGCTGATGAAGTAGTATTTTCATGGGATACTAAAGGTTTTGAGTTGTATGCAGTGTTTGAGCCTTTGATTGAAACAACAAATGCCATTGCATGTGTTAGTAAATTGTTGAATTGGATTAAGAAGAGGGAGGATAAGTTGTTTCACTTGAATGCTTATACTTTCTAATAATTTGAAACTGGATGAATATACTATTATACATTAGGGTTTATTACATAAATTTTTTTTTTACCAGTTACTAGAAATACTCATGGAAAATGGTTGAATTTATCTGCTCATTACGTCAACCGGGCAGATGATTTTTTTATTCATTTTTAAAACGGATTTTGATGCCTTTTGCATTGAAATGAAATTTCGTTTATTGGCTTTTTACTGATGAACTTGTAGATTTGTACTATACCGAGTCTCGATACGAGTCTGAAAGAACTGAAAATAAGTTTACAAGATTTTGGTCGTTTTCTAACTGGTAAAAAATATAACAAAAATAATACAATCAATTCATTCATGATAGCAACTTTCCATTAGCTTTGTTAAAGTGTCTGTAATAAAAATATGACCTCGCATTACCTTGAATGTTAATCCATTTTTTATGAAATTTTCTAAGTTCACTTACAATTTTATAGTATAATCTTTCTCACGAAAGAAAACGATTCAAAGTCATCCAATTTTCCTCTGATAAGGCGAATAAAGAAATGTGAACTCTTAGATAGATTTTGAAAGTCTCATTTTTCGGTTTTTTTGCTTATATCTCGGAAATTATCTCTCCTACCGACAAGACCTCTCTAAACAAAATAAATGCTGCTTAAATTTGCTACAAGTTTTATTCCGTCAAGTTTTTTGATATCTTGTAAAGTTTTCGAGATACCCGCTTTTGAAAGTATGTAATTTTGAAAAATTAAATTTTTTTCTTCACATTTTCGCTCTTTTTGACCGTATAACTCTTTAACCAGCCGAAAAGCTGAATGCTGGCTGTAGGGTTTGTTGGTAGGCAAGCAATGGCTAAAATGGTCAATTCGACATTTTCAAACATCAAAAAGTGAACTCATCGGTTCAAATCAACGACGAAAAGATTCCTGTGGACCCATTCTTGCTATTCCGACGTATATCCATCAGCAAAAAAACAGACCAAGATTTAAAGCTATACATGAAATACGAATTAGCCCCGTTCCCATTAGCCTTATTCAGTGAAAATGGGATGAGGAAAGCGACTAAGTCAGCGCTGTACAAACTATTCTAGACTACGACCAAAGATGTACATGTTGCACAGCTACAAATCGTATTTGACGGAGGGCTTCTCCTTCATAAAGTAATTTGGCAAAGAGGTGCAAAGATATCGACAATCTGCAAGAGCTACATCCACTTTATCACGAAGAACTACCACGGAAAGATTTGTACTGTAGTCTTTGACGGTTATTCGTCATTCATCTCAAGCACAAAAGTAGCAGAGCAGCAAAGGCGCTATCGACTCAGGAAGTCTGCAGACATCTATTTCAGCGAAGACACCGAGATAAACGTCAAACAAGAAGATTTTCTGTGGAATCAGTTCAACAAAAGCAGACTCATCAACATGCTTAAGGTGAAGCTTGAGGACAATGGGATTAGGACCCTTCAAGCAGAAAGTGATGCGAAAGTTCTAATTGTGGATAAGGCTGTAAAAATGTTGGAAACGACAGCTGTCTGCATTGTGGGAGAAGATGTCGACCTCAGCGGCCTTTTGATGGCTAAAGCTGATGCGTATAAGGACATTATTTTTATCAAGCCTGGACGTGGAAAGATGAGAGATTCCTTATTCTCGTTTCAAGAGCTTCAGCACCAAGGTTTCAAGGACGTGCTGTTTTTGCATGCATTTACTGGATGCGATACAACATCTTCCGCATTTCGAAAAAGCATTTGCATTCGCATTTGCGATGTTGTATCTGAAGTCGCCAGAGATCCAGAAAGCGTCAGCAGTCTTTTCAGATCCTTTCTCTACCACCACCCAAGTACAAAAGACAGGTGAAACCTGTATGTTAAAGTGGTCTGGAACTCCAGCGAGAGGTCTGCTGAATGCCTACAGGTACAAGTCATTCTTGAAATCGGTGGCCACCATCAAACCTGATATCTCTTGTTTTCCTCCCACCGAAGAAGCAGTAAAACAGCATTCCCTCAGAACATTCCATCAAGTTCAGCTGTGGCTAGGAAATGACCTGCCTCCTCAGATGTATGGGTGGAAGATTGAGAACCACTGCCTGGTCCCCGTGCATAGTGAGTTAGCAGCTGCACCGGACGATATTCTTAAAATAATTTTCTGCCGTTGCACGAAAGACTGTGCCAGCGCAAAGTGTGGCTGCAAAAAAGCAAGCCTCAAATGTTCCCAAGCATGCCAAAATTGCCAGGGGAACTGCCTGAATGGGGTCCCTCAAGTTGACTCCGAAGATGAAGAGGATCAGGAGGATCCTGTGACCGTTTCTTTACAGGGGTCCGATGGAGAAGACGATAGCGAAACAAAAGATTAAAACGAAGACGAAGATCAAAGCCCTTCCCCCCTCAAGAAAGCAAGAAATTAACCGAATTCTTCCTACTGTTGTAATGTTTTACGACAATAAACTTTTTTTTTATTAGTCGACAGTTGACTCAAAGCTTCAGATTTTACGCTCAACACTGAAACTGCTTTAACATTTGAAGGAGACAATAGATGAAGTAGTAAAGAAATATACATTATTGAAAAGATTTTCATGCTCTACAACCCTATGGCCAGTATTTAGTTTTTCGGTGTATGGGTAAAGATTTATCCGGTCAAAAAAAAAAAACAAAAATATATGAAAAATTATAAAATTACAGACTTTCAAGAGCGGATATCTCGAAAACTATACAAGATCTCAAAAAACTTGACGGAATAAAACTTGTAGCAAATTTAATCAGCTTTCATTTTCTATAGAGAGGTCACGTCGCGTCGGCAGGTCATATAGTTTCCGAGATATAAGCAAAAAACCGAAAAATGAGACTTTCAAACTCCTCCACCCCCTCCACCCGACTCAAGGGCTAGAGGCGGGGACTTTTGATATGTTGACCTCCTAACTAGTCCAAACAAAGTTACGAAGTCAAAAATGGTGATCCAAGCATTTCCTTCTATACCTTTTCTAGCCGATTGCAAAATTGGAAGACATGAATTATCTAAATGTCTTTGTCTAGAACACTACCGTATTGAAAGAGATATGTCGTTGATTGAATGTTTGAATTTGAATCGTCTTCTTTCGTGACACAGACAATAGTATAAATAATTTGTGTAAATAATCCGAAAAAAGGTTTCCTACGTTTTAAAAGCAACATTTTATGTAAATGTTAATAATGAGATAATTAATTTACTATACTTATTGTCTTAATAATAATTTCCCAGTTGTAAATATCGTTAATAAGCACTTAAAAATATCAATGATACCTAGTATCAAATGCTGGCGTTTGATGTAGACTGTAGAGTAAACTTTTATCGTGTAAAGCTTTTTTTTTTGGCCAGATTAACATAAGATGTTTCTAACAGAAATAAAATTATAAAATACATGTTGAAAATGTGTTCAAAGTTTTGTTGCCAATCTGTGATAATCATGTCTGATGACATGAACGTTTTCTTTATTATTGTGTTTTGTAAAGTCTGTCAATAGATAATAATACATTTTGGCTTTGGTTAGGAAATTTCTAAACTACTTACTTGACTAAAAGTCTTTGTTCTTGTTTCTGGTTATAATATGTTTTAAAAAAGTTTTAACTGAAGTGTTGAGAATATTGCAAAAGTGGAAACTACTTAGCTAATATTAGAGCTCTCAAATCGTAATAAGCAATAATAAAAACACGTATACCACAATAATAGTTTGAGTTTTACTATCCCGTTCAAAAAAGAGTCGAATTGAAACAATCTTAAATAGGGGCACACAAGTTGAAGTAATTATACAGGATGTTTCAGGTTGATGGTATATTAGAAGTATCTAGCCATATTAAGGAAGAGCTGCTCACTGTGGCTCCTCTACACGAGAAGCAATACGCTTACAGGGCGGGTAGGTCTACAGAGGCCGCCCTCTTCACCTCGTACGGAGCTGGAGAAGGGCAGTGCGCCCGGAACGCCACCCTGGCGGCGTTTGTGGATATAGAGGGAGCGTTTGACAACACCTCCTTTGCATCGATATGCCAAGCCCATGAGCGGCGTGGGGCCCATCCGGTGATTGCCGGGTGGGTGAAAACCATGTTGTCCAACCATTTGGGTTTTGCGGAGCCTAACGCAAACACGTCAGTCACTCTTTGTTCTTTGGTGCCTAGTTGTTGATATTTTGCTGTGGAGACTCAACTCCGCAGATGTCTACGCCCAGGCCTACGCGGGCGATGTGGCCATTATTTCGAGTGGTTGTGCCGTCGGGGGTCTGGCGAGGAATATCCAAGCTGCCCTTCGATCCACACAGGTTTGGTGTGAGGAGCAGGGTCTTTCTGTGAACCCGGCCAAAGTGGAAGTCGTCATCTTTACGAGGCGACGAAAACTCGGGCCGTTGCCGGACTTAAATCTGTTCGGCCACATTCTGGGGTACAAATCCCAGGTCAAATACCTAGGGGTCATTCTAGATTCCAGGCTGGCCTGGAACGAGTCATGCTCGAATGCTCTCTGGGCGTGTAAAAGTGTCTTTGATACAACGTGGGGACTCCAGCCGAGGATCCTTCGATGGATCTATTGGGTTGTTCGCCCGATGATAACATACGGAGCGATTGTTTGGTCCGGAGCTATTGATATGGCCAAGTCACGAGCCTTGTTGGACAGGGTTCAAAACCTTGTCTGCGTCTGTATTGCAGGTGGCAATGAAAACACTCTTGTCGTTCACGCGGATGGCCAAGGTACGTCTAACTTGGGTACCAGGGCTCCGGTGTCAGGGGAAACTTCGTGGCTCCAAAGAGAGACGCGTAGGGCCCGAACCTATTGTAGGACTAGCCGGCGCGGTCGGATCCGCCATTGTGGACCGTATCTTCTGGCAAAGATCCGATGATATTGCTTGGGAGGAGGCCGGAGGCATGCGGCAGTCGCAATGTCTCATGGGCTTCTTTCCAAGAAACAAGACGAAGACCCTGATGGAATTATCCAGAAAGGACCTCAGATGTGTGACAGGACTTCTCACGGGCCACTGTGAGATGAAAAGAGACATGCTCATTCTGTGTCTGTCACAGGATCCGGAATGTCGCTTGTGTCTGGAAGACGAGGGAACTCCGATACATGTTCTCACACAACCGTGACGGGGGTCAGGGGCAGATGTGTATGGTGCGACTTCGGGGACGAGGCTTATCATCATTTAAATTGAACGGGTCCCTTCTAGGCTGCCACTTGTACCACCTTCCAAGCTTTATGCGCATAAAATTATTCATAACTGGACGATTCATCGCGACTTATCAGACTAACTGTGATATATTTTTCTTGCCTTATGGAGTTCATTTTAAACTCACCTAGTGTGTGTCTACCCCGAGGGATATATTTATCCTGTAGCAATATCATTATCATCAATATCATTATCATCATGATCACTTCAACAGAAGAAAATTAGGCACATTGCACTGGTGCTACGAACCCCAAATAAAAGTGACACAGATCAGGAAAAGGGCGTGGAAGGTAAGGAAAAATTGAAAGAAATATTTTGTTTTCCTTGATCTCACTGTTGCACAAGCAGTAGCGTCGCGGAAAAAAAAGAAAAGAAATGCTTAACATTAGCAATTTTAGGATCGTTTATCTCAGAACGATATTTTGGCACGTTAGGTCAGAGGAATACAAGTATGATGCATATTGTAATGTTGGCTGTTTTTGCATGGAAATAGTAATGATTTCGGGAAACTGAGACAGTCAAACTATAGGTACTTCTAGTATACTTTAATATCACAGTTCGTTATCACAAGTTACCGGAAGCCATGATGATGGTTGGCTGCAGATATATATTTTACGTTTTATACCACATATGTGTGGATCTTAAAATCTGAATGTTTTGTGCATGCGCACTACATCACCAGAAATGAGCTTGTAACTTCAGTTTTATAATAAGATAAGAATAAAGTCTAGTTTTTTGACAGAGTTTTTGAGTAAATTTTCACTCTGTGCTCTGTGCGCCGGCTTGTCATAAAGACTACTGGTTTCTGCAGAAAGACATCTAGGTGCTGAAATATTCCTTTCGAAAATTGGAAGGATTAAGGGAGGACATATTCTCCATAAAGCTCTTTTGGCTATAAACTCATCTAAAATGCCTATAACGTTATACCTACATAAGTACACATCAAACTCGCAAATTAACTTGACTGTTTATGTAGGTTAGGACTTATAAACCATTATCGCACAGGCGAAAAGGTCACACAAAATGAAGTCGAACTCAATTAAGAAGTGAACCATTAAACTGATTATCATACAACAGAACGCAAAGTCTCAAGACATTACTTGACGTCGATTGTCGGAGACAGAATTCTGAAAAAATCACCGGGCGGACACTAAAGAGTTGCCTACGTGCAAGTGGGTGTAGGAAGATGTATGTAAATTTTGTATTATTATATTTGCTTAGTTAATGAACGAGCTAATAATAGTCTAGAAAAATGGAGACGAAGCCACAACGTTTTTTGGTGCTCAGATGAGTTAATCAACGAAATCAGTGGGCTATGTAATGAATACCAATTAAACTAAATCAATTCTGAGGTGCTGGTTAACATTCACGGTTGCATTTTGACCTTCAAAAAACTGTTTTTTTCCATGACTCTTTATGCTGGGATTTTGCAAAAATACCAGGGCTTGAAGAAAGTTGAAAAAACCACTCTTCTGTTAGCTTAACCATTAGTGTTGCCACCTGGTATAACAACACTAGTTCTCATGTTAACAATAAATAAACATATAAAGTAGTCTGATAATAATCGAATTATTCAAATCAGCTTTAGAATAAAAATACGCTCAAATTTATAATGTGGTATCTTAGTCGACCTCTTGATCTTGGAGGACAAGAATAAACATATTAGACTCTGCATTGATTAGGTTTCAATTACTTACTTGCTGAATTCCTTTAACCCTTAATGACATAATATAAATACTTTCGGAGATAGTTCAGTACAGTGTATTCAAGAAAAATGTTTCTGTTAGGCAAAGTGCTTTTAGTGGCAGTGTTTACTGTTGGTTGTTTCAAAGGTAACATAGGAAAATCTATTTCCAGCATTTTTTTGAGTGGTGTTTGTGTTTATAGTGGTTGAGTTGGCACTCGATGAACGACTTAGAGACGACTTTTTCCACATATACAAAAATGCAGCCATCGAAACTAGGGATATTCAAAATAAGCCAGTTACGGAAGATCAAGTCACGTTTTACTTGTACACCGGAGAAAATCCCACAGAATTTACAGCTATCGATAAAAGTAAGTTTTACTGAAACTTTGACAGTTTGGAATTTCTACTTTAATGCCTGTGTTTTACATTTTTATCAAGAATGTATCTAGCAACACAAGCGATCTTTAAAAATATATACGAATCTGAAGGCCGTGTAGTGCAATAAAGAATAGTTTAACTTTATAATTAATAATACATCATCAGCAAGGTGTTTGTTGCAAAATAACGTCGGAATATTTAAAAAAATTGCCAACGCTTGAACTTATAAAGAAAACTTTAAAATAAACTGCTCGTCAAAAAGAATGGGACAGCAACATTTTTGGTCTTTTTTGAGCGGCTGTTTCTTCAAGTTGAGCCACTCGATTTTAATTTTTTTTTTGAGGATTAAAAATAATTTTCTTTCTTTTTCTGATGACCTGAATGATCTTTTTGAAAGTTGCCACGGATCCGAGTATACAGGGTGTGACTGAGGTGTAGTCAAAAAATGAAAAATTGATGAAAAAAATTGAAATTGCCTCCAATTCAACCCTCACCATTTCTGCTAACTCATTCAAATTTGTGAATTGTAATAAAAAAAATAACACGAAGATTTACGATAAAACGTATAATTTATTTTGATATATTTTTTTTTTGGTTCACCCTGTATGAAGGCAGTTTATGTTTTTACTTAAATTGGGTAGTTTTAAGTGTATTTTTTCTAATTTCTTCCGGAAAAGATCTAAAGAAGTTGTTGAATTTGAAATAAGAGAATTAAAAGTAACCACAATTTAAAAATTTTCCAATAAATTTTGTAAACGGCCTTTAACCGTCAAACTGGCGAAAATGTCTAGAGATATGAATTTGATTATTAAACAAATAGTGTGCCTCTTTATCCAATATCATTATTTTCCATTAAAATTACTGAACATGCAAAGATTCATCATTCACGTCAGCATTTATTTTTTCTTTACATTTTACGTTGATTTCCGTCTAACTGATTTTTAGGTTAAAACCAAATTTATTTTCCCATTTTTCCCATTTGACAAACAGCTAGCCCATTAAAAGTTTATCTTCTTTCGCCTTTGCCATATCCCTTATCTAGTCCTAAATCTCCATTTCAATTAACTTATTTTCGACTGTTTCCAGATAATTTGGAACGATTTCGTAACAAAACAAATCAAATTGTTTTTCTGATTCATGGGTGGACAAACAGTCGCGAAAGCTCTTGGTTGGAGGATCTGAAAAACGCTTTTCTCGTCAGAGATAAAGACAGTATTGTTATAATCGTAGACTGGAAGGAACCGGCCAATCAGCTGTATTATGTGTCTTCGATCAATACTTATGACGTTGGTATGTGATTCAACTTTTATATGAAAAATTCAAGTAAATTAGTATGATGTAACAATCGAAAATGCATTGTTGCCACAGAGCAGAAAAATATGTTACTGCTTAAAATCCGACTTATACATGTTCCTATATTAAATAGATGCATTAACAAAACTTTTAAATAAACAGTTTGACAGAAAAACTACAAAGGACGTCTGCTATGGCATTGAAATATACAGGAGTCGTAAGAGAAAAACCGAGCATAGGAAAACTGTGTAATGCACAGAGAAACATTGATAATTGCATGTACGAGACAAAGACAGAAACCCTAGCGTTGCGTTGCGATAACTTTCTGCCTTAATTTTCATCTGTCAAAAGTAAATAAATTCTAATCTCAATACCTCCAACTCATACAAAACAGAAAATTTCGGACAGGCAATTTGACTACTTAACCAAGAATGTTTTTATTTAAGTTTTTAACAAATGTACACAGAAACCACACTAAACACAGAACACTTATCGCAAAGAGATTATTAAGATAAATGAAAATGATTAGGAATGTTTCAATCACAAATATAATTTTGCACCCAATCTAATCGACGAATTCAGAAAAACGTTTGACAACATCGCAACAAAGTTTTAGTCTACTTCAATGTTTTTAGGTTTTTCGTCTTCGTCTCGTGCATGGAATTATCAATGTTTCTCTATCAATTACACGGTTTTCCTATGGATTTTCTTTTACAAGATCTTGCAACATTGCCAATCACTACCAACGTCACAACCATAATTAAATCACTTTGATTTTTACAAGTAATGCTGTTGAAGTTTATATTGACTTGATCTGACGTCATCCTAATTTAGTTTGATTTTCCGTATACACAATCTTCAAGTGTAATCAGTTTTAAATTTAAAGGTAAAATTATCAACGACTTGCTCGTGAAACTTTACAAAGACTATGGTGTAGACAAGAGCCAGTTCTTGTTGGTTGGTCACTCGTTAGGTGGGCAAATATGCGGTTTTGTAGGAAAACAATTCAAAAAGAAGACGTTGGAAACTTTGCCCAGGATTGTTGCCTTAGATCCTGCAGGTAGACCTTCACGTGAAGTAAATAGTTACTTGTATTGACAGTTACAATTTAAGGCCCGTTATTTTCCACTAGACCTTTGACCAAAAGACTGAATAAAGACGATGCAGATGTGGTCGAGGTGTTGCACACCGACGGTGGTACTTTTGGATTTAAAGAGGCTTGCGGTACTATTGATTTCTTTGCAAATGGTGGTAGTAGCCAACCTGGATGCAAACAAATTGATTTGGCTGATCCGTTAAGATCTCTTGATGATCCAGGTAAGTTTGATAAATTTAAAAAAATAAAAATTTAGTAGCTAAAAGTATTACACAGTTGCCTTTGTTATGTCTATTTCAGAAATCTTGTAATTCACAGTGTTTTGCCATTTCTAGATTTGATCTGATTCTTCCTTTGTTACATCTTCTTTTTTTATTCTTGGTCTTAATACATATTGGACTAATATTTTTTTCAGTAACGTGCGATCATGGAAGAGCCTGGGCGTACTTTACCGAAGCAGTATTAAATCCTACAGACCTGGTGGCGCAAAAATGCAGCAACTGGGCGCAATACAAAATAAACTATTGCGACAAAGAAACGGTTCCGTTGGGCGACTTGAACACCACCCTAACCGGAAATTTCTACTTAGAAACCAACAAAGAGAAACCCTACAACAAAAAATCAGGTTCCGCATTGAGTTTGTCGCGTTTATTGTCAGGTTGAGTGTTTTTTTTTTAACTTTGATAATAAATCATTTTGCACCTAATTACAATAACAAAACGGTTCTTAACAGAGCAAAAAGTCCGTCCATCAATAACGTGATCTCCATATACTCGAGCAGCATCCTGTACAAGCAAAAAGGCTGATTTGCTTGTCTATTTAGGGTGCGAACGGAATTATTATTCGCTAATTTATTCGAGTGCCTTTTGTAGAAGTCATTAGTTGCGCATTTGCATGTCTTAGAAAGGTGTAAAATTACAAAAGAGGTCGCGGAAGATGAAATATGGGATTCACCAATAATAGATAAATGAGTTTACTTGATCACTGTCTGAATGATTGAGTAAGTTTAATTTTTAATTACTTACATATTTTAATTTAGTATGTTAACTTTTGTCAGTTAATATTTTTGGTGTTTTAGCAAGTTATTTTCAAAAAGCAGTTAGTAAGGCATTTTCGTCATTGTAAAGGAACATTTTTCGTTAAATAAACATCTGAAACAACACTTCGCTGAGTTCTAGGCGGATCTTAAACATAAATGTTATAGAGAAATGGCGACAGTACTGCACCTTGCGGCACTCCTGCTTCCATTTCCCTATAACTTGAGTAGATGCTATCGATTTTGATTCGGAAGCGACGAGCTGAAAGAAAAGATCTACTTAGTTTTACCAGGCCGACTGAAAAGCCGACATTCAGCATCTTCCTTAGAAGTCCTCTATGCCAAAACCTGTCGAAGGCCTTGGAGACGTCTAGCAGCACGGCTTCTGTCGCTTCTTTCTTGTTGAACCCTTCCGTGATGTACTCGGTTATCCTCAGGACTTGGAGTTCCGTTGATAGTGTCCTCCGGAATCCAAGTTGCTCGTCGGGGATGACGTGCAGGTCCTCTTCTTGCTCCTTTAGCCTCCTGAGGATGATAACTTCTGCCACTTTCCCCAAGGATGGCAAAAGGCCGATGGGCCGATAATTCAGGGGGAACAGCGGGTCCTTTTGTAGTTTTGGTAACAGGATGACATCGGCCTTCTTCCAGTCAGCAGGAAAGTGCCTCAGTCAAAGTAGTGCGTTGATAATATTCAACAGGACAGCTATCCCGCGTCTCGAAAGTTTTTTGAGCACAATGTTTCCTATTTCGTCTCATTCTGGTGCTTTTGTGATGTTGAGGTGCCGCAGGATTTTCTGTAGCTCCTCTGAAGTCGCGTGCCGGATTGGTTGGTCGTCTGGTACGCCTGTTCACGATCTTTTCCCAGGCGTCGGCGTCATCGTCGTCGATGTCGTTCTCCTGAAATTGTCTCTATAACGTGTCGGCAAAGGCTTCTGCGTTGTCCCTCTTCTCGTAGACAATCCCGTTGTTGCCGTAAATGGCTGGAATCGGCTTCCTCTTTTGTCGCAGTGCTCTGCATGTTTTCCACATGCTTCTGTCTTCGGGATTTAGGCTTTCTAGGTGTCCTCATGGCGGTTCTTTTCGCACGTCTTCTGTCCCCGATAACTGTTTGGTTTCCTCCGGGATACCTGAAACATAATAAGGGATATAAGGTTTTGTGGTTACCTTGGTACTCGATACTAGCGCCTGTCTGATGTCCTGGACTAGAGTTTGGACTGCGTCTTCGATTCCGGCTGCGGTTTCCAGTCTTGGGATGGGTGTTGCTTCTCGTTGCAGGAGCATTCGGTACTGTTCCCAGTCGGTGCTTCTGCAGGTGATTTGGCTCGACTGCTGGAGCGTCGGTCGTATTTATATCAGAATGTCTGGCGCAAGGTTCGTTTCCACTCCGGATTTAACAAGGTGATTTCTTCGAGAGATAAGATCTCAATGGCTTCTCTAGTTAATCTAGGATAGTAAGGTTGTGATCGATCCAAAACCTGCTACTCTTCAAAACAAATATCGTGCCCTCTGGAAAGTGCATGTTCTGCCACCGCGGATTTCTCGGTCTGTCCCAGTCTGCAACTTCTCTTGTGCTCTGCTATTATCGTGTTGACACTACGTTTAGTCGTTCCAATATACGGATCCACAGCTGCACGGGATCCAGTAATTTTTTCTTGGCTAGGGTGCCTGGCTATCCAGGCTTGGCTATCCATTATTGAGATAACGATCCGTGCGTGTTAGATTAGATTGTGGAAGAAATTCCATTGGACCACGGCTTACAAGCCCGGATAACTTTCATATTTCAGTTTTGACCGGCCGTGAAAGCCTTCCTAGTTTAATAAATAGGATTTGCTTGAAATATCAATAAAACATGGAATTTTAAGTCATCTTTACTTTCTTTAGTTAAGTCATTTATGGCCTAAATTTTCCTGATATGACTAATGTAGCATCTTGATTAATGTAGAATCAAAAATCAATCACACTTTGTGGGTAGCAAATTACCCTAAAGCCAGTTTGGTTTCTGGTGGTTTTGGTTTCACCTAATTTTTTCCAATACGGGTTTTAATGAAATTGTGTGGGCAAAACGACAAGCAATTTAAAGCAAAATTCCGGACTTTTGTTAATTAAAACGACCCAAAAGATCTTTTCTCTTCGATCGAAAGGCAACAGCGCGTGAAGCAAAACGCGTGGTTGGTTCAGCGACAAACAGCACCGGGCACGGTCGGCCGACACAAAAGGGTCATACACCTACTAACCATCTCATTCAGTTGCGTAAATAACAGGGTACGAAATTTACATATCTCTTCCTACATGGAATCACTTTATTACAGGCGTACGGTCGGTCAGGACGAACGACTGCTCGAAGAGAATATAAATAGAACATTTCCAACCAAAACGGAAGTTTCAGTTTACGCAAAGTTTACAGCAAAGTCACAGAGATCTGAAATATGCTATAATACTTAAGGGTTTGTAATATTTAGTGTCAATATTTCTTTCATTCAAGGCTGTGGAATATTGCATGATTAGCATGAGATACATAATTGAACATTAAACACAGTTGGAAGACAGAGAACCAAATAAAAGCAATTTGTCTCACGTTAAATGATTTTGTGACTACAGTCGTATCTCATCCGAACAACAGGATTCCAAAAATATGATGTTATGCATATGGGAAAGGATATACCAGCGATATCAGAAAAAAATGTAGGGACAGCTCTAACACTCATCCAAATATCAGACTGGTGGAGAATGAAACGAGTGTCAGAGCTGTCCCTACTTTCAAATAGACCTAAATACAACTTGCAATATAGTATCCAACTCAAATTGGCAAAACAAAAACTAAAAACTCAAGCCCACTTCACAAAACATGGTCTAACAATTGGAAGGTTTTCCAAAAAAAGTCAGAATAATATTTTTATCTAAGAAAGTGGAGTTCAGATGTCACCAGATGTTACTCTACAACTATCTTGTTTGTGATCCAGTTGTTATATTGGAATCAGAAGGTTTTATTCATCAAAGATCTCAGGGCAGCGGTGGACGCTCCATGGTACGTCAGAAATGTCGACATCCAGCGAGACTTGAAGTTCACCACCGCACCGGAAAGGATCAAGCAGAGCGCAGTGAAGATATTCCAAAAAGCGAAAAGCAGCGAAAATCAGTTACTGCGAGAAGCAGTGAACTACGACCCGGAGTAAGAAGCACCCCACAAACGACCCCGATACCAGCTATTGGATAACGGGTAATTATTAATAAGTTTTGCTTTCTGTTTCAGATAGACGACAATTCAAGACCAACCAACCAAGAAGAGGACCACATTTTCCCCCAAAACCTTCCCACCGAGTGGCGAGAATTTTATTCTCAAAATCTGGGTAGAACCTTTTCCGCAGTTATCCCGGTGCTAACTGGGCTCTGGCTGCACTCCTGGCACTTTCCCCAGCTTTGCCTACGCAAAAGAGGAAAACCATTCCCCACTCACCAGACCTAACTCCCCAAAACCTTAGGATGTAAAAACAGACGGACGAAAGGCGACTGTTTGGACATCCTATAGTTTGCCAGGACCACCAGAGATGGACGAGCTGACGAAGAAAGAAGAAAAGGAGGACAAGAAGAGCGCCAGAAGAGCCCCTTCGTCAGCGGGGGCATCCTTTTGCTAGGACAGAGGATGCCGATGCAACTCTGGGAACTTCCCGAAAGGGAAAATTCCTGGACTTGTAGCGACTTCCTCTTCCAGACCTATCATTTTGGTCTACAGCGATGGGAGGCATCTATCTGAGGCCGTATTCCCTGCCAATGAATATTGGCGCGATTTATCAAAGGTGGTCATAAAAAAAAATTAAATTATTAACACTCTGTCGAGTATACGTCATACTACAAAACCATATTCTTGAACTGACAAGAAGAAAAAGACTGTTGAAATATTAAACATTTTAAACACGTATATTATGAACATATCTTAATTCATTAATCTAGTAAATAGTAACATCGATCTCATTGCGTAAATCCTAAATAGGAACGCCACGAAACTATCGTGACTGCCGTTACTAATTCATTCATAAGGCAAACCACACGTTTCGTTGAATCGGTCACATTTTTATATTTAATTATCTCGTAATTGGTGAAAGTTGCCCGACAGGCAGCGCCAGCGCTTATCGTGCCAAATTTGCATCCGACAAGTATAAAGCCACAATTACCACGCTGCAGCTACGCTACGTTGTGTTCATTAATGAACACGTGGGTTTGGACATTTTCAAGTTTGACATCGAATAAGGGTGATGTGTAGACCCAAAAACCAGATTAAAATTCATCTAATTATACAGGGTGTTCCTTAAATATACCTACAAACATTTAGGAGCGCCAGAGGACTTCAAAACTACCTCAATTTTTTTCTGATACACTATAAAAGTAATGATGTTTTTGGTTTTGGGAGTTGGATCTGTATTAAATCTGTATAAAAAACACAAAGTCAAACTCCATAAAATCTTTATTTAGTAATTGAATTTTTTTTCAAATGAAAAACTTTATTATTCACTTTTACACATTATTTTTATTTTAAATTTTTTTAGAAATTTAATACGAGCACTTTGAGAGCAAATCAACGTACTTACTTTTATGTTTCCAAGTGAGAGGTTATCATTTATGAACTTAAGTTTTATTTTTTCTATAACGGAAGTTAGTTTAAAGTTGTTTTTTAAAAAAACACCAAATTTTAGCGCAAATGAAACGTTTTCCTAGGACACTATACTGTCCGCCACCATGTTAAATTTAAAACTGTCAAAGCGGTCATTTTTACTAATTTTGGCATGAAGAACACTAATCCGGTGTCCGTTTTGCTGTAACTGTCGCCGTTTTGTCACCGACCTGGAAATTATGGCATTTTTGGCTGTTTTCAATGACACTTTACCTCACAGATACTACTATCATCCTAAACTAATAAAGGCAGTTAAAGATGATTTTCAAAATTCAAACATTTTCCAAAAAAATTATGGAATGCCGCCTATAAAAACGTCAAAAAATCTGTTTTTTTATTTTTTAAGGTCAACCGGTGAGTTGTACGGAAAAATGTTATATTTAATAAAAAAAGCGTCTCTCTGAGAGGCAAACATAGTAAAAATTTAACACTGCTCTCTCAAACCGTTTTCGAGAGATTTAGCAAAATGTCTGTAAAAAGGTAATCAAATTTGACGCCCTCTAGCGGTCAAACGGGGCAACTTAACAGTGCGCGATCAACGTCACGTGATAGCTCCATTCATTAGCTACCTACGATCATATGATATGTCTACGAAATGTTTCAAATAATCAATTAATTTTTGGAAAAATGCACCGACATTTTTTTCAAATAAAGGGTTTCTTGGCCTACTATACTGACCATGTCGCCATATTAGATTTGGTCGTGTCAAGGGGCTATTTTAACTAATTTTGGCATGGGGAACATGAATCTGGTGTCCGTTTTGCTGTAACTGCCGCCATTTTGTCATTTACTTTAAAATTAGGGCATTTTTGACGGTATTCAAAGCCAGCTCAGGCAAATCATAAGTTGTTGTCATACATCACTGAATTCAAAATAAAATGCTGTATTTGGTCGTGTAAAAATCTAATATGGCGTCCATAACAAAAAATAAAGTTGATGATGACTGCCGACAGACGAAACGTCGGGCGGCAAATACGGAACCGTTATCGTATAGCTGATAAAAAGTGGCAATGAAAATGGTTTTGGGATATCTTTGCAAATAAGGTTAGAAATAAATAAAAACAAAAAATCAAAATTTCAGTTTTTTTCAGATATCTTCGGAAGTACTTGGAAAATTGTAATTTTTTGTTTTAAATTGCGCAACGTTGCCCCAATTGAAACTTTTTCGTATCTCTTGTAGTTTCCGAGTTTCCGAACTGTCTGACTAACTCCTTTTTCTTACTCCAAGGGGGTCACGTGACTACTTAGCTAAATTATCCTCCAAAATCACGTGATTTTTGTCACTAATGTCAAAACTGTCAAAATTTGTCTGGAATTTGTAAGAATTACAGTTTAACACGGTTTTCAAAACAAGACGTGTGTCTGAAATTTATGATATTTATTTTGACAATTGTCACGTGACCCTCTATCTAAGTAGTGTTCTAGAACCATGTGACAACTGTCACTAACGTCAGAACTTTCAAACTGTGCTCTTAAAGCTGCAACAATCAGAATTTAGAAAAGTTCTCTTGCAGTATTCGATATGAATCATGTTTATGAGAGTTGTGACAGTTATTTTGACAGTAGTCACGTGATTATCTAGTTTTTAGTAAAGTAAATGTCAATCATCTATAAAGAAGAATTTAGTTCTCTAGTTTCAGAAAAGATAATCGGAAGAATGTGTTAATTTGACCGAGCTGGCTAATCGCCCAAAATTTTAGAAAAAAGACAGATTAAATGCCAACCAATTTTAAAGAAGAATTCAGTTCTTTCAGTGTGAGAAAAGAACAGTTGGAAGAAAAGAGGAAAATTAGTTTTTGTGTTTAAGTTTTACAATAAAAATGAGGAAAATCAGTTTTTTTAATTATTTAATTTTCAGTAGATAAGAGCCTAATACATTTCATTCCTGTTTGGTTTTTAAAGAATTTTCTTTTTATTTTATTTTGTGAGTCTAATTAAAAAAATTGAATTTTTGATTTAAAACATGATTAGAAATTAAAATCATGATTAAAATTACTATTTAAATCAGCCCAACCCTAACCCCAACCCCTATTTGCACCGTCGTATTTTAAACCGAATTTAGATCGTTTGGTTTTGAATGTGACAGAACAAGGGAAAAAAGTCACAGTCTGAATTACGTTTAACTTAAACTTGACTTAAGTATGGTGGTAGAATAACCCCTAAATAAGAAATACAGATGGAACTGAAGTCTGAATTAGACAGTTTCCACTTCGACATTAAAACTTTTTTGACAGTTACAACGTGCTTTCATTTATCAATTTGCATAATTTTTTGACCACCTTGATGATTTGACCTTGATTTAATAAGCATAATGATTTGACCGTATGTTGAGAAAAAATATGTGATAGTTGTATAATGAGATGTATAATAGATTATTTTGATAGCTACAGAGTGATTCGGTATCTTCATAAATTATTAGTTCTAGGGACAGATTAGTCCACCCCGTTTAGCTGGTTTTAATACTTATTACTTGGTAACATTGTAGGCATAAATATCAAAATAGGCAAAAAATTAACACTGAAAAAAAATGTCATGGCCCCCATGGGAAAACACTGTGTTAATACATCTTCCAACTGATGAGTAGACTAAATGTAGTTTTCTGTTTCATTTACATATTTTTTTTTAAACAGAAAGTAGGTAATTTTATCCCAAATTTTATTTTATTTTTTTATTAACTAGAGGTTTAAACAAAATTTTAAATCACTCCTTAATGACATTCGCTTATTTACTGATGTCTTCAAAAAGACGTAAAATAAAAGAAAGTGCATATATTAGATTAAACCATGACTCCTGTGTTGCGACATCCTCTATTAATATTGACCAAACTTGATTAAATATTCTAGAGGAGGAGATAACACTTGGTCATATCAAATGAAACTGAAATTTCTTGTAATTTTGTTTTCATTACAAAACTAAAAACCAGACTATTTTCAATTTTTATTGATTAACCTTTCCTATTGGAATGACAAAAGTCAATTTTTATTGACAAAAAACCCTTCTCGGAGTTCCAAATTGAACATTATCAGGTTTAATACTCAGGAAATAATTTATATCCCTTAAGTTGTTGTTTTCTGTCTTCTGTAAGTGTTGTGTCGTTGTGTTCTTTTTTAGATTCTCTGAAGACGGTGGTAGATTTTTCACCGAAACGTCAGCGTTTTTAGGTATCAAGACCGAGCTTAAGTCAGTGGTCTTGTGTTGGGACGACTAGGTTAATGTTATTTTCAACTTAGTTGAAAATAGAGCGAAATTCCATTTTCCCAACAAACCTTTTTTGTGTGGTGAGACAGAAGACCCAACTAACAGCGAAGAAATGAGTAACTCGTCTCAACAAACATAGAACATATCTCCAACTGTAATTTTAGTATACTAAAAGTATACAAATTGTGATTACTAATTTTTAAACAATGCAAAAATCAAAGTTAAATAGCATGACGGAACAATGTACACAGATGTTGTGAATGTAACGTTTGCTTCTTTATTTTTCACATTCAAAACATCTGCCGTGCTGTTACCCTGCTACGTCATCTCATTTCACTTTGATTTTTTCTATAGGATCGGTTTTTATGGATCTAATTTTTTTTTACCAGAAAATTAAATCTCTGATTAATAATTTAAAAGTAACAATATGGCATCAATGTAAACCAACCACGCAACCCAAACCCATGGTAAACGAGTAAACGTCGCCGTTTATTCTTACCGCAACTTCCGTACGGTATCGTCGCTCTCGGCTCTCGCCGATAACGCACGCGATCCGCGATCTTCACCTGTTCCTCTTTTCCCGAAAATCCCGGAAAATGTAGCCCGACATGCTTCATTTTCTCGTTATTCTTGTTCAGCTGGATTTAAACTTGTCAGCTGCTTAACGCGTCTCTCAGTTAACTGATTTTTTTTTAAGTTCTCGAACAGTTTATGGTGATTCGCGCTAGTTTGACTAACAACTAAATTAAAAAAATAAAATAAAACTTTATAGTGACTGAAACTTTTTCAGTTGAAAAAAGTTTGAGTTTTTTCTAAAAGTGAGTTGTAACGTGAGGCGCCAAAGGAAACGGAAACATGCACCAGAGATTTGAAAAGGGCTACTGTGGTCAGCGGAAATCTGGTTGTTGAAGGTTAGTTTCATCCATTGAATTTTTATTTTTTTACGCTCCTACCATTTAATTGTATAGTTTGGAAAGCAAACTTAAAACGAGGTCTTCCACCTACACGCCAAATATTTATTAACAGCCTGTTGAATAAAATGTCAACATCAAGAACCCGTTTTGGATGTGGAAATCGATGGTTTTTTTTGGTTTTACAGTGGTTTAGCTGTTTTTATTGTCCAGTTGTCCTTTTAGGAAAACTAGACGAAAAAGGATTAACTGTGCAATTGTTATAACTCTTGTAGCAACCAATCCATTCAATTGTTGTGACAGCCATTACACACATACAATAGAGAAAAAATATGTTTATTCAGGGTGGTCCAGTTTTAAATGTCAATAATTCACCAATCCATAGCCAATTAAAAAATAAGTTGACATTCATTATGTCATTTTCCTGAAAAGTGCTTCCTAAGGAAAATACAGTCCTTCAAATTTCTGTTTAAAAAATCGTTTTTTTTGTCATAACTGTCAGACCGTTGGAGCAATATTGATCAAATTTGGAACAAGCACTTTATTACACGTTATTACGGTCAAAGACCCAAAACTAACCCAACCCAACTTAAAAATTGTCTTGGAAACGGAAAATTCACTTAAGAAGTTTAAAAAATATTGTTGTAGCCAGTTTGCATAGTTTCCAGACAAACTAAAAGACTTTAGTTTTGAAAATTGAATTAGAAAAGATAAAAATTTCAGAAGCTTAAAAATTGTGTTTGTAACCAGTTTTCATGCAAATCGAGAGACTTTAATACTAAAAATTGACTTGTAGACATAAAAACTACTTTTTCAAGAATTTGTTACTACAAATTCATACATTTAAACCTTAAAAATTGACTTGAACCCCAAAATGTGACTGAACTAATGAAAAGTGACATCAGAAGCTTAAAAATTGCATTTGAAGTAAGTTTTCATAATTTGAAGACAAATTTCAATATTTTAGTCTTGAAAATAGTCTTAGATGCAGGACATTGACATTAGATTCATGAAAATTGTCTTGAAAACGAACTTTTCGTGCTTTTTACTTTGCTTTTCATTTTCTTCGAATTCTGGACTGTTTTTAGTGCTTCAAAACTGCTTTCAGCTTGGAAAATCGAGTTTCAAGACTATCTTCACCAAGTTATTGACATAGCAAACTTAAAAAACAATTTTTACATTCTTCATAGACTTAAAATGGCATTCCAAGCTTTGTCACTATTAAATCGACTTCTAGACACCTCAGTGCTAAAAATTCGGGTATTTCTTAATAAACTAGACTGTTTTTAGTGTTTTAAGGCTGTTTTCAGTGCCTCAAATCGAGTTTCAAGACTATCTTTACAAAGTTTTTGACTTATCAGGCCTAAAAGCCAGTGTGTCCACTGACCATAATCTTGAAAATGTTATTTCAAGCTTCTTCACTATTAAATTGACTTCTACACTCATAGGTGCAATAAATTGTAGCACCTCTAAGAAATTCAGACTGTTTTTAGTGCTTTTTAAGACTGAAAAATCGAGTTTAAGACTATTTCCAAAAGTCAAGTTTCTTCAGTAATAAAAGTAAAAAATTTTGGTACCAAATGCTACAATAATAGTCTTGAGAACTAATTTTTAGAAATAAAATAGTCCGAAAATTTAATTTACTTCTTGACTTGTTGAAAGTTGAAGAAAATTGAGTTGTACACCAATTAAAGTCTTGAAAATATACTTTTGGACTCTCTTTAGTCCTAGTAAGGTCCGTTCTAGCATTAAAAGTCAACTTTTATATTATTTTTAGTAGTAAAAAATGAGTTTCATGCACAATACAATCTTTGTCTTGATTTCCGGACTTTTTTTGCCAGTTTCAGACACTCAACCAGGATGGCAGTCTGAGAAAGCGAATCATAAGACCATTCCTAATAGTAAAAAGCACGTTTTTAGACTATTCAGTACAAATTTGGACTTTCACAAGTCTTGGATGTTCAGTTTTAAACTATAAAACGATTTTTTAAATGGAAATTTGGAGGACTGTATCTTCCTTAGGAAACGTTTTTCAGAAAAATGACACAATGCAAGTCAACTTATTTTTTGATTGGCTATCAAATGGTGAATTATTGACACTTAAAACTGGACCACCCTGTATAAGAAACCAGAAAACTACTTAAGATTTTCGATTATAGCTAAAAATTATATTATAAAGGTCACGTGAATAATTTTTACCATTTGATTTCCCCAAAGTCGCGTGATTAATAAATTTAGTCATTTATTGCGCCTTTAAGCCTTTAATTTTACATTTTAACTGTCATTTTAATAAAAATGAGAATTTTCAGTTTTTTAAGATAAAATTAAAATTCTCAAAGTCACGTGAATATTTTAATCAATTTTTAACATACATTTTTCTTCTTCTGCTGCGTGTCCATTAATGGATGTTTGCGATCACATTTGTCCACTTCCTTATTACGTATGGTATGCATTAGTTCTTGCATTGTCCTCAGTCCTGTCCGCTACCTAACGTTGCGGAGCCATGACATCTTTTTCCTGCCGATTGCTCTCTTTCCCTCAATTATCAATTGCAGGAATTGGTACCTCTTGTTGCGTATTACGTGGCCCAGGTATGCTGTTTTTCGACGTTTAATGGTGTCTAGTTCGCGGTCTTTATTGATTATTCTCAAGACCTCATCGTTGGTTCTTTCTTGCAGTCCATGGAATCCTCAGTACACGCCTATAGACCCGCATCTCGAATGCTTCCAGCTTGTTCATAGTGCTCACCTTCAGTGTCCATCCCTCCATGCCATAAAGCAACACTGTCCAGACATAGCATTTGACAAATCTAATTCTCAAGCCAAGATCGAAATCAGTATTGGTGAGCACTTTTTTGAATTTCATGAACGCACTGCGGGCATTTTCAATCCGGCATCTTGTTTCTGTGTCTGATTCCCAGTTTTCACACAGCCACGTTCCTAGATATTTTCATTGCGCTCTATTGGTTGATTCTCATATGTTAGTTTTGAAATTCTTGTGGCTTTCGAGTAATTATCATGAATTTAGTCTTCTTGGTGTTGATATTGAGGTCCATGTTCTTACTGCATTCCCCGACAGTCCCACTGTGTCGTCCGCATAACGAATATTGTTGACCCATACACCATTCACCTTAACGCCCACGTTGCGTTCTTCTAGGGCTTCCTGAAAGATGGCTTCAGAATATAAATTGAAGAGAAATGGGGAGAGAACACACCCTTATCTGACCCCTCTACAAATTGGTCTTGCTTTTGTGAGATCGTTACCAACTCTGACTTCAGCCATTTGGTTCCAGTATAGGCTTTGAATGCAGCGGATGTCTTTTTGGTCGGCAAGGGGACAAAATTCGACACTCCTGCTTCCATTTCCCTATAACTTGAGTAGAAACTGTCGATTTTGACTCGGAAGCAACGAGATGAAAGAAAAGATCTAATTAGTTTTACCAGGCCGATTGAAAAGCCGGCATCCATCATCTTGATTAGAAGTTCTCTGTGCCAAACCCTGTCAAACGCCTTGGAGACGTCTAACAGTGACAGAGATAGAATCATAGGACAGTATTTTCTTGAAGATACTCTAACAGGTCACCGTTATTTGCAATTTTTAAGAAATTAACTAATTCAATCAATAATTTTCAAAATGCACCCATTTGCACCGTCGTACTATAAGAAGCTTAAGTTAAGTGTGGTTCAGACTGTGTAGAATACAGTTGAAAAAAGTTACAGTCTGGACCACGCTTAACTTAAGCTGGGCTTGCAGTTCGACGGTGCAAATGGCGGTAAGAACAATAATTAAGGTGTTCAAGCATTTTGATAAAAAAAATTTCTTCAATTTGTAATGAATTTATGCGAGACTTTTGGTCCTCACTGTTATTGCTTTTGTTGCCTACTTAACATCGAAATAATTGTTAATTTTTTTTGAGGAATGTCTATTTTGACTAATCTTAAATTTGACCACATTCAGTACCAATTAAGTAACCATTTTGTTAAAGTTTTGGTGAAGATTTCAAATCAATCTGGACGCTATTTAGGTTTTGTAATCCGTAAGGTTGAGAGCACCCTGATTATACTACATGACGTTGCAATATTCGCGTCGTCAGTAAAAACGAGATTTTCTGCCCCACATTAATCCTAAAATGTCATATTTTGATTTAGGTATGGCCTTAGATATTCATTGTTGGTAGAAGTACAAAACCTACTAAGTATTAGATTGTGTGCATTTTATGTGTGTAAATTTTAGGTCAAGAGAATAATAATGTGTCTAGAGGTCACCATCTGTATTGAAAACCAATAAATACTAGACACAATCAGTATTTCGTATACAAGGCTTGTGTATAATAGTTTAGACTAAAAAGTACCTACATGAAACGCAAATCACCCGTGGAAACAATGATCATAAAATGTGAGGGTAATACTACACTGTCCATTAGCACTGATTACAAGTGAAGGAATAATAAAATTATTCCTGCAGATTAAGTCATTAATTGACATTATATGACCCTCATGAAGCTTTTGCCAACAACCTGAACATTACTGTGTTATTGAATAATTATTGACTTTGTGGACAAAGGAATGAAGAACTGATAATGCCAATTTAAAGAGCTTTAAAAGTTGCTGCGGAGAAGTGTCATTAGTTTTGGTCTAGGTCCAATATTGACGCCACAAAAAAACTAAATGCAAAATCAAAAAATTTACTTTTTTCAAAATATCTCAAAAACCAAAAAATATTTTGACGTTTTCTAAATGTCATTTTATTAAGGCCATGATTACGCAACTTTTCTCCCATTTAACCAAATCTGTATCTCTAACAGTTTCCAAGATTTTATTATCCTCTTATCTTGGACACACTGTATACAGAGTGTCCAAGATAAGCATACATTGCGTGGGGATAAACCCGAAAATGAGTTAAATTAGAAGCCTANNNATCNGAATTGATGANCNCANAACAGCGACNCACGNGGANATNAGCTGATGAGAGNACNTNGGAAAGATCCTAGNCGGAANNANTNACGTCACGGCTNCNCNAAAACCACAAGNGCCGAGCGGCCCTAAGTGNCTTGGGCGNGGCANCTTTCTGGNGCAGGGACAANTCTTTNTCTCAGCCNNGNNTANNCCGNNCATACTTAACGCGTTTGCCTGAGANNCCNACGTNNAAGNNGGGTANCGGAGACAACTATGTACACNNGNNNNATGGANNCATTTANTTAGNTTAGTGCTANTNTCNGNAGACCGTATAGNTGGGGGCTNATTNGCACCNNTNCTGAACNGATTTTNANATGNCTATAACTCTAAAGTTTCTGCTCCCACGCNNAANCTNATAANANANAANCNGTTGAATCTAATAAGGTGCATCANNTCCAACNANTNNGGCTNACGNNTAATAANNANACANNCTGGTNAANNGTAGACANAGGCATACATATCTCAATATTTTGTTATACCTAATTTGGTAATGTTTTTGAAATTTTGTTGTAATTGGTATAATGTTGGTTAATTTGAAATACTTAAATAGCAGTACTTCATGGATTATCATTACCACATAAAGAAGTACACAAGCCAAAACTACTGAACTAAGTTCAATTTATATAAAGAAACACACAACATAAAGACTTCTGAGTCTCTCTATGTACCTATACAACCTCCAAAACAAACTTTTTGCTAATACTCTCAAAAGTGTCCCAACTGGAAGCCACAACATTGGAATCCAAATGTAATCTGTGGCAAATCTGCTGGTGAATTTTACTCCATTCCTCGTTAGTGGGGCCTGACTGGACCATGTTTGCGTGCAACGCAGCTGCTTCTGGCGCGGGTGTTAACACACAAATAAAGGGATAAAAGGGCACTTGTGAATCAGTAACAGTGGTAGCTTGGCAATTTAACAGACCAACGCCTATACAAAACTCCAAAACTCACACCTGCAGAGAGTGCCACGCGGCTTGACTTTTCTGGAAATTGCGCGGAAACACCTCCTATAGCAAATGGGCCTTAAAATTTCGCGGGCTCATTTTTTTCCTTCATCTGGGTATGTGAGATTTTATGTGGTTTGTTGTAAACATGAATATCAGCTGTCACCTATTTGGTTCAAATTATAACCTCAAAGATGTAATCGGCGTTTTGATGATTTAAGCCAAATTATACTAACTAAAGGCTTTTTAGTAAACAACTTAAATGTAAGGATTTCACTGGAAATGTTATAAAAGAAGGATAATTACGCGTTAACGAAAAAATTGGTAGAAAAGGGCACGTCCGCCCAAACTGAGACTACATTCGTTTCACTGTACGATCACGCCCTGGGTCTACTCAATCCAAAACGCGATCTCTCCTATTGGTTGCTTCCTAAAAGGTATAACACGTGACCTCTTCAGATGGTAATTGATCACTGGAAATGATTTGTCAGCAAAGCAAAGTTGCATGCAATTCCGTCTGTCAAATGTCATTTGTTCGTCGTGCATACGCTGACGTCATCAGATTGCCTGTGTAGTTTGTATCTGATAATTGAGATTCAACTTTACAATCGTTTAGGATTTCTTATTTAGACAAGTCAATAAATGAAGAATCTAAAGGTTATTAATTATTTCATTACACAGGTATTGTTGTATAGAGAGTCTTAAATGTTGCTTTCATAATATTATGTTCATGCAATAGAGTAATGTGTGTGGGATTGTTTTCTCGTAATTCATAATAGTATATTACGTAACTAGTGCTGTAAGAAGTATTTTACGCACGATATGGAAAAAGTACGCACCTGTTTTATTGCTTGTTGACTTAGGAAAATGTTACATTATTGCTATTATACACCTCAGTTGAATTATTATTAGTATTAGAAGTAGTACTTTCAGTAGCATTACTTGATGTGTTTGCTATTGCAGATGATATTCTAGACTCTAGAACTGTGTGCTTTTTTTACAGCTGAGCGTAAAGATGGTCATTACGTAACGGAAAACTATGCATGCTACACTGAAGTCGAAGGTAATTTTTTTTTATTAAATTTTGTCCTATTATTTTTTAATAATTCAACGCATAGCAACGATTTAATAATCCCTCCTGCCTTATCAAAACAGGTGCTTTCTATAAAATTAATAAAATATTGTATAAAACACGTGATTTAAACCTGTTTATACACGAAAAGAACAATTAGGCCCATGAGCGTAGCGATGAGTAGTTTAAGTTCTGTGAGGGTTGAAAAATGGTTCAAGTCACTTGTTGTATAAATAACTATTATCGCTCGCTACCTAAGATTTGGAAGCCAAAAATGGATCATTATTTAGTGTTTGTAGAAAAATAATTATAATTTGTACGTTAGTTTAGTTTCAAGTGTTAAATTTAATTCTTTGAAAGCTTTAAATTCAGCCGTCATAGTTGATAAAAAGTATTAAAGGCGGGGGATGCAAAGAGGAAGCGAGTGTCCGATACGCTAAATGATACTATAAAATAATTCTTGAACATTTCATCTGCGATTGTGACCGGTTAAAGTGCTCTAAAGAAAAATGTTATTTTTTATAGTGTTAATTGGTTTAACTAAACTGACCAACTGTGTGTTTTTTAATTCCAATTCAACAGGTATAAGTGGACGTTTTTTATTTAAAAATTATTAGAAAAAATTAATGAAAATTTAGATTTATCAAACTGCGTTGTTTCGTATTCACGATCCGGAAGCGTCTACAAGGAATTTTATCCATTAAACATCAACGAAAATGATACTCTAGTGCTGGATTTCCATTTTGCGGTGCTTGCTAGCAGCGACGCTCATATTTTATTAGCTGAGACTGGTAAGTAACTATAATGTTTAATTTAAATAAACTGTTTATTAGTATAAATGCACTGTGTTTAAGATCCTTGAATTTACGCCTTGCAGAGAACCTCACCAAAACTGATCCTGCATATGAAATCGTTATCGGAGCAGGAGGAAACACTTTCAGTGATATTAGACGAATGCAAAAGTCCGAGGTGAAGCAATCTGCAAGGATAAAAGAACTTTTGTCTGCTCTTGATCCACGCTTTTTTTGGCTGCACATTACAAATGGTATTATAACTAAATTTTATTATAATTAATTAATAATTTTGCGTCTTTTCTGTTGTTTGTTTCTTACATTGCTTTGTCAAAGTTAGTTAATTTCTATTGTTATTCATGATTTTTGCCTCTTAATGGACATCAGAAAAACTACAAAAACGTAGAGATGACAAGTGTCTAGTAACAAATTGGTTTCAATACAATTTTTTACTTTTGACTAAATTTTTAAAAAAATTGTTCTATTCTGCCATTACCAATATTGAAACAAAATGTTTATTAAATAACTTGTTTCTTGACATTTGGTAAATGTATGTTTTACTAAAGGACTCTTTACATTCAACAAGTGTCAAGAAACGTTATGCGCAATTAATAAAGTTTAAATTTTTGGATACTGTGCTAATGTAATTAAACCCACATAACAAATATATTCATGTGAAAAATACATGCCAATTTGAGAATATGCCTAGCATATACCCTGCTGCTGTACAAATTTAACTTTTTAAATATTCCAATAAGTATATGCCAGGGGTATGTCTGAGAAGTGAAAACTGGTCTAGTATAGTTTGTTATAAATTGAAAACAATTTCGTACAACTGTTACAAGATATAATACACTATTTCAAACTGAATGATTAAATGAGAATAATGAAAATATAGTATAAACTATAAATGGATATAAGAAAAGCAAAATATGAATATGTCTTATTTTAAAACCTTACATTTTCATTCAGCCGTTGAGCTAATTCAAGCACAAGAAGATTACAACACGTAAACCAAACAAAAACTACAATAATTACTGAAATCACAAAAAAAATACAATTTGGAATTTCCGCCTACATCAATGTTATTTTTAGATTCTGAGAAACATGCCTGGCACATGAACTAAAGGGACAAAGTAATATGCCAGGCACGTATTGGGAATATACTTTCATATACTTTGCACATATCTGGCATATATTTGAGAATATACCCCTGTCTGAAAGTAACTGCCAGGCATATTCCAAGCATACAATTTTGCTATGTGAGAATTGTTTTTTTCTACGAATGACTGCAAAGAAGCCACTTTTACATATGCAAATAGCATTTTCACACTATTCGGAAAAAATTTCCCGCACACTATGCGGAAAAATTGTCAATAAAAATTTAAAATTAAAAACAAAATGTATAGTTATTTCATTCTTAGAACAAATGTAGTTCCTAACGCTTGCGCAAAGTAATTTTCCCACACTTATCCGTCTAACTGCTTTCACGTGCGGGAAAACATAACTTTACGCACTGATTAGAAAAACTACTATTTTCTACAAGCGTGCGCAAACGATAACATTCCCGCACTATTTTTGTTCTCGAAATACAGGGTGATTCACGCTGATGGTATATTAGAAGTATCTATAGAACGGCACAATATACATCAGTGATTGTCATTTTGCAAAAATATGATGCTGCTGAAATTTGTGTTTTTTTGAAAAATTTGCTACTTTTCTTCCAGATGGTGCTATACGAGTAGGTGTAGAGGGTCAAAATACCTCTTTTATTGAATGGGTGGATCCCGAACCGTTAAAAGTAAAATATGTAAGTTTCAGCACTTGGTCAGGAATTGAGGCTAAATGGTATTTTAATTGCGACCGATCTCAAAGTGAAGAGGTAAACTAAAAAAACTGCACTTACGCTTATACCAACCAATCCAATTGATATTGCAGGAAGCTCTGAAAAAACTTCCAGCTATGGCCAAACTTAGGCGATTTTTACTTAAGCTTTACGATCCACTCGTTCGTCCTGTAGTAGACGAAATGACCACTACGGAGGTGTATATGTCTTTGGATATTATGGATTTGAAGTTTGTAGGTTTTTAAATTAACGTCATACAGGGTGGCATAATAATACACTGTGCTGTAGTGAGTTGGGTGTGTGATTTTGAAATTTTTAGGATGAAGACCATATTTCTCTTAACATTAGAGGTTCCGCTAGTTTGGTAAATACGCCAGTTGCAATTTTTTTTTACTTATGCATGTTAATTTTAGAAGTGGCATGACGAAAAACTTAACTGGAACTCTAGTTTGTACAGAAATATCTCGGTAATCCCCGTAGACAGCAAAGAGATATGGACTCCTTCATTAAAGTGCTTTCAGTTAGTTCTCTGCATAAGGTTAATTCACTTTATTAATGAAAATGTTTCAGGACTCCAAGTTCTACAAACAATTTTCTTCTTGACACCATTTTAAGTGTAAATAAAATTGGAACCGTTTTGTGGGAATCAACTTTCCGTATGGAGTCCCAATGCCAGCCTTCCAACAAAGGAGATTGGCCAAGAGATATTTATGTCTGCACAATGTTTTTTAGTCTAGCTAATGATTACAGTGGCGTCTTTCTTAACTTTGACTACAATGATAGTAATTTACTGGTAAAGTTTACTGTAACAGATCTGGTGAATTTCGAAATATTACCAGAAATTTGTAGATTCAACAAGAGGGTGACGAATGGAATGTGCTGGAAGCTTTGTTATTTGAAGTGCCTTCTAATTCGTCCATGCATACTCCACCATGGGGACTTTCGTTTGAAATTAGGAGATCATCCTTAATTTACAGCACGGTTTTTTTGTTTCCTTTATTTGGTATATAAAATTCCATTATATTGAGGGAAAATCAAACTGAATTAAAATAACGTCACCAGTTTCAAAAGTTTGGAGGAAATATCAAAACATGTAGTTTCATATATTGCAATTTCTTTGTTTTTCTACACTGTGCCAACAAATGCAATTTTCGTGGCTGTGACGTCATCTTGTTACACTTTGATTTTCCGTATAGAAACAACTTTGTCGTATAAGGTTAAAGATATGAATGTTTCAGTCATAACTTCATGTCTACTGTTTATCTTCTGGGTGTCTCCACGAGGTAACACCAAACTGTTTTTGGGTTGTTCCCAGCTTATTATAGAAATGTTGGTTTTGCTGTCGCTGGCCCACTTTATACCACACAGGGCGGCCGGAGTTCCACTATTAAGTAAGTTAATAATAAATAAGTAACTAAATATAATAAACGAAAGATGCAGATTTTATAGAAGAAATAATTAATAAATAATTAATAAAAGTGCCGCCACAACGAAAAACAATTTTAAAATCATCTGGTAAAACATTTTTTTTTAAATGTTTGAGTAACTGTGTTTATCAGGATCCAGTGTTGTCACTGCAATTGAAAATAAAAAAAATTGCTCTCTAAAATTTCGTACAAAAAATGTAACTCTTTAAATATGCAAGTTTTAAATACTGTCAAAATTATATTTCATCTTAGTTATTTTAAAATAACTTTGTTTTTTTACAAATTTACTATTTAAAACTCTAAAATTTGAAGGGCTATCACTTTGTCAAGAACTGCTTTATGGACTCTGATTAGAATTTAGTTCAGTTTGTTTTTAATATTAAATAACTCAATCGTTTGACATTTTATCTATACTTATACAGGGTGGTCCAGTTTTAAATGTCAATAATTCACCAATCCATAGCCAATTAAAAAATAAGTTGACATGCATTATGTCATTTTCCTGAAAAATGCTTTCTAAAGCAGGTTTTACACCAAAAGTTTTACTTCAAAGAAATTGGACACATTTATTTGATCAAATTTTATGCATCAAATAAATTCATGAATTTCTTGAAGCATAATGTGATTTTGTTTTACACCTATCAAACTTTTATGTCAAAGCTGTCAATGAAAACAGTTTGGCCAACCAAGAAGATTATTCCTACTTTGTTTTCTTATTTTTCTGGTTTTTTGAATATTTTGAAATCTCATAATCGCCTTGAATACTGTATTTATGTATTGAATTTTGCAGCTTCAACTGAATACTAATAGTCAGTCTCTGATTTTAACCTCACTTTACTTTTCGTTTTTATCTGTTGGCAGTTGGCATTACGCAAAACGGCAAGTTTGATCAAATAAGTTGGATGAAAATAGAACCTGTCCTATTTGGTGAAAAATTTGAAGTAAAATTATTTGAAGGTAAATTTGACATAAAATTTTGTTTTACACTGGTAAAATTTGTCCTTGAAGCAGCTTTATGAATAAATTCATGAATTTCTTTGACATCAAAGCGCGGTGTAAAACCTGCTTAAGTAAAATACATTCCTTCAAATTTCTGTTTAAAAAATCGTTTTTTTGTCATAACTGTGCCGTTGGAGCAATTTTGATCAAATTTGGAACAAGCACTTATGAAATTAGTACTCATTATGAATGACGTTTGCCAAAATTCTCCAGTACCGTAGATACAGGAAGATGGTTTTAATGTTTTTGCCTTTTCTTCTACGTCTCTCATTTTTCAAAAATTACAGTTTTTTTAAATTTCACTGTACACGATGAAAATTACCTCTTATAAAATTCTGATTTAAAACTTCGTTTACGAGATAATTCAGTTATTACGTTCAAAGACCGAAAACGGAAAATTCACTTAAGTAGCTTAAAAAATTTAATTGTAGCCAGTTTTCATAGTTTCCAGACAAACTGAAATACTTTAGTTTTGAAAATTGACTTAGAAAAAATAAAAATTGATTTCAGAAGCTTAAAAATTGTGTTTGTAACCAGTTTTCATGCAAATCGAGAGACTTTAATATTGAAAATTGATTTGTAGACATAAAAAAACTACTTTTTCTAGAATTTTTGACTACAAATTCATACATTTAAACTTTAAAAAATTGACTTAAACAACAAAAAGTGACTATGAACTAATGAATAGTAACATCAGAAGCTTAAAATTTGCGTTTGAAGTAAGTTTTCATAATTTTGAGACAAATTTCAATATTTTAGTCTTGAAAATAGTCTTAGATAGAGGACATTGAAATTAGATTCACTAAAATTGTCTTGAAAACTAACTTTTATTGCTTTTTACTTTGCTTTTCATTTTCTCAGAATTCTGGACTATTATTAGTGCTTCAAAATTGCTTTCAGCTTGGAAAATCGAGTTTCAAGACTATCTTTATCAAGTTATTAACACAGCAAACTTAAAAAACAATTTTCACGTTCTTCATAGACTTAAAATGGCATTCCAAGCTTTGTCACTATTAAATCTACTTCTCGACACCTCAGTGCTAAAAATTCGAGCTAAAAATTATTTCTTAAAAATCTAGATTGTTTTACGACCTATCTTTACGAAGTTTTTGACTTATCAGGCCTAAAAGCCAGTTTGTACACTGTCCATAGTCTTGAAAATGTTATTTCAAGCATCTTCACTATTAAATTGACTTCTAAACTCATAGGTGCAATAAATTGTAGCATCTTTAAGAAATTCAGACTGTTTTTAGTGCTTTTTAAGACTGAAAAATCGAGTTTAAGACTATTTCCAAAAGTCAAGTTTCTTCAAGTCAAAAAGTAAAGTAATAAAAGTAAAAAATTTTGGTACCAAATGCTACGATATTAGTCTTAAGAACTAATTTTTAGAAATGAAATAGTCCAAAATTGTATTTACTTCTAGATTCTAGACTTGTTCCGGTCCAGAAAATTGAGTTGTACACCAATTAAAGTCCTGAAAATAGACTTTTGGACTCTCTTTAGTCCTAGTAAAGTCAGTTCTAGCTTAAGTCAACTTTTAGATTATCTTTAGAAGTAAAATATGGGTTTTATGGACAATACAATCTTTGTCTGGATTTCCGGACTGTTTTTACTTCTTGAAATCCAGTTTCAGACACTCGACCAGGATGGCAGTCTGAGAAAACGACTTATAAGACTATTCCTAGTAGTAAATAACAAGTTTTTAGACTATTCAGTACAAATTTGGACTCTCACAAGTCTTGAATGTTCAGTTTTACACTATAAAACGATTTTTGAAATTGAAATTTGGAGGACTGTATGTTCCTTAGGAAACGTTTTTTAGAAAAATGACATAATGCAAGTCAACTTATTTTTTGATTGGCTATCGAATGATGAATTATTGACACTTAAAACTGGACCACCCTGTATGTATGTTACGACAAAAGTTATTTCATAAAAATATTTGATATTTCTGAATTTCGTTCTCCTTTCCCTTATTACGCTACAGCCTCTTATTTGTCATTAGGTAACTAAACATATTTTCCAAAATAATGTAGTGTTATTCGTTAATGATATTTTTATGTTTGTTTTAGTCATACTCTACGGTTTGTGCTTAGTATGCAGTGTCACAGCTCTACTTATATCAGTAACAGTGATGAACTTATGTAAAAAGAAACGGACCAAGCCGCTGCCTCATTCTGTAAGCAACATACTTACCAAAAAGTCAGTGAAAAGAGCGCTAATTCTTCCCAATATTGTGGTAAGACTACACACTCTGTTGATATACTTTATTTGGTTTAAAATATAAAATTTTAGGTGCCTGAAGATTACGGTGACTTGGACTTATCAACGTCGTTTAACAACGTTTCAAGACCAGTAGACAAGGATCATACTGTATGGGTTTTATTAGCTATGGCTATCGAAAGGATACTATTTTTCGTCTACTTAATTTGTATGACAGTTATCATTGTAAAGTATATTCTTGCATGTTTTTGAAAATTACCGATTTATAACTAATTTTATACACATTATCATGTTCTCTGTGTAAAGAAACTATTGATTTACCTATACACACTTCACTTTGAATTCTTACATTTACATGCGTTCTGTATTAATAAAAATGTAATTTTTTCTGTTCAAATGATTTTTTTTATTGGTTACTCTATACAGGATGCTACAAATTACAGGGAGATAGAGGTAACAACAGCGTATTGGTTCAATTGGACTATAAAACTTCAGTTTAACTGAACCCTGTAATAGTGGCCTTTATCAGGTTTATAATGTAATTTCCGGCTTAAGACTAGTAAAAGTCAGTTTTACATAGTTCTGTTAAACTTGTAGTTAACTAAAACATGTTCGGTCATTTTCATTGTTCAATTGATGTTTTCCAAAAACAAAATAAGGACGAAATTACGTTAAAACGAATCACGAATCAGGAAAATTGAACTTTAATGACATCCATTTATATTATTTTAAACTAAACGAAATTACTCTGTCTAAAATGTCAATTTAAACAGTTAACTCTGTTAAGTATTAAAAATATGAATATACAACACCAAAACATTGTAAACCAATAATGCTGGCTTTAAAATAACAGGAAACGGTCACTATAGAAGAAATACACTAGACAGTGTTTGTTAAATCGATTCGACGTAAACAGCAACCAAACGTAATGACAAGTTATAGTCCTGAATCCAAGGTGAATTTACTCCTACAATACCGAGTTTAACAAAATAGTATAGAATGGACGAAAGTGTAAGAGACAAAATGGAAAATACAAAATATACTCCCGACGATCCACTTTATCTACTCAGCAAAATATCACATAACGATTTATTGATGCTTGAAGAAAAATTTAAGAAAACTACGGTTGAGGCAGAAATTGGATTGTCTAAGGATAACTTCATTGAAATCGTCAAAAGCATTGGTAGCAATGGTAAGATTTGAAGAGCATTACTCAATTCTAACTCATTGATGGATATTTGTAGAAGCAATTTTGGAAAACATGCTGGCAAGGTTTTTGATCAAATGGTTGAAAAAAATCATAGAGAAACTGTCACTTGGAATGATTTTTTAGATTATTTAATTGAAAATATGTTTCCAGAAGTAAAAAATGCACTTAGTTTAAAAGTGAAATCTATTGAGACAGTAGCTCACACCAAGGTATTATAATTTAAATTTGATTAATTCATTGATTATTAAGTTGGTTTTGGTTATTTAGATTGAATCAGTTGCTAAAGTAGTTCTAATAGAAACCAATCAGTACTTTTCCTATGCCATCATACTAAAGCATGGTAGGGTGGGTTTGTACGATGGTAATCTCAACTTCTTGACTTCGTACCATGCTATAATGACTAGAGAAGATTTGAACCGACCTGAAGATGAACGAAGAAGACGAAACAGGTATCTTCTGCTATAGTATAAGTAGTTTTTGCAAATCTTACATAAAACTTTGAGTTTACACACACATTTTCTATATAAAGATCAATAATTTTTATTTAAGTAAACATAATAATTTAATTCTTGATTATTATTTGATATACCGTAGATGGGTGACTGATGCTATTTTCTGCTCCGACACTTTAATGCTAATCATCACCAACACTGCCAGAAGCATAGTGATTTACGAAGCATCGGGTTTAAAACATGTACCTTACTGGTTGATTTTGAGCACTCCAAACATAACAGAAGTTGTACCCTGTACATTTTCGTAACACTGTAACTGTGACTATTATTTTTGTAGTGTTTGGCCTACAAACCTTTTACCAAGAATGCTACTACAGGTTGTACTAGCAGTTGCTTGTTTACTGGAGACTGCAAAGGGCTGGTAATGAGTTTTACGTTTTTGCAACCCAAAAATGGATTACTTAGACGGAAAAGAAATGATCAAATAACGCTTTTTTACTGGAATGTAATATATTCTTTTTAATGCTAAAAGCTGTTGATTGTATGGAAATTCCAGGATTTTTTAAAAGAAAAAGACTACGTGATAGTGAAAAAATATGGCAAAGTTCACAAAGACTCTGTAACCCAAATTGCTTTTGTAGAAGAAATGGGACTTTTGATCACATCTAGTCTGGATCCTGAAACATCAGTGATTCTTAAACACACCGATCACAAGAATGATACTATTTGCTATAGGATGGCACACGTAAGTATGGTTTCTCCAACAAATCTTAAGTTTTATTTAAGTTTAAACTGTAGGGAACTAGAAGCTTTGGCATCAGTCCAACGTGTAAAGTTCTTATAACGGGAAGTGACGATGGTCTTATTAGGTTGTGGAATATTTTTATATCGAAAACGATAGAGGTGTTTGCCGCTCATCAAACTAAAGTAGTCGATATTCAAGTTATCGATACTCAATGTGTGTTTTTGAGCTGCTCTGCGGATGCTGTAAGTAATGATGTTTTGACCCTAGTAGTAAGTTCTGCTTCGTCTTTATTTGAAGCTGGAAATTTACGTTATTTTAAATGGGACATCCTGTATAGTTGTTGTTGTTGGTGTTGCGGGGGGCTGTTTAGCCCAGGTCTACGCAAAGGCCTCTTGCAAGCAGCGTTTGCAGGCCGGGTCTTCGTGAATTCTCAGCATGTGCATATGCCGTGGCAGATGACAGTGTTTAAGTTTAGCAAAAGTTTTGTTCGTTTGGGGCATGGACCAGATATTAGGTCTTTTACCTGTCTCATGCCGGAAACAGTTGCCCAGCATTGCTGAAAAAGTTTCCCAGCATATTGAGCGTTCATAGAACATGCCAAGCATATAAGAGGAAGGATGGCGGAGGCAGTCAGTAAGCTGATGGGCCTCTGCAGAAATAAAGGGAGAATGGACAAGGAGAAAGTGAGGGCGATCATAGAGAGAGTGGCGGCACCTGCGATGCTATATGGTAGGCAGATCTAGGGGAAAAGGGTGAAAGACAGCAGAGTGATGAGGCACTTGGGGGCAGCGGAGAGGAAGTTCCTGCTGGCTACCGGACCGTGGCCACGGAGACCCTCAGGGTCGTCGAAGAGCGTGTGAGAGAGAGCAAGGGAAGACGACAGACTGTTTCCCGGATGGAGGCTCTGGGAAGGAGTGGAGAACTGGCTATATGGTGAAGTCGTCTGGGTTGATGCGAGCGTGCAAGATGGCTGGACAGTAGTGGGTGTATGGGGAAAGGACGGGATGGAGATAAGTCTCTGGAAGGACACCGAAAGGGACAGTCTTAGTGCGGAGATTTTGGGGATAGGTGAGGCACTAAGAGCCATAGGGGAAAGGAAAATGGGGTGTTACAGGGTTTGCTCAGGCTGCCTTATTGCTGTTAATATAGAGCAACAACCGAGCCTACACAGGGTCGTAGAGAGAATGAGAAGCATGGTAGCAAAGTTGGTGTGTAAGGGTTATAGGGTGTGCTTGGAATGGAAGGGACGGGAAAATGAGGGACTTAGGAAAGCCGACAGTCTGGCCAGAAGGGCAAGATGGGAGGGCCAACCTGGAAGATGGGAAGGGCTGAAGCTATGGGGAAGAAAGGATATTAAGAAGCGAATGATGGAATGGATCAGAAGGTTTACCAAGTGTGTAAGGAAGTGGGTGTGGACAGGTTGCCGTTGTCCTTCAGGGGAAGCCAGCTTCTGACGATGCACGGCAACCTAGCCGCGTACCTGAGGAGAATGGGCCTACGCGAAAGCGGGGGGTGTGAGGAAACCTGACACCAGGCGAGGGAGGAATGGGAGGATTGTAAGATCGAGAAGCTGTGAGGGAGTGCATTGGCATCAATTGAAGCTGCGAGTGAATGAGAATGTCAATAGAATGGATGTGGAGCGGGTGAATCAGTGGGGCGAGGCCGTCATCGTAAATGTTAGGGACTAGGTAGTCGGAGCATAGGTTTGTAATGTATGTACATAGGTTCGTAATTCAAAAAAGTGGTGTATGGTTTTGAAAATATTTAATTTCAAGTTTGATTGTGTGTCTCTAAAGGAATTTAATTTAAAATGCTTTATTTGTCTACATCCTGTATATTATGGTTTTGAATTATTCCTTTCAAAGCCTGCTTAAGAACGCAAACATGTCTCTAGAAAAAGTATGCGATTTTTGAGAAATTTACCAGCAAAATTGTGTTTGTCTTCCGAAACGAGATTGGTGTTAAGTGCTTCATCTGCATTTGAAGCTAAAACCTTGTACCTATATTATTATGGTTTTAAATACGCCTTCGTAATGAACACACTAGAACTTTCTTTATTGGAAGCGTGGTTTTCGAAACATTACAATGGTGAACTTTTTGCACACAGTGTATACGTTTTCTAGGTCTTAAAGTTGTGGGATTTGAAGGAAAGCGTTTGTCTCCAGACAATAAAACTCGACTTTCCTTGTTTCCGTATTCATGGAAAGCCCATCGAGTGGGGTGTAAACTGCATTTATCCAGGTCCCAAAAGACGTCAGTTGGACGAATCTAACGTTAGCCAAAACAAAAGGGAATGTTTTGGCATCGGGGACGTCAACGAAATGAAACTTGAGGGAGATAAAACTGGTGCAAGGTCAGTCGAGATGTAAAGCATGTCTGAAAGTTTCTTATTTGGAATTTTCAGCTCGACGAAACGTATCTGGGAACAATGGGAAAGATCTTGCATTTTAGTGACATGTTGCAACTATTTTGCGGTAATTAATACCACTTTCAAGGATGTTGGCATAGAATCGACTTTTGGACATCCAATTTTGCCAGCTCCTCCTTTACAAAACAGCGTATTGATTCCGTCAAGTTGGGGAGTGCAAAGTGAAGACTTTAATTCCATACAGTAGGCAACTCATCTAGTGCAAATTTGATACAAATTATAGTCTGTTTCAGGTTTAACAAAGACCTAAAGTTTAATGTGGAGAAGCAACTGCTGGAACTACGGTTTATCCTCGATAGAGACATCCTGGAAGATTACGGTGGAAAAAGTGACATTAATTATAAAATTGCCATTCTGGAAGCTAAAAAAGAGAAGGTTGATCCTGTTTACACATGCTTCAGGGTTGAGTACAGTTGATTTTTCAGATGCATACAAAAGTTGCCCTTGGCTCACCCTACTTAGCATTAGACATACCTGAAATCGAAGAACTAAAATTGACTTCTGGGTTAACTTTAAATAGAAGCAAAAAATCCGAACAATACGTTAAAAAAATTAATGGTTTGCTGCAAAGGGCGGCGCATCTGAATGAAATATTTTCATCCCCTGAACCTTCGAGCAGCCGTTCAAAATCGAATAAAAGTAGTGTTGTTGAAATGCCTTATTAAATGTCGGTTGTATTAAAAGTAGTATGTAACAATTATAATAATAATAATGTTTATAAGCAGTATAAAAAAAATACAATACACAAAAGGCAACCATTCGCTTTTGTGTTCTTTCCTGCTCCCTACAGGTACATATGTATAAATAATATAAACAGATCCGACTTGATTATACTAAGCTAATACCTAACTAACTACCTTCACTAAGAAAATTGTGTTTATTATTACACAAAATTTTGGAGTCATTATTTTAGCGTGTGTCCCTGAATTGGTGTTACATCCAAAAATATGAGAAAAAGTTTTTACCTTTTCTAATGCATCTTCTTTGAGATACAGGGTGTCAAAGTTGGAAAAAGAATATGGTTTTTTGTAAGTATCTCCGGAACCGTTTGTCACACTGAGAGCAATTTTTGAATTTTTTTTAGTGTAAATTGATTGATTTTACAAAAAGTAGTAGCAGAGATTTTGGGCTATCAATATTTTTTGCCCTTAACTGCCACGTCTTTTTTCTTCAAAAAACCACCTCTTTATAAAGGAAATGACATTTGTATGATCAAAAACAACTAATTTTACATAAAGCAGTGGAACAGATTTTGTGGTTTACAAGGTTTTTTGTGTTTTGTTTGAGGTGGTTTTGTGTTTTTCACCCTTAGTTATCTAGGGCCACAGGAGCTGCTTTAAAAGATTTTTTTAAAGGCTTAAGGCTTAGATATCCTACATCAAAAATTACTTCTGGTAATTTTTCAAAAATCGACCGGTTTTGAAGAAAATTGAATTTTATTACCAAAAACATGAAACTTAAAAGAATGAATTGGAAATATTTACATCATCAGAAAGGAAAAAAGGAAAGTTAAATTTTAATAATTTTTAACAAAATTCAATTTGACAATTAATTGATTATTATTAACAATTACTAAATAATTACGAACCGAAAATGGGCACTTTTGTGCGTTTTTACGGAAAAGGTACATTTTCTCGATAATGGATCAGTTAATGAATTGCTTTATGCAAAATCAATTAATTTGCGAAGATTTTTTTAAACTTAGATATCCTACATCAAAAATTACTTCTGGTAATTTTTCAAAAATCGACCGGTTTTGAAGAAAATTGAATTTTATTACCAAAAACATGAAACTTAAAAGAAAACAAGTTAATGAATTGGAAATATTTACATCATCAGAAAGAAAAAAAGGAAAGTTAAATTTTAATAATTTTTAACAAAATTCAATTTGACAATTAATTGATTATTATTAACAATTACGAACCGAAAATGGGCACTTTTGTGCGTTTTTACGGAAAAGGTACATTTTCTCGATAATGGATCAGTCGATAAATGAATAAGTTTTCAGAGTCGTATAATGAAAATATTATTTCAATGAATTTTTTCATTGGCGTAGAATTTAGGAACAAAAATAACTTTGTTGACCTGAAATATTCGCCACTGCTTTATGCAAAATCAATTGATTTACATTAAAAGGTATGTTTATATAACGGTTTTCTCATATTTTTGGGTGTACTATCTATCCTTACAGTTTCGAACATCAATTCAGGGACATTCTGTAGAATTAATACATGTACGACGTCAGGGTAAAGCTAATTACACGTAGATATCCGTAACGTAATGACCCACTTTACGCACAGTTTTAAGATCAGCCATAAAATAAACTAACTGCTCTAATCCTAGCGAAAAAATTGATTTTGTTTCCATTTCTTTCTTTATCAGAATATAAGATATAGAGATCATCGCATAGTGCATTGTTTATACAATTTTAAGTAAGTACCGGTTCATCTGGAATATCATCTGTAATAGCAAACACATCAAGTAATGCTACTGAAAGTACTCTCCTCATATTAATAATAATTCAACTGAGGTGTATAATAGCAATAATCTAAATGTATTTTAAGAACAACACTAACAATTAGATAACATGTTTTTGTGGCCTTTTTTATTACATTATAACTTTTTCTTTAGTAGCATAATTCTTTTGAATAGTACAAATTTGATGTTAATACGTTGAAAATAGTTATTTGCGCAACTAGGAAGGAAAGTGCAACTTTTGCTCCCGCTAAAACAATTTGAGACCCGACGCGAAGCGGATTTTTAAAGTTCAATGGTGCAAAAAAGCAGTTCACTCCAGAGTTATTGCTACCAATGTTATGTTTTACTCCTAGTAACATAATATACTATTATGAAAAAAATTATATGAGTTGCGAATGCAGAATTTTACATTTGGTCGTAGGTAAAGTATACTACGTCACACGTGCTCTAAGACATTTTACGCACTCATGGAAATATACACACTCGCCACTACGAGGCTTCGTGCGTAACTTTTTCCATATCGTGCGTAAAATGCTTCCTACAGCACTAGTTACGTAATATACTATTTCCTATGACCGTCAATGTAAGTAGTAGCCAATTACGCTAACCTTTCAGTTACGAAATGACCTTCTTTACGCACAGTTGTAAAAAAAACTCACAGTTTTAAGGTCCGCAATAAACCAACTGACCTATTCTTGGAGAAATTTGTTTTGGTTTTTATTTCTAGCTTTATCAGAGTATATTAGAAGGGGATCATAGCGTAATGCATTGTTCATATAGTTTCTAAGTAATTTCGTCTAAAACAGCATTTGCAATAGCAAACAATCAAGTAATGTTACTGAACGTACTTACTAATAATAATTCAACAATGCAGAATATGCCCACTCACGTTACATAACTTACATGAGTAGTACCAGTATAATGTTATAACGTTAAAAATAGAAAATTGCATGAAAAAAAAATACTCTGAATTTTGTAGGTTACGATATCAACCAACTTTACACTGGGTCGTAGATAAAGTACGTCACACGTGCTCTAAGGCATTTTAGGCAGTCATGGTTCATTTTAGCTCATTTTAGGCCCTCAAATTCTTCTTACAGCACTAGTTTCGTGGGTTTGTTCTCTCAAACCAAACGGTAAACTTTCTTTAAACTGTAAAGCATGTGGGCTTCAAAAATTCTGCTTTTTAAACTGTTGTAATAAAACACAAATATGTTATTGGCAAGAAGTATTTTTATTTTACAAAGGCGGTATACATAAAACTAACAACAATTTTTAACAAACATAAAAACAAGCATTAGTACAGTACGATTATCTACAATATAAGTACACAGTTAATCAGTTCTGGTTAATTCAAATTTAATGTAACAAAACAATGTATATTTGTCATATCTCTTTTAGGTGTTAAATGTTCGAATATTTATTAATACAAATCTCTAGCATGGGTAATTGTTAAAACACAATCAAGAAGCTTCCTGGGACTTTATGGAGCTCTAAAACAAAAGAATATTTTTTGTTTGACTATCTTAAAAACACTAGGCTATAATATATTAAAGCTGATAAATACACTTTTGTCATTAGTAATCCAGTTAATACTTGTACACCGAGTGTTATCTCCTTTCCCACTTAAGTGATAATACAATATGGCACGCTTCGTAATAAAATCGTTAGTTATAATTTGGTGGTGGCTTGTAATTTAACATACCGATTATGTTGCACGTTATCCTCACAGTCTGGTGGTAAAAAGCATTGGTGAGTTTGTAATTTGGGTTTCAGCAACATTTTCCTTACTCCCCAGATCAACGCTATTACCATGATACACAGTATCGAAAATATGGTAACAAAAGCGATGTCCAGGCCGGTAAATCTGTGAAACTCCTTCTTGAACACTGTCACACATTTGGGTTTGGGAAGATCAATGGCAGGGCCTGGTTGTACTACATTAGCGCACACCCTGTAGGGACCTTGCGTCAAATCAACAAAAGTATACTTTGGGTTGGTGCAGGGTAGTTTTCTTTGTGATAGTAACGTAGTTTGGTCTAGAACTGCCACATTGAGTTCGCATTTTGCGTCGTCTGAAGGGTATGTTTGTATTTCTAAAGATAAACTTCCGAAAGCTGTGAGATTTGCTTTGATTCCTATTACTTTGGAGACTAAAATCTCAAAATTGCTTTGTGGTACCACCAAGTTCTGTACTAGAGGCAACATATCTGAACACCCTAAAATTAAAGACACATCATCTGATTTTTCTGACCCGAATAAAGCTACACAGTAGCGGTATCTATGTTGAAGTTGCAAGTTTGTTGGGATAGTAACATCCAATTGGTTATCGTCAAGCATTTCACTTGAATTGCATTTGATAGGGAATGACTCCAGAAGCACTTCATTCAGTCCCTGTTCTTCGTAAATAAAGACAGCATCGCAAGTATATGGTGTTGCTTCTTCTTCCACAGCCCAACTTAAGTGAACTACAACCCCATCGTATTTATAGTCTTTCAAATGCACTTTAGTTCTGTAAGGAGTACTCAATGGGGCCATGATGGATTCTTGCTCGTCCTCTCCACAAAGAAGAGAATCTGTAGAAATATCCAGTAAGCGAGCATTTTCTAATAACGGTGGAGTAGTGCAAATAGCTGTCACTTTATCCACAGTAGGTAATGTGGAGTTTTTCAACCATAAACTGAATTCTATTAAGCTACAATCGCAATTCAGAGGGTTTTCTAGCAAAGTCAGATGTTTTAAAACTTCTGAAGGTTTCAAGGCATCTCCTGCTATTATTGAAATATCATTGTCGTCAAGTTTGAGCATTTTCAAAGACTTCAATGGTTGAATTAAGTCTGCGGTTAACGCTCTCAAAAAGTTGTGCCTCAAATCCAGCTCGGACAAGTAGTTTAAATGAGCTAGCGATGCTCCAGACACTGCAACTATTCTGTTATGAGCTAAATCTAATGTAACTAAAGAGCTCAAGTGAAGAAAAGCGTGATCTTCTATTACATCAATAAGGTTACGCTGCAACCTTAGAGATGTTAAGTTAGTCAGTCCTTGAAGGGCACCCATTTTAATGCTGTTTAGCGAATTGTGGGACAGTTGCAAATCTTTGAGAGACTCCATTTTTGGGAAGGTTTTTGGGTCTAGCCATCCCACCAAATGGTTTTCGGATAGGTCCAAGTCTTCAACCGTTGACATGGGCTTTAAATTTTTGATCACAGCTAGGGAAATGTTGTTTCCTCTTAACCGAAGTATGCGTAGTTCGGGAAGGTTGTCGAAAGTGTTGGGAGAGATTTTCTCGATCACATTATTACTTAAGTCGATAAATGAGAGATTGCGTAGTCCCTGAAATTGATTCCAATTAGCTTGAAGTTTAAACTAATTTTAAGTGAAATTACCTTGAAAGAAACACCATCCAACAATTGCAATTTGTTTCCAGATAGGTCGAGTCGATCGAGTTGTGGTAAGCTTTTTAATGCTAGGGTAGGTACAGATGTAAGCTGGTTGTTAGGTAATCCAAGTGCTTGTAAAGGAGCTGACAATCCTAGAAAAAAACAAGTTTTATAGACACTTGATACTGGTTTAAAGTGTAAATTTACCTTGAAATGCAGTTGTATCAACTTGTCTGATCTCTCCAGATGAAATGACTAGTCCGTGGAGAGAAATGCCTTCAAGCAATGGTCCTGACAGAATTGCGACGTTGTCAACTGTACAATCTAAGAGCGAAATTGAGGCAGCTCCTAAAGAACGAAGCTTTCGTGCTGTAAATAAATTACCAATCAGTTGTAATGTGGAAAAAGTTTAAGATTGTTATAATGAAATTGGTAAACATTTGCTTTTACAGTACTAGTCATTTATCTGTATAAATATCTGTATCTACAAGTGGCTTAAAATTGAGTTTAAAAAACCCAGAAAGACCCCCAGAAAGATGGTTTCACCTACGTTTAGTTTAAAAAATTTTGCTGCTGGTTAACTGCTGTCAAATTCGTGACTGAGAATCAGCGACCTAAAAATATACAGGGTGTCCTGTTTAAAGTAGCACAGTTTCATGGCTTGAACCAGGGGCCATTCTTCGTGGAAGATTCGAGCACATTTGACCTTCAATATCTCAGAACATTTTGTACTGCAATGTTTAGATCTCTGGTGTAGCTCTTGAAAAGTTAAATCATCTGACCGCGGAAAATACAGGGTGGTCCAGTTTTAAGTGTCAATAATTCACCATTTGACAGCTAATCAAAAAATAAGTTGACTTGCATTATGTAATTTTTCTGAAAAACGTTTCCTAAGGAAGATACAGTCCTCCAAATTTCAATTTAAAAAATCGTTTTATAGTTTAAAACTGAACATTCAAGACTTGTAAAAGTCCAAATTTGTACTGAATAGTCTAAAAACTTGCTTTTTACTATTAGGAATGGTCTTATGATTCGCTTTCTCAGACTGCCATCCTGGTTGAGTGTCTGAAACTGGCATTCAAGAACTAAAAAAAGTCCGGAAATCAAGACAAAGATTGTATTGTGCATGAAACTCATTTTTTACTACTAAAAATAATATAAAAGTTGACTTTTAATGCTAGAACTGACTTTACTAGGACTAAAGAGAGTCCAAAAGTATATTTTCAAGACTTTAATTGGTGTACAACTCAATTTTCTGGACTGGACAACAAGTCTAGAAGTAAATTAAATTTTCGGACTATTTTATTTCTAAAAATTAGTTCTCAAGACGTATTATTGTAGCATTTGGTACCAACATTTTTTACTTTTATTACTGAAGAAACTTGACTTTTGGAAATAGTCTTAAACTCGATTTTTCAGTCTTAAAAAGCATTAAAAACAGTCTGAATTTCTTAGAGATGCTACAATTTATTGCACCTATGAGTGTAGAAGTCAATTTAATAGTGAAGAAGCTTGAAATAACATTTTCAAGACTATGGTCAGTGAACAAACTGGCTTTTAGGCCTGATAAGTCAAAAACTTTGTAAAGATAGTCTTGAAACTCGATTTGAGGCACTGAAAACAGCCTTAAAACAATCTAGTTTATTAAGAAATACCCGAATTTTTAGCACTGAGGTGTCTAGAAGTCGATTTAATAGTGACAAAGCTTGGAATGCTATTTTAAGTCTATGAAGAATGTAAAAATTGTTTTTTAAGTTTGCTATGTCAATAACTTGGTGAAGATAGTCTTGAAACTCGATTTTCCAAGCTGAAAGTAGTTTTGAAGCACTAAAAATAGTCCAGAATTCGAAGAAAATGAAAAGCAAAGTAAAAAGCACGAAAAGTTCGTTTTCAAGACAATTTTCATGAATCTAATGCCAAAGTCCTGCATCTAAGACTATTTTCAAGACTAAAATATTGAAATTTGTCTTCAAATTATGAAAACTTACTTCAAATGCAAATTTTAAGCTTCTGATGTCACTTTTCATTAGTTCAGTCACATTTTGGGGTTCAAGTCAATTTTTAAGGTTTAAATGTATGAATTTGTAGTAACAAATTCTTGAAAAAGTAGTTTTTATGTCTACAAGTCAATTTTCAGTATTAAAGTCTCTCGATTTGCATGAAAAGTCAATTTTCAAAACTAAAGTCTTTCAGTTTGTCTGGAAACTATGAAAACTGGCTACAATAATATTTTTTAAACTTCTTAAGTGAATTTTCCGTTTCCAAGACAATTTTTAAGTTGGGTTGGGTTAGTTTTGGGTCTTTGACCGTAATAACGTGTAATAAAGTGCTTGTTCCAAATTTGATCAATATTGCTCCAACGGTCTGACAGTTATGACAAAAAAAAAACGATTTTTTAAACAGAAATTTGAAGGACTGTATTTTCCTTAGGAAGCACTTTTCAGGAAAATGACATAATGAATGTCAACTTATTTTTTAATTGGCTATGGATTGGTGAATTATTGACATTTAAAACTGGACCACCCTGTATATACAGGGTGACCTGAGTCATATACGACAGTTTTATGATTTTAAATGAACTGACTACATTTTCAAACCAATTCTCTGTGGTTACAGTTTTTGATAAGTGATTTGTAAGGATTGATTAGGCTCGGTTTACACCAATTTTTTTGTGGAAAACTAGTAGGGCTCGACCGCTTCAAAATAAGTGTAACCAGAACCCTAAAACAGTACCTAAGCAGGCAAAAATGAGTTTCAACTGATTTCAAAGAAGACAGTTGGTCAAATTATGGTTTTGCCAAATTACGTCATTGTGACGTAAAAAACGCTCTGCTCGCTCCATGGAGCTTGAAAACGAATGAGGTTCTTGACAATGGTTACTATTATTAGTATGACGTTTATGTCTTGTGTTTCTGAAATGCTAACCTGATTCCTATTTTATAATTATAATTGTGAGTTTATTGTGAATCATGTCATTTGTCTACTTCTTGCAGTGCACTTGCCATTAACAGTACAAATGCACTGCATGTTATGTGAATGTTACTTAAGACGTTTTGCTTTACCGATGCCCTTAAAGTAAGATTTTTTAAGATTACGGAAAATTTTTCAAGGTCACGTGACATTTTTCCACCATCTTGAAATCTCATCATTTTTAAACTTTCAGTTTCCCAAATCTTTTTCGCTATTTTGACGTTTTTGTCGATTTAAACGTGCTTTAAAGATCACGTCACATTTATTCGCCATGTTGACAAAATTTTCACTTTTAATTGAAATTTTTAAGATTACGTGTCACAGAAAAGGTCACGTGACCCTGACAATTCTACCAAAAAAGCGAAGAAAAGTCGTGTGACCTGAAAAATTGAAAAACCTATTTATCTCGTAGCAGTTTTGTGCAATGGGGGTAGTTTTTGCTAAATGTCCCCAGGGTGACTTTTTAGGAAAAAAGGGCACTAATGCAATCTTGTAGAGGGTGAAATTCCCTACAAAGGTATGACATACTTGACCCTCAATATCTCAGAAACTGTAAATATTTTGTATTATAATGTTTAGGTCACAGTGCAGCTTTGAAAATTAGGATCGACTAACCGAAAAATATACATCAAATATGACCGTTTTATGATTAATACGCACTAACCTCACTTTCAGAGCAATTGTTTGTGGAAGGTACATATTATGTGTTATTTTGAAAGGAAACTCATTTCATTCTTCTTTTTCTTTTCTTGGCCTGTACGAAGCTTTTCTGATATAAGAATAAAAATTACATTCAAAATGAAACTCATTATAACTAAAACTAATAACCGGCGATCGTCTAGATTGATCGGATTTCTTTGCCAAACTGGCAAACTTTCATGGAGGCATTGAACACACCAAAGGAATTTCGTCTTTCCAGCTCTCACGCGATATTGCCAAAGCCCCGGACTTTAACATTAATTAAATTTGGCGTGTTCTTTTTCCTGGCTTCCAATTTCCAACCTTAATGACGGGAAATTGGCCGATCGACCCGTTTTAAAGATACACCAAAAAAACCTGCGGAGTGTAGTGGAAATCTAATAGTGCTTTACCTATAATTTGTAATGCAGTCTTATCTCCAGTACATCTTAAAGTATGCGGCATGTCACAACTGCACTCCACCACTGGTTGCTGAGTGATTTCCGGACATTGCCAGGGGCGGAGACCGGGGGGCGGTCCCGGGGATGGAATAGCTGCGATACCACACCACCATATTAGGGAGAGGGTCAGCCACCACATTCTGAAATAAAAAGAACAATCCATAAATAAATTTATAAACTGTTTGCAGAAGTATATTCAATAAATTGCTTCTATGGATAAACCGTAGAAGAATTATTCGATTTGAATTTATTAATAGCTATAAAACTATATCAATCGTTCACAAGAGGGAAAAATTATCACCAGTTTAGCGAAACTGTATTTTTGTGTAAATTTGAACATGAATCTACGTAGTCTGCACCATCCTTAGTATTTTGTATTAGTTTTATACAACCACAATTGTAGTAATTTTAAAGTAGTAGTAGTAGCGTTTTGCATCACTAATTATAAACAACTTTTGCCTGATTGTTCTTAAAAATTAAAATTAAAATTCTTATCTAGGTTGATTGACAGTAAATCAATTTGAATGCAAATTTTCATTTCTATAACAAGGTTCTAGGGTGGATTGAATAGATTGAGTGTAAGCTATTAGCATTCATGTAAATTAACTTGCATCCAACACCTTTAACTGCAAATGAGAGTCGATTTCATTACAAAACAGGTGAAACCCTCAAACTTTTGCTGATTTTACTTACATATTCCTAAAGTATAAAAAAAATATCTCCCTAAAGTTTACAGAATACAATAGAATGAATATATCATAATAAGAACTCTTTACCTTGTCTGCAGGCCAAAAAGTGTACTATTTCAAATGGTACACCCTGTATATTATTACGTCATACAGTTCAGCTTGTCATGGCCTACTTTACAGTTTATTAGATACTGTACAAAAGCAAAACATTTACAGAGAAACAACTGGGAGAAAGAGTCCACAAAAAATTGCACCATCCTGATTGTTAATGCGTTCGAAATGCCAAAAAGGGCACTATTTTAAATGGGACACTCTGTATATTATTAAGTCATTTGATGCAGCTTGTCATGGTCTACTTTACAGCCTTTCATGTACTATACACAGTGATTGATGAATTATTGTGATCTGACAGCAGAGTATAAATTAGTAAAAAACCTGACAGAATATAATTTCTTTTTGCCTCAGAATCTATTATTTTAAGTCAAAATTATTCTTTTTCTCCTCTTCCTTTCAACTTCTTCTTTTTTTTTTTTTTGGAAGAATACAATTTTTGGCGCAAAAATAATATCCACTAATTTTAGGACCTTCTATTTTCACTTCTTCTTTTCTTCTGTTAGTAATGATTGTTTTCCTCTTATCTAAATCTCACTTTATTTTTCATTTCAATTCTCCTTCTGTCAGTCTTCTTTTCGTTTTTACTCGATTTCTCTTTGATAAATCTAGTAAAATACAAATTTTGACTCAAAAGCAGTAATGGCGCATTTTTTGCTCTTTTGACTTCTTTTTCTTCTTGTAATAGCATAACTATTCTTCTTTTCTCCTTTCAGCTCTTTTTCTTTTCACCTCTTTTTGTTATTTTTAATCTGTTAAAATACAATTTTTTTATACAATTAATTTGTGAGTATTTTTGCAACTTTAGAGCATGGTTTGACAGTTTTGACGTTAGTGACAGTTGTCACGTGATTGTAGAACACTGTTTAGCTAGACGGTCACGTGACAATTGGCAAAATAACTGTCACAAATCTCAGAAACACGTTTTATATCAAATACTGCAAGAAAACGTTTCTAAATTCTGATTTTTGCAACTTTTGAGCACAGTTTGACAGTTTTGATGTTAGTGACAGTTGTCACGTGATTTCAGAAGACTATTTAGCTAGACTATGATGTGACAATTGTCAAAATAACTGTTAAATCTCAGAAAATCGTCTTGTTTCGAAAACTGTGTTAAAATGTAATTCTTACAAATTCTAGTAAAATTTTGACAATTCTGACAATAGTGACAGATATCACTAATTTATTTAAGAAAATGACTGTTTTAAGCGCATTTTTAGAATTCTTATTAAATTTCCTATTCAATAAACTAAAAAAGTATATTATGTACTATACACCTTTTATGTACTATACACAGTGATTGATGTTTGTAGGTATTTTTACTCAATAGCTAACTCCATTAATTATTGTGATCTGACAGCAGAGTATAAATTAGCAAAAAACCTGACAGAATATAATTTCTTTTTGCCTCAGAATCTATTATTTTAAGTCAAAATTATTCTTTTTCTCCTCTTCCTTTCAACTTCTTCTTTTTTTTTTTTTTTTTTTAATCTGGAAGAATACAATTTTTGGCGCAAAAATAATATCCACTAATTTTAGGACCTTCTATTTTCACTTCTTCTTTTCTCCTGTCAGTAATGATTGTTTTCCTCTTATCTAAATCTCTCTTTATTTTTCATTTCAATTCTCCTTCTGTCAGTCTTCTTTTCGTTTTTAATCGATTTATCTTTGATCAATCTAGTAGAATACAATTTTTGACTCAAAAGCAGTAAAAAAACCCAGTTTTGAGGCATTTTTTGCTCTTTTGACTTCTTCTTCTTGTAATAGTATAACTATTCTTCTTTTATACTACTACTTACTTATACAATTTTTTTATACAGTCATGTATGTTTTTTATTCGTCTGTTGTTTTTATTCAATTTCAAATATTACACACATTAAAAAGAACATTATTCTTTTTTGGTCGTATAAGTCCAGTAATAAATATGTCAATACTTAGTTAAACCAACCTTTTCTATTTATTGCCTTGTATGTCACATTACCAACCATTATTTGGTTTTAACAACTTAATTCTGCCCACCAAATTAATAAAATATGCAAGTGGCGAAGACCGTTAAAGCGGAATTTTACGATCAACGCAATTGCAAAAACTAAACAGCTACAATGTGCGTCCCAGGCACCGTCAAAGTACCAACAAAGAACCCATAAAACGTAATTTTAACCATCCCGTTTCACAAAGTACCTGGGTCTAAGAAAATAGTTAGTAATCGGTAATATGTTAAGACGTGGGAGTCGAATAAACCATTCATGCTTTGTAAACTGGTGAATGTAAATTTATACAGATGGAATTGATTGGGCAAACTTATAGACGATTAAACGGTCTCTTATAACAATTGTCGTGAAATTTGAGATTTTTGTATAATATCAAAGACGGGAAATTTAAGGATTTTTTCTTTGATGCTAAAGTCGTAAATTTTCGCAGTTTATTTACGACATCTCAACTAAATTAACAGTTTTAACAGAGTTATCTCGCGTTAACTGTAATTTAAGTGAGAACTGCCACGTTTTCGCCTACAATCGGTGTTAAATCGCAGCTGGAAACCGAAAAAACCAAACAGAAAAACGAAAAAATCGTTCCGAAAGGCATCAATAAAAATGCAAACTATGCCACAATAAGAACGGGTTTTCGAATTTATTCCATGTTCGAACCCACGATTTCCGCCTGGTATTCACCTATCGGTACGGACAGCTCATTGATTTCACCACGCTATTGCTCAAGCCTATGTAAATAGGTATCAGACTTTAATTAATAATGTTTCACCTTTATTAAGTCCTTTTCGATTTAGATAAATGGTTGTCCAATAATCAAAATTTTATGTTAGAGCAGTTTCCAATGGATAATGATTTACGAACTCGGAACACCGCAATACCTACTATATACCATTAGAAACCTTCTCAATGACAACCTTTTAGAAATCCGCATCAACGACACTTTGTCCTTTCCCTTCTCCCCTGAACAGGGCCTTCCTCAGGGCTCGCCGCTGTCTCCTCTATTATATAATATTTACTGTCACGACATTTACAATCACAATCAAAAAGACGAACTTACGTTTGACAACTCTGGACAATACTTGCTACAATACGCTGACGATACTGCTTTGATTGTACATGACAAGACGACTAAAAACGCGACAAGTAAACTACAATTACTTACAAACAAAACTATGGAATGGTTCTACAAGTGGAGACTGACTCCTAATCCCACAAAAAACCAACTTCTTCTGCCAAACCACAAAAATAGGACCAAACTCACCTACAATTACGGCTGACGGATACACGACTAGACCAAGTTACTTCGTTAAGTACTTAGGTATGACATTGGACTCAAAAATGAAATTTACTAAACACTTACGAAATATTAGGGTTAACATTACTAAAAGAGCAAAATACTTCAGAGGACTTACTTACAAACAAGCCGGAATTAGTACACATACAGCTACAAAAATTTATAAGTCCATATGCAGACCTTTACTGGACTATAGGTAACATAATACTAGCAAACGCAAACGACAAAACCAAAAAATACATTCAAACGACAGAACAAATCACCTTGAGACTAATTACAAAAATTCGGCACCCAGAAAATCCTCTTTTCAACCATCTAATGACCTACTGTATGAACGGACTAACTTAATTAAAATAACGGACCGACATCAAAAATACAAACAAAATGGAAAAACAAAAAAGACAACTGGACAATAATTAATAAGTTATGCCTCACCCGACAGACCCGAACCTCACGATACCTGACGCCAACACAACTTGACAGAACACTACAAGACATACATTAACTCTAGATATAAGTACTGTATTATTGAAATTGTACATACATATATAGATAGCTTATAAATAGTGTATATTATTAATCTCTAAATGATGTTATTACTATGGGCAGAAAGGCCACTAGGGCCGATAGCCTTTTCTTTTAGAGAATAAAGATGTATTATATATATATATATGATTTAAAAATGCAGCTTTTCAAATAAAACAAGGAAGTATAATAAAGAAGTTACTCAAATTTTACAATAATTCACTTGTTGCAACAAATGAGCTTCATCTTTAAATCCTTAGAGTTGATTATTGTCTATTATTCGTAAGATTATGGGTTTTGGGAATGGCTTGGCAGGCCTTTGAATATATTGCACGGCCGAATTCGTGGCAAATGGAAAAATCAATCACTAATCAGCTCCAGATACTGTAACCAGAATAATGTGATCATAATTGTTAAACCGTAGGAAGCAAGAAGAGAACTCTGAACTAAACTAAACAGTTAAGTATTTTCTTCTACTTATCAATTACACAAGAAATACTACCAAGAAAAAAGTCATCAGGAGTGACGACATGATTGAATTGTTGAGCAAACGTACCTTACCGGAAAAATCCACTTAAGAGGAGTTTGAATCAGATGATATAAAAATTCGACTATTTTGGAGCTCTGAATATTTTTCAACAAAATTTTGCTGTTTCTTTTCGCCATACGTTTCTAGAAGTCGATATTAATTCTATTTTTTAAATTTAAAAATTTAATATATTATATTCTATATTTGTGTGACATAGGAATGTCCTATGGGTTGTATAGAGGGCGTGTGACCCTGTTAATATCAAAAAGTTTTAATTTTTACCATGTATTTGGGTTTCGAACATCATTGAAAAACTAAAAACAAATTAGTTTGCTTTTAAAGTGATATAAGCCCAGTTCGTGTCATACGAAGTTATGTTATGGTTTTCAACTATTTTAAGATTTTTTAGACATCTTTCAGACTCACTGAAAACATTTTTACTTTAGAAAAAGTTTTGATGAATTTTTTAGGGACCACAAAGACATTATGCAAAGTTTTTATTTTACACCAGGGTGCGTATTATTGAAACGAAGGAAGGGAATTATTAAAAGAGATAAGACCTGTAGAATGTGACAGAAACCCGCCATTGTCAGCTTCTTCAGTCACATTCTTTCAACACTTCTCTTTGAGAATTCCGTTCTGGGATTGAGTTTTTCATATAATAATATGACTGGTAAAAGTGCGTCTGCACATACACATTCACTAATAAATTTATGAGTTTAAAAAAATAACAAATAATTTTAAATCATTTCAACACATGACAAAATCATCATGGAGGGGAGCAGCCCAGACAGTTTGGCAACCTTGCCAAGTCAAGTTGAACCAACTTGATAGAATTTGTCGATTTGGGAGCATTGCAAAGTCAATTCGAACCAAATTGGTAGAATTGTCAGTTTGGCCGCATTACAAACCGACGTAGTGGAATTTGACTGGCAGCAATGCCAAATCAATTTGAACCAGTTTGATAGAATTTATCAGTTTAGCAACACTGCAGACGCCCTAGGAATTGACTTGGTAGAAACTGACAGTTTGAAACCATTCTCAGGTCAGTTCGAACAAAATTGGTAGAAGTCAAGTCTGATCATATACATTACATTATTATTTGAAACAAATGGGACTCACCACTAGTTTTTTTTGATAATTACCTACAACAGAATATTCAAAAAAACTTCTGAAAAAGCAATTTCAGAGGAGTGGACAAAACACAAAAACAAAACAAAGAATGTTTGAAAATCAATATTTACTATTATCTTAATTACTATCAAACGAATTATATGATATACCAAACTTTGTCATTGATCAGTAAAATTTTCGTACTGTTCTTGATACTTAATAATATATTATTCTGAACTCATGTTTTAATTTATGTTCAAAGCGACCAGAAACTACCAAATAAAAGTTAGGTGACTTGACTTGTGACTTTATCGTAGTTAATTAACATTTATACTCAAAAACTCCAACCTTTCAACATAATTCCATTTCTACAAACTTCTGAGTAACATTGTGTATTAGGTGTAACAAAGCAAACATATGCATTTGCTCCCAAAACCGATTGCAAAATTCATCCATTAACCTCATTGATCTTCCTGAATTTGTAGTATCAATCGCTCAAATTGTAAATTTAATACCGTCAAAATCAGTACGCTACAAGAAGGGAGATATTATTTACAAATTGGCTTGAAGGAGCTAATTTTGCAAATCTGTCCAAAGGTTGGAGATGGTCGATGTGCTTTGAATTTGGATATAGCCAGCTGACCGCGTACTTGAGAAAGCAAAGCGTGGAAGCTCAAAATAGCAAATAGCAGATTTTTGGAAGGCGGATGATATTTATTTTCCTATTTATTGTGCTTGGTTTAGCTCAAAAAATCGTAAAAAGAGAAGCTTTATAATACCAAGCCAGCTCAATTATGGAAAATATTTACTAAACTACAGTAAATATACATGCCTGAGTTAAACCACCAAGTACCATTCATAACAGGCTGTTCTTCTCCTAAAGGAAGGGAGTATGCAGTGAGCAATTTGGTCACATTCCCTCCGAAATCGGTCGATATCCTTCCTAATCCTGAAGAGTATATTGGTGACAGTTTTCAAAGATTTTCATTTTGTTTTTAGCTACTATGTTAGCAAATTCTGGCAAATATTGAACTAAAATTAAGAGATTAGGAAGTTGAATCTACAGGAAAACCTAAGAACCAACGAACTAGTAGAGAAAGTCATTAAGTATAAATACTTAGGAACAACTGTCAATGAAAGTAATGAGTACACTGAAGAATCAAAAAATCTGGGAAGTCAAAACAAAGAGAAATGTGTAAAGCAGTAGAGATCTTAACTTAGATCTTAGAGTCAGAATATTGAGATGCTACGTTTCTTCGGTGATGCTTTATGGGATGAAGTTTTGAACGTTAAAGAAAAATATAAGTGATCGACTGGAAGCAATTGAGATTTTAAGAATAAGTTGGGTAGACATGTTAACAAATGGGGAGGTACTGGAAAGACTAAGAGAAAAAAAGATATTATTAAACGCAATTAAAATAAAGAAGTTGCAATATCTGGACCAATTGTTTAAGGGAGAGAAATAAGTATTCTTGGAGAATATTATGCAGAGAAAGATACAGCGGAAAAGAAAAACAGAAAAATGGTGCATTTCCTGGTTAAAGGATTTGAGATAATGATACAACTGAATTTCATCATCAAAAGTGAGAATAGCCATATGATGGCACTTAAAGAAGAGGAAGAAGGAAGAAATTGAAAGTCCACAATGGTTGCTAAAGATTATATCAACACAGGAAATATACACAAAACTAAATTTTTATTGTAAAACCTCTTCAGTCATTAAGCGATAAAACTTTGCTGACTTCAGCAAATCGTTTTAAAAATGCAAAAAAATTGTTCCACTAGGAAAAAAATAGTACATGCTCAGGTGGAAAGTGTTTGATTTCTGTAGAGAAATTAGGTAACTTTATCTCACACACTGACAGAAATTAAAATTTTCACCGTGGTTTGTATACTATTTTATTTTCAACCATTTATCAGAATCTTATCAAACTTTCAATAAATCATTCAAGTTTAGTTAAGTTAAATTAAGAAGTTGGTCAACTTGCCAAAATTCCATTTAAAAAAGACCAATATCTTTGCATTACATGCAGCAGTATCATCTATATTTTGGAATATTTAAATATGAACTAGAAAACGATCAGGCGTAGCACATTGTACCTTTACTGCAGAGTCCATTTCAGTTTGCTCTCGGACAGACTGAAATGTAGTTTGACTTGCTAATATTGCAGTTTGGCCCATCTCTGTACAATGGATTGTAGAATCTTGTGAAGCTACCGAAGTTCGATTAAAACTGTCGGACTGGTCATCTGGCTGTATTGATAGGGATTTACTGCTTGTAGGTTTTTGGAGTATATTTTCTGCAATCTTCTTTTTATTAGCGATGGAATCTTCAATGTATGACTCTGCAACTCAGCTCGAGTTCCACTCACCGTGTCTCTTAATGTTGGTGATATTGCATCCAGATTAGCCAGCATTGTAGCTGAAGATCTACGAAAACAATGGCCGGTGTACATTTCAGGATCCTGAAGGTCCAAGTATACAGCTATTTTGCCAAAGGTATTTCTCCTATGCATTGTTTCGTACATTTGCCATCCTTGTATGCTACGAAGAAGCGGCGATGTGTAGTATTGTCCGGACGTAACAATTTGTATTTTTTGTAGAGGTCAGTGTATGTTGTATCAGAATCATCATAATTACACACTACAAATTTTCTTATAACATGGGTCTTTGTGTTTGGAATCGTTACTATCAAGACATCAACTTTTTCTTCAATATCATCTAAGGTAAGCTTCATGAGTTCCTCCCTACGACAAGCTCCTGCTATCCCGAAAATTGTGGCGACTTTTATCATTAAATATACACCATTGGGCGCTTCAGACAGGAATTTTTCTACTTCCTCTCTTTCAAGAACCTTTGATTTCTTCAGTCTAAATCCGTCATTGGCTTTCTTCAAGAACGCTGTTAGCTTATAGAATTTACTTATGTCTATGTTATGTTTGACTTTTAAGACCAGCTTTATCATTGCTTGGAACTGCAATCGCAAACGGAATCCTGAAAACGTTCTTATCTTGAACGTCTTAAATTTAATATTGATTGGAAAAGCGTCTCCTAAAAAGTATCAAACACCAAACATTTGGTTAATAAATAATGATGTGAAATGTTCTTGAAGAATGTTCAAGTCGAACCATAATGATTACCTTACTAGGTTCAGGAAATGAATGATTGACATAAACCTCTTCGCAATCCAATCATGCCTGAAGATCAGATCTGTTCATAACATCTAGAGTAGTTTTTCCTGTTAGTTGCTATTCCAATCGATCACCCACCCAATTTAAACATTTAAAAAAATCGAAAGTCTTTATCGATCAGTCAACGTGTAATTGGCCGAACGGCAAGAAACCGTCAAGTTCCCACCGTACCATTTGTTGTACCGACAATACCGATAGCAAAAATGCATCGATAAATACGCAGATGGCGACCAGAAGTTATATGAGGCCCAAAAAAGGAATCCAATTGAAAATGCCGGGTAACGCAAGCCGCAAGATCGGCGGAATGTCGAATCAAAACAAAGATGGACATACACGTTGGAGAAATTAAAACCAGCAGAGATGAAATCTCCGGTTTATGAGACTGGAGTTTTTACCCGGTAATAGATATGCTGAAGGTGTATTGTTTTTTACTCGTTTATATAAGGATATGCTGCTTCGTTAAGCTCCTAGTTTACCATCAAGTCCTCAACTTTACAGTATAGGTCAAGATTTTCCATATAGACGCATGGGAAATGACCTGATGATGCCTTTGGTCAATTTGAATGGCACGTTAAGGTCAAGTCCACAAAAAAAAACTTATTATAAAAAACGTTCGGTTACGTAAGCTCGAGACAATGAATATTTGATGTTGTGACGAGCTTGAAGTATTGTTGCTAAAACCCACTCATATATACAGGGTGTACATTATTTAAAAACGACAAAAAAACATGCATCAAGGTGTGAACCTCCTGTCTATAATGAGTGTGCATATCACTGATCGTCATTACCAATTCAAAATAATTAGAGCTTTTCAACACAACAATATTGTCAAAGCTTGCAGATTGTTTTCACTCATACAATATGCAACATATGGGAGTCTCAATGATAATACAAAAATAATTCAATGTTGCAATATTCTGTTGCCCGACACCATAATTAAGCCAGTTGGTTTATCTCTTATTTTTTACATCTTAAATCAACGCGTCATTAGAATATTATTATCAAATGTACAAGCAACAAAATGTCTTGATATTATCTGGCGCTATTTGGTCTAACGCCAAGAAAACAAGTTATTACATGGATGATTTAACTCTGATTATAATCGGATTTATTGCTTAAGGCGTACTTGAACGCCCATGCTTAACCACGAGGTAATTAAAGCGCNGATNTNANTCGGGGTGACGGGGAGCTTTCTCANANTTCACAATAACNTAATTGGNTCNTNGCGGCTTNCGAAANANTTGGGCGCAACNACNGCCAGCACACGGCGTACNTGCCNATNGGAGCNCCGANTGCTGNCCTGNCCTAGTCCCNCTTCCTTTANNGNTCCTGNCTANACCTCNAGGTTCAAANGCACGCGCCGNTCTNTANAACTAAATNNGTGTCNTGGNAGGNNNTNAGNAACNTNNGNNNTAAACGTTCNCCCAACCAGTTGACGCGTAGGGCGTCTTNAACGNTTGATGATTANCATTCTNNTAATAAGGACTGTACNTGTGGGNACNACACGTNANNGNANAGTGAANANGCTCNTCNTNTCNCAGGTGCCGAGTGNAANTGGNGTCTCNTCTCNACNCTANTGANATACTAACGTTAAGCGNANGAAGCCAGTTCNAATGANGCCGCNANNTTCTGTGNTNACNCGAANTGCNTAGTGATTNTTGCTAAGCCTTAAGCCTTTAAAAAAATCTTTTAAAGCAGCTCCTGTGGCCCTAGATAACTAAGGGTGAAAAACACAAATCCACCTCAAACAAAACACAAAAAACCTTGTAAACCACAAAATCTGTTCCACTGATTTATGTAAAATTAGTTGTTTTTGATCATACAAATGTCATTTCCTTTATAAAGAGGTGGTTTTTTGAAGAAAAAAGACGTGGCAGTTAAGGGCAAAAAATATTGATAGCCCAAAATCTCTGCTACTACTTTTTGTAAAATCAATCAATTTACACTAAAAAAAATTCAAAAATTGCTCTCAGTGTGACAAACGGTTCCGGAGATACTTACAAAAAACCATATTCTTTTTCCAACTTTGACACCCTGTATCTCAAAGAAGATGCATATTAGAAAAGGTAAAAACTTTTTCTCATATTTTTGGATGTAATACCAATTCAGGGACACACGCTAAAATAATGACTCCAAAATTTTGTGTAATAATAAACACAATTTTCTTAGTGAAGGTAGTTAGTTAGGTATTAGCTTAGTATAATCAAGTCGGATCTGTTTATATTATTTATACATATATACCTGTAGGGAGCAGGAAAGAACACAAATGCGAATGGTTGCCTTTTGTGTATTGTATTTTTTCTTATACTGCTTATAAACATTATTATTATTATAATTGTTACATACTACTTTTAATACAACCGACATTTAATAAGGCATTTCAACAACACTACTTTTATTCGATTTTGAACGGCTGCTCGAAGGTTCAGGGGATGAAAATATTTCATTCAGATGCGCCGCCCTTTGCAGCAAACCATTAATTTTTTTAACGTATTGTTCGGATTTTTTGCTTCTATTTAAAGTTAACCGAGAAGTCAATTTTAGTTCTTCGATTTCAGGTATGTCTAGTGCTAAGTAGGGTGAGCCAAGGGCAACTTTTGTATGCATCTGAAAAATCAACTTTACTCAACCCTGAAGCATGTGTAAACAGGATCAACCTTCTCCTTTTTAGCTTCCAGAATGGCAATTTTATAATTAATGTCACTTTTTCCACCGTAATCTTCCAGGATGTCTCTATCGAGGATAAACCGTAGTTCCAGCAGTTGCTTCTCCACATTAAACTTTAGGTCTTTGTTAAACCTGAAACAGACTATAATTTGTATCAAATTTGCACTAGATGAGTTGCCTACTGTATGGAATTAAAGTCTTCACTTTGCACTCCCCAACTTGACGGAATCAATACGCTGTTTTGTAAAGGAGGAGCTGGCAAAATTGGATGTCCAAAAGTCGATTCTATGCCAACATCCTTGAAAGTGGTATTAATTACCGCAAAATAGTTGCAACATGTCACTAAAATGCAAGATCTTTCCCATTGTTCCCAGATACGTTTCGTCGAGCTGAAAATTCCAAATAAGAAACTTTCAGACATGCTTTACATCTCGGCTGACCTTGCACCAGTTTTATCTCCCTCAAGTTTCATTTCGTTGACGTCCCCGATGCCAAAACATTCCCTTTTGTTTTGGCTAACGTTAGATTCGTCCAACTGACGTCTTTTGGGACCTGGATAAATGCAGTTTACACCCCACTCGATGGGCTTTCCATGAATACGGAAACAAGGAAAGTCGAGTTTTATTGTCTGGAGACAAACGCTTTCCTTCAAATCCCACAACTTTAAGACCTAGAAAACGTATACACTGTGTGCAAAAAGTTCACCATTGTAATGTTTCGAAAACCACGCTTCCAATAAAGAAAGTTCTAGTGTGTTCATTACGAAGGCGTATTTAAAACCATAATAATATAGGTACAAGGTTTTAGCTTCAAATGCAGATGAAGCACTTAACACCAATCTCGTTTCGGAAGACAAACACAATTTTGCTGGTAAATTTCTCAAAAATCGCATACTTTTTCTAGAGACATGTTTGCGTTCTTAAGCAGGCTTTGAAAGGAATAATTCAAAACCATAATATACAGGATGTAGACAAATAAAGCATTTTAAATTAAATTCCTTTAGAGACACACAATCAAACTTGAAATTAAATATTTTCAAAACCATACCACACCACATTTTTGAATTACGAAGTCCTAGTCCCTAACATTTACGATGACGGCCTCGCCCCACTGATTCACCCGCTCCACATCCATTCTATTGACATTCTCATTCACTCGCAGCTTCAATTGATGCCAATGCACTCCCTCACAGCTTCTCGATCTTACAATCCTCCCATTCCTCCCTCGCCTGGTGTCAGGTTTCCTCACACCCCCCGCTTTCGCGTAGGCCCATTCTCCTCAGGTACGCGGCTAGGTTGCCGTGCATCGTCAGAAGCTGGCTTCCCCTGAAGGACAACGGCAACCTGTCCACACCCACTTCCTTACACACTTGGTGAACCTTCTGATCCATTCCATCATTCGCTTCTTAATATCCTTTCTTCCCCATAGCTTCAGCCCTTCCCATCTTCCAGGTTGGCCCTCCCATCTTGCCCTTCTGGCCAGACTGTCGGCTTTCCTAAGTCCCTCATTTTCCCGTCCTTCCATTCCAAGCACACCCTATAACCTTACACACCAACTTTGCTACCATGCTTCTCATTCTCTCTACGACCCTGTGTAGGCTCGGTTGTTGCTCTATATTAACAGCAATAAGGCAGCCTGAGCAAACCCTGTAACACCCCATTTTCCTTTCCCCTATGGCTCTTAGTGCCTCACCTATCCCCAAAATCTCCGCACTAAGACTGTCCTTTTCGGTGTCCTTCCAGAAACTTCACCAGAAACCAGACGACTTCAGACGACCATATAGCCAGTTCTCCACTCCTTCCCAGAGCCTCCATCCCGGAAACAGTCTGTCGTCTTCCCTTACTCTCTCTCACACGCTCTTCGACGACCCTGAGGGTCTCCGTGGCCACGGTCCGGTAGCCAGCAGGAACTTCCTCTTCGCTGCCCCCAAGTGCCTCATCACTCTGCTGTCTTTCACCCTTTTCCCCTAGATCTGCCTACCATATAGCATCGCAGGTGCCGCCACTCTCTCTATGATCGCCCTCACTTTCTCCTTGTCCATTCTCCCTTTATTTCTGCAGAGGCCCATCAGCTTACTGACTGCCTCCGCCATCCTTCCTCTTATATGCTTGGCATGTTCTATGAACGCTCAATATGCTGGAAACTTTTTCAGCAATGCTGAGCAACTGTTTCCGGGCATGAGACAGGTAAAAGACCTAATATCTGGCCCCAAACGAACCAAACTTTTGCTAAACTTAAACACTGTCATCTGCCACGGCATATGCACATGCTGAGAATTCACGAAGACGCGGCCTGCAAACGCTGCTTGCAAGAGGCCTTTGCGTAGACCTGGGCTAAACAGCCCCCCGCAACACCAACAACAACAACTATACCGGATGTCCCATTTAAAATAACGTAAATTTCCAGCTTCAAATAAAGACGAAGCAGAACCTACTACTAGGGTCAAAACATCATTACTTACAGCATCCGCAGAGCAGCTCAAAAACACACATTGAGTATCGATAACTTGAATATCGACTACTTTAGTTTGATGAGCGGCAAACACCTCTATCGTTTTCGATATAAAAATATTCCACAACCTAATAAGACCATCGTCACTTCCCGTTATAAGAACTTTACACGTTGGACTGATGCCAAAGCTTCTAGTTCCCTACAGTTTAAACTTAAATAAAACTTAAGATTTGTTGGAGAAACCATACTTACGTGTGCCATCCTATAGCAAATAGTATCATTCTTGTGATCGGTGTGTTTAAGAATCACTGATGTTTCAGGATCCAGACTAGATGTGATCAAAAGTCCCATTTCTTCTACAAAAGCAATTTGGGTTACAGAGTCTTTGTGAACTTTGCCATATTTTTTTCACTATCACGTAGTCTTTTTCTTTTAAAAAATCCTGGAATTTCCATACAATCAACAGCTTTTAGCATTAAAAAGAATATATTACATTCCAGTAAAAAAGCGTTATTTGATCATTTCTTTTCCGTCTAAGTAATCCATTTTTGGGTTGCAAAAACGTAAAACTCATTACCAGCCCTTTGCAGTCTCCAGTAAACAAGCAACTGCTAGTACAACCTGTAGTAGCATTCTTGGTAAAAGGTTTGTAGGCCAAACACTACAAAAATAATAGTCACAGTTACAGTGTTACGAAAATGTACAGGGTACAACTTCTGTTATGTTTGGAGTGCTCAAAATCAACCAGTAAGGTACATGTTTTAAACCCGATGCTTCGTAAATCACTATGCTTCTGGCAGTGTTGGTGATGATTAGCATTAAAGTGTCGGAGCAAAAAATAGCATCAGTCACCCATCTATGGTATATCAAATAATAATCAAGAATTAAATTATTATGTTTACTTAAATAAAAATTATTGATCTTTATATAGAAAATGTGTGTGTAAACTCAAAGTTTTATGTAAGATTTGCAAAAACTACTTATACTATAGCAAAAGATACCGGTTTCGTCTTCTTCGTTCATCTTCAGGTCGGTTCAAATCTTCTCTAGTCATTATAGCATGGTACGAAGTCAAGAAGTTGAGATTACCATCGTACAAACCCACCCTACCATGCTTTAGTATGATGGCATAGGAAAAGTACTGATTGGTTTCTATTAGAACTACTTTAGCAACTGATTCAATCTAAATAACCAAAACCAACTTAATAATCAATGAATTAATCAAATTTAAATTATAATACCTTGGTGTGAGCTACTGTCTCAATAGATTTCACTTTTAAACTAAGTGCATTTTTTACTTCTGGAAACATATTTTCAATTAAATAATCTAAAAAATCATTCCAAGTGACAGTTTCTCTATGATTTTTTTCAACCATTTGATTAAAAACCGTGCTAGCATGTCTTTCCAAAATTGCTTCTTCAAATATCCATCAATGAGTTAGAATTGAGTAATGCTCTTCAAATCTTACCATTGCTACCAATGCTTTTGACGATTTCAATGAAGTTATCCTTAGACAATCCAATTTCTGCCTCAACCGTAGTTTTCTTAAATTTTTCTTCAAGCATCAATAAATCGTTATGTGATATTTTGCTGAGTAGATAAAGTGGATCGTCGGGAGTATATTCTGTATTTTCCATTTTGTCTCTTACACTTTCGTCCATTCTATACTATTTTGTTAAACTCGGTATTGTAGGAGTAAATTCACCTTGGATTCAGGACTATAACTTGTCATTACGTTTGGTTGCTGTTTACGTCGAATCGATTTAACAAACACTGTCTAGTGTATTTCTTCTATAGTGACCGTTTCCTGTTATTTTAAAGCCAGCATTATTGGTTTACAATGTTTTGGTGTTGTATATTCATATTTTTAATACTTAACAGAGTTAACTGTTTAAATTGACATTTTAGACAGAGTAATTTCGTTTAGTTTAAAATAATATAAATGGATGTCATTAAAGTTCAATTTTCCTGATTCGTGATTCGTTTTAACGTAATTTCGTCCTTATTTTGTTTTTGGAAAACATCAATTGAACAATGAAAATGACCGAACATGTTTTAGTTAACTACAAGTTTAACAGAACTATGTAAAACTGACTTTTACTAAGTTTTATAGTCCAATTGAACCAATATTTTGAGTCCAGTTGTTACCTCTATCTCCCTGTAATTTGTAGCATCCTGTATAGAGTAACCAATAAAAAAAATCATTTGAACAGAAAAAATTACATTTTTATTAATACAATTTAATGCAGAACGCATGTAAATGTAAGAATTCAAAGTGAAGTGTGTATAGGTAAATCAATAGTTTCTTTACACAGAGAACATGATAATGTGTATAAAATTAGTTATAAATCGGTAATTTTCAAAAACATGCAAGAATATACTTTACAATGATAACTGTCATACAAATTAAGTAGACGAAAAATAGTATCCTTTCGATAGCCATAGCTAATAAAACCCATACAGTATGATCCTTGTCTACTGGTCTTGAAACGTTGTTAAACGACGTTGATAAGTCCAAGTCACCGTAATCTTCAGGCACCTAAAATTTTATATTTTAAACCAAATAAGGTATATCAACAGAGTGTGTAGTCTTACCACAATATTGGGAAGAATTAGCGCTCTTTTCACTGACTTTTTGGTAAGTATGTTGCTTACAGAATGAGGCAGCGGCTTGGTCCGTTTCTTTTTACATAAGTTCATCACTGTTACTGATATAAGTAGAGCTGTGACACTGCATACTAAGCACAAACCGTAGAGTATGACTAAAACAAACATAAAAATATCATTAACGAATAACACTACATTATTTTGGAAAATATGTTTAGTTACCTAATGACAAATAAGAGGCTGTAGCGTAATAAGGGAAAGGAGAACGAAATTCAGAAATTTCAAATATTTTTATGAAATAACTTTTGTCGTAACATACATATAAGTATAGATAAAATGTCAAACGACTGAGTTATTTAATATTAAAAACAAACTGAACTAAATAACTAACTAAAGCAGTTCTTGACAAAGTGATAGCCCTTCAAATTTTTAGAGTTTTAAATAGTAAATTTGTAAAAAAAACAAAGTTATTTTAAAATAGGCACGTTGAACTAAGATGAAATATAATTTTGACAGTATTTAAAACTTGCATATTAAGAGAGTTAAATTTTTTGTACGAAATTTTAGAGAGCAAATTTTTGTATTTCCAATTACAGTGGCAACACTGGATCCTGATAAACACAGTTACTCAAACATTTAAAAAAAAATGTTTTACCAGATGATTTTAAAATTGTTTTTCGTTGTGGCGGCACTTGTAAATTATTTATTCTATAAAATCTGCATCTTTCGTTTATTATATTTAGTTACTTATTTATTATTAACTTACTTAATAGTGGAACTCCGGCCGCTCTGTGTGGTATAAAGTGGGCCAGCGACAGCAAAACCAAAATTTCTATAATAAGCTGGGAACAACCCAAAAACAGTTTGGTGTTACCTCGTGGAGACACCCAGAAGACAAACAGTAGACATGAAGTTATGACTGAAACATTCATATCTTTAACCTTATACGACAAAGTTGTTTCTATACGGAAAATCAAAGTATAACAAGATGACGTCACAGCCACGAAAATTGCATTTGTTGGCACAGTTTAGAAAAACAAAGAAATTGCAATATATGAAACTACATGTTTTGATATTTCATCAAACTTTTGAAACTTGTGACGTTATTTTAATTCAGTTTGATTTTCCCTCAATATAATGGAATTTTATATACCAAATAAAGGAAACAAAAAAACCGTGCTGTAAATTAAGGATGATCTCCTAATTTCAAACGAAAGTCCCCATGGTGGAGTATGCATGGATGAATTAGAAGGCACTTCAAATAACAAAGCTTCCAGCACATTCCATTCGTCACCCTCTTGTTGAATCTACAAATTTCTGGTAATATTTGGAAATTCACCAGATCTGTTACAGTAAACTTTACCAGTAAATTACTATCATTGTAGTCAAAGTTAAGAAAGACGCCACTGTAATCATTAGCTAGACTAAAAAACATTGTGCAGACATAAATATCTCTTGGCCAATCTCCTTTGTTGGAAGGCTGGCATTGGGACTCCATACGGAAAGTTGATTCCCACAAAACGGTTCCAATTTTATTTACACTTAAAATGGTGTCAAGAAGAAAATCGTTCGTAGAACTTGGGGTCCTGAAACATTTTCATTAAATGAAGTGAATTAACCTTATGCAGAGAACTAACTGAAAGCACTTTAATGAAGGAGTCCATATCTCTTTGCTGTCTACGGGTATTACCGAGATATTTCTGTACAAACTAGAGTTCCAGTTAAGTTTTTCGTCATGCCACTTCTAAAATTAACATGCATAAGTAAAAAAAAATTGCAATTGGCGTATTTACCAAACTAGCGGAACCTCTAATGTTAAGAGAAATATGGTCTTCATCCTAAAAATTTCAAAATCACACACCCAATTCACTACAGCAGAGTGTATTATTATGCCACCCTGTATGACGTTAATTTAAAAACCTACAAACTTCAAATCCATAATATCCAAAGACATATACACCTCCGTAGTGGTCATTTCGTCTACTACAGGACGAACGAGTGGATCGTAAAGCTTAAGTAAAAATCGCCTAAGTTTGGCCATAGCTGGAAGTTTTTTCAGAGCTTCCTGCAATATCAATTGGATTAGTTGGTATAAGTGCAGTTTTTTTAGTTTACCTCTTCACTTTGAGATCGGTCGCAATTAAAATACCATTTAGCCTCAATTCCTGACCAAGTGCTGAAACTTACATATTTTACTTTTAACGGTTCGGGATCCACCCATTCAATAAAAGAGGTATTTTGACCCTCTACACCTACTCGTATAGCACCATCTGGAACAAAAGTAGCAAATTTTTCAAAAAAACACAAATTTCAGCAGCATCATATTTTTGCAAAATGACAATCACTGATGTATATTGTGCCGTTCTATAGATACTTCTAATATACCATCAGCGTGAATCACCCTGTATTTTGAGAACAAAAATAGTGCGGGAATGTTATCGTTTGCGCACGCTTGTAGAAAATAGTAGTTTTTCTAATCAGTGCGTAAAGTTATGTTTTCCCGCACGTGAAAGCAGTTAGACGGATAAGCTTTTTTAAGTGTGGGAAAATTACTTTGCGCAAGTGTTAGGAACCACATTTGTTCTACTACTAATGAAATAACTATACATTTTGTTTTTAATTTTAAATTTTTATTGACAATTTTTTCGCATAGTGTGCGGGAAATTTTTTCCGCATAGTGTGAAAATGCTATTTGCATATGTAAAAGTGGCTTCTTTGCGGTCATTCGTAGAAAAAAACAATTCCCACATAGCAAAATTGTATGCTTGGAATATGCCTGGCAGTTACTTTCAGACAGGGGTATATTCTCAAATATATGCCAGATATGTGCAAAGTATATGAAAGTATATTTCCAATACGTGCCTGGCATATTACTTTGTCCCTTTAGTTCATGTGCCAGGCATGTTTCTCAGAATCTAAAAATAACATTGATGTAGGCGGAAATTCCAAATTGTATTTTTTTTGTGATTTCAGTAATTTTTGTAGTTTTTGTTTGGTTTACGTGTTGTAATCTTCTTTTGTGTTTGAATGAAAATGTAAGGTTTTAAAATAAGACATATTCATATTTTGCTTTTCTTATATCCATTTATAGTTTATACTATATTTTCATTATTCTCATTTAATCATTCAGTTTGAAATAGTGTATTATATCTTGTAACAGTTGTACGAAATTGTTTTCAATTTATAACAAACTATACTAGACCAGTTTTCACTTCTCAGACATACCCCTGGCATATACTTATTGGAATATTTAAAAAGTTAAATTTGTACAGCAGCAGGGTATATGCTAGGCATATTCTCAAAATTGGCATGTATTTTTCACATGAATATATTTGTTATGTGGGTTTAATTACATTAGCACAGTATCCAAAAATTTAAACTTTATTAATTGCGCATAACGTTTCTTGACACTTGTTGAATGTAAAGAGTCCTTTAGTAAAACATACATTTACCAAATGTCAAGAAACAAGTTATTTAATAAACATTTCGTTTCAATATTGGTGATGGCAGAATAGAACAATTTTTTAAAAAATTTAGTCAAAAGTAAAAAAGTGTATTGAAACCAATTTGTTACTAGACACTTGTCATCTCTACGTTTTTGTAGTTCCTCTGATGTCCATTAAGAGGCAAAAATCATGAATAACAATAGAAATTAACTAACTTTGACAAAGCAATGTAAGAAACAAACAACAGAAAAGACGCAAAATTATTAATTAATTATAATAAAATTTAGTTATAATACCATTTGTAATGTGCAGCCAAAAAAAGCGTGGATCAAGAGCAGACAAAAGTTCTTTTATCCTTGCAGATTGCTTCACCTCGGACTTTTGCATTCGTCTAATATCACTGAAAGTGTTTCCTCCTGCTCCGATAACGATTTCATATGCAGGATCAGTTTTGGTGAGGTTCTCTGCAAGGCGTAAATTCAAGGATCTTAAACACAGTGCATTTATACTAATAAACAGTTTATTTAAATTAAACAATATAGTTACTTACCAGTCTCAGCTAATAAAATATGAGCGTCGCTGCTAGCGAGCACCGCAAAATGGAAATCCAGCACTAGAGTATCATTTTCGTTGATGTTTAATGGATAAAATTCCTTGTAGACGCTTCCGGATCGTGAATACGAAACAACGCAGTTTGATAAATCTAAATTTTCATTAATTTTTTCTAATAATTTTTAAATAAAAAACGTCCACTTATACCTGTTGAATTGGAATTAAAAAACACACAGTTGGTCAGTTTAGTTAAACCAATTAACACTATAAAAAATAACATTTTTCTTTAGAGCACTTTAACCGGTCACAATCGCAGATGAAATGTTCAAGAATTATTTTATAGTATCATTTAGCGTATCGGACACTCGCTTCCTCTTTGCATCCCCCGCCTTTAATACTTTTTATCAACTATGACGGCTGAATTTAAAGCTTTCAAAGAATTGAATTTAACACTTGAAACTAAACTAACGTACAAATTATAATTATTTTTCTACAAACACTAAATAATGATCCATTTTTGGCTTCCAAATCTTAGGTAGCGAGCGATAATAGTTATTTATACAACAAGTGACTTAAACCATTTTTCAACCCTCAAAGAACTTAGGTCACTCATCGCTACGCTCATGGGTCTAATTATTCTTTTCGTGTATAAACAGGTTTAAATCACGTGTTTTATACAATATTTTATTAATTTTACAGAAAGCACCTGTTTTGATAAGGCAGGAGGGATTATTAAATCGTTGCTAAGCGTTGAATTATTAACTAATAATAGGACGAAATTTAATAAAAAAAATTACCTACGACTTCAGTGTAGCATGCATAGTTTTCCGTTACGTAATGACCATCTTTACGCTCAGCTGTAAAAAAAGCGCACAGTTTTAAGATCGGCCATAAACTAACTGTTTTAATACTGGAGAAAACTGATTTTGTTACCATTTCTTGCTTTATCAAAGTATATTAGATGGAGATCATCGCGTAGTGCATTGTTTATACAGTTTTAAAGTTTTAGGTATAAACTCGTAAATTCCGGTTCACCTAAAGTCTAGAATATTATCTGCAATAGCAAACACATCAAGTAATGCTACTGAAAGTACTACTTCTAATACTAATAATAACTCAACTGACGAGTATAATAGCAACACATTTTCCTAAGTTAACAAGCAATAAAACAGATACGCCATTTGTTCTTAATAACCGTAATATCAAATCATTCTTTTAAGAACAACACTAACAATTAGATAACATGTTTTTGTGAAATTTTTTTATTACATTATTATTTTTTTCTTTAGTAGCACAATTCCTATGATTAGTACAAATATGATGTTAATATGTTAAAATATATTTTTTTATGAAAAAAAAATTATTCTAAATTATAAGAGTTGCGAATGCAGAATTTTACATTTGGTCGTAGGTAAAGTATAGTACGTCACACGTGCTCTAAGGCGCTACGCGAATTCGTGCGTAACTTTTTCCATATCGTGCGTAAAATGCTTCTTACAGCACTAGTTACGTAATATACTATTATGAATTACGAGAAAACAATCGATTGCCCCTATGCAATCCCACACACATTACTCTATTGCATGAACATAATATTATGAAAGCAACATTTAAGACTCTCTATACAACAATACCTGTGTAATGAAATAATTAATAACCTTTAGATTCTTCATTTATTGACTTGTCTAAATAAGAAATCCTAAACGATTGTAAAGTTGAATCTCAAATTATCATATACAAACTACACAGGCAATCTGATGACGTCAGGCGTATGCACGACGAACAAATGACATTTGACAGACGGAATTGCATGCAACCTTTGCTTTGCTGACAAATCATTTCAAGTTATCAATTACCATCTGAAGAGGTCACGTGTTATACCTTTTAGGAAGCAACCAATAGGAGAGATCGCATTTTGGATTGAGTAGACCCAGGGCGTGATCGTACAGTGAAACGAATGTAGTCTCAGTTTGGGCGGGACGTGCCCTTTTCTACCAATTTTTTCGTTAACGCGTAATTATCCTTCTTTTATAACATTTTCAGTGAAATCCTTACATTAAAGTTGTTTACTAAAAAGCCTTTAGTTAGTATAATTTGGCTTAAATCATCAAAACGCCGATTACATCTTTGAGGTTATAATTTGAACCAAATAGGTGACAGCTGATATTCATGTTTACAACAATCCACATAAAATCTCACATACCCAGATGAAGGAAAAAAATGAGCCCGCGAAATTTTAAGGCCCATTTGCTATAGGAGGTGTTTCCGCGCCAATTTCCAGAAAAGTCAAGCCGCGTGGCACTCTCTGCAGGTGTGAGTTTTGGAGTTTTGTATAGGCGTTGGTCTGTTGAATTGCCAAGCTACCACTGTTACTGATTCACAAGTGCCCTTTTATCCCTTTATTTGTGTGTTAACACCCGCGCCAGAAGCAGCTGCGTTGCACGCAAACATGGTCCAGTCAGGCCCCACTAACGAGGAATGGAGTAAAATTCACCAGCAGATTTGCCACAGATTACATTTGGATTCCAATGTTGTGGCTTCCAGTTGGGACACTTTTGAGAGTATTAGCAAAAAGTTTGTTTTGGAGGTATGTATAGGTACATAGAGAGACTCAGAAGTCTTTATGTTGTGTGTTTCTTTATATAAATTGAACTTAGTTCAGTAGTTTTGGCTTGTGTACTTCTTTATGTGGTAATGATAATCCATGAAGTACTGCTATTTAAGTATTTCAAATTAACCAACATTATACCAATTACAACAAAGTTTCAAAAACATTACCAATTAGGTATAACAAAATATTGAGATATGTATGTTATTAAATTGTTTATTGGTTATACAGTCTGGTCTAGGATCCAGTCTGTTATACCTAAACTGGTAGTGTCTTAAACTTAAACTGTTATAAAATAAAAATTGTCAAAACCAAGTACCAATTGCACCCCATCAATCTTCACCAGTTTAAATCTATTTAAAGAAGGTTTATCTAATAATCTATTTATAAATAAAGGAACTAAGAAACTCACATACATTATTATGTAACAAACTTTAATGTAAAGACTAAAGTGAGATTAGAAAAATTCTCATTGATAATGCAGCCAGTAATGCAGGTTGCTGAGCTATGTGAAATGAGTACTAAAAAAGTCAAAAAACAAGTTTAAATTGCCTTTTTAAACTTTTTTCTGTACTGCAAATTTCAACCAGAGGTGCAAGGTATTTCTTTGCCGTAAATGTACATACAGTGTTTTTCAATAACTTTGTTAACATTTCGATTAGCTAACTTTTTTGTTTTTAAAAATATCAGAATGTGAACAAGAATCAAGCAATAAATCAAACATTTTCTCTTATTTGAAGAAAAAAATGAAAGATCAATGATTTTGAGAACCTAACTTATATTTTTTTTTAAATGGAACATCCTTTATATTGTTGGATATGTGGATTCTACTCCATAAACCCAGCACTTTATAAAGCATATCCTATACTTATCTTTAACTTTTCTGAGAAAATAGCATCAACAGCTTTGTTTCGGTTATTAATTCTGAACAGTATCAGATATGGGTTTGGATCATTTGCCTGATAAGTCTTTTAAATCATTACACAGAAATACTTATCCCATCCATGCAGATGGCCCAAATCAGTGTGAGAACAGAATCATGAATCCAAACAAAGCTTATTTTATACACTGACTGGCAGTACTATGAAATAAATTAAATAGACTAAATAAAAGCTTATACAAAGTGTAGCAAATAAGCTAGTTATTGAGGATTGAAGAAAAAAAGTCATGTAAAAACGAGTCAACTTTGACGCCCTCTAGAGGCCAAACCGTCCAACCTATTAACCCCCGTTGGGATATTTTTAGAAAGCCCATTTCATTGGCTATCCATTGACGTATAAAACTTTACCAAAAATAGTGCAATTAAGCGAGTTTTGGAGGATTAAACAAAAGGATGAACCAAGAAAGTGATAAAAAAATTGGTCAAATTTGACGCCCTCTAGCGGCCAAACCGTCTAACCTGTCAACCCACATAGGGATATTTTTAGAAGGCTCATTTCATTGGCTATCCATTGACGTATAAAACTCTACTAAAAGTAGTGCAAGCGAGTTTTTAAGGATTAAACAAAAAGATACCCCAAAACAATTGCCGCCTTCTAGCGGGCAAACGGCTAACCAATCGATTTTTATACGTCAATGGAAAGCTCATTTTATTGGCTGTCCATCGACATATGAAAGTATATGTTTAGTGACAGGATGCACCACAAACATTTTTAAAAGTTAAAGGCTAATTTGACTATAGAAAAATAGGAAAACACGGTCACATGACTTACTAGATCTACCAGGATGTAATGCTTGGAAATTTTTTGAAACTGTTTTTGCAAATGACAATTTTCGTAAGGGTCAAATTTGCCTGAAACACCGCCACTATCCTAATGGGTTTTGCGCGTTAGGTTTGCCAATTAGTGCAAGCGAAACCTTAATTGATTGTATTTCTACAGTTTTGCTACTACTCTAGATTTGGCAATCATTGTGCTAGGTTTGTTCCAAATATCAGTACCGTATCTGCCTGATTTAAAAAAAAATCTTTTAAATATATTAGAGCAGTAACAGTCAAGGAAAACATTTAGTTAGCTTTGGAGCCCTCTGGCGGCCAAACGAAGCAACCTATCTACATGGTTATATTTATTTGAAAGCCCAGTTTATTTTCTATCCATTGACATATAAAAGTCTATACAAAGTGTTGTGTGTGACAATAAAGACAGTTTTGACTAAATTTGACAACTACTACTTTAACCTTCATTAATTCGGTTATTTTGACAGTTACAGGGTGGTTCAATGTATCAATTTAAAAAGTGATTTTTTTAAATGTGGCGTAATACAAACTTTTGCTTTTGAACAGAGACTCGAGACAGAATTATAAGAATGTGTTCCGTTTGAAAAACTAGACTTTCTGTCCTTTTTTAGAATTGATTTTTTGACCACACTGTATTATAGGTATATTTTGACGTCTTTCTGCACCCATTCCTAGAACAAACCTTGTCCAACATGACAAAACACAAAAACCAAGAAAAAACCCTTTTCTGATATGTATAAATTAAAAATGTTTTGGAGAGCAAAAATATCAAATTTCACATAAAATGGTAAATATCTCAGAGACGGATACAGATAGGTATATGACATTAATACACGAAATATGTCTAGAATTTGACGTAGAATACAAAAATGAAAAAATATACAGAGTATCCCATTCCGGTTAATTCGTTGCACGCATATTTTCTTATTTTTTTAGACTCTCCAGTTGTGATAATTCAGGAAATTTGGAGGGAAGTTAGTGGGTATTGTTAGGCTTGGTTAGGTTAGGTTAATTATTAGGAATTACTGGGCATTACAAGAAATTAGTGGGCATTACTGGCATATTAGGAATTAGTGTACAAAATTTTACTTAGTGGTTTACCCCTCGTATCTTTCAAAACAATAAAGTAACTGCTGATCAAAATGATATCAAAGTGAAAAAAACACTACAAATTTAGATTAAACCAAGAAGTAAACCTTAAATGAGAGTTTAATAATGAAAATTATAACTAAAGTACAAGAGAATAAGTAAGTTGAGCAGAATCACACTATATGAATACTTAATTAACTTGTAGTATAGTAGACATAATACTTTTTAAGTTTGAAACTGAATGTGTGTAACATCAATTTCAGGGAGAAAAAATCCATTGGTTGGGATGTGCAATTTACGTAGCCTGCCGTGAGTCGCGCGACTCAAATGCAGCTTCCACCGCTAAAGGCACAGTTTTAAACTTTACTAGTCTGTTAACGCTTTGCAAATTGAGGTACTCTCGGTAAAAAGCGCGTTTTTGTACTTTTTATGGCTAATTTAAATTGTTCTTTTAGATTTGTGCAATTCTTCAATAATATAAATCGATGGGTGGACATGGTTCAGCTACCCGAAGATTTTCGAAACCATATTGAAAATTTAAGAAGTAATTATAGTATTGTTTTTAATACTTTCGATAAATTACATCCGCTTTTTGTGGAACTTTTTGTACCGCCTGAACTGACTTCTTTGGACTTGGAGGCTTCAAAACAGAGGAATAAAAAACACAAGTAAGTACTGTCTGCAACTAGTAAGTGGTGGGTTAAACACTGTGTATTTTTAGACCTATACCTTGTACATCACTTAAAATCTTTGAATTTATATGGAACTTATTCGTCACTCTCAAATCCGAAGAACCGGCATGCGGAAGTGACTTGATTAAGTCGCACCACCTTCTTTATTGTTGTATCGATTTTGTGTTCAAAAATGTGGTTTCCTCAAAGATGAGAGAATTTTTAAATGACACTATTGCCGAAGAACTGACGCAGTACAGCCAGGATACTAGAGCAATAAGAGAAGTGCCCTGCATGGTTCAAAGGTGGTTGTTGGATTTGTATTTTAGTAAAACTCCTAAGTATTGTTACAATTTTAGGTTTTGTCAACGGGACTCTGTCATTAAAGAAGCTTTACACATGAAAGCTTACATATTTAGGCAACTTGTAAGCAAATTGATAGAACAAGGCACCTTGGTGATTGATGATACTGATTTTACTGGAGTGTTTGACAATTTTGACCAAAATTTCAGAAATCTTACTAAATCTTACGAGAGTAACTTGCAAAGTCAGGGCCAGTTTGATGAAAGAGTGTTTCTCAGTTAGTCATTTCAATGCTTCTCAGAATACATTATCAATGTTTAATATAATTATTTTAGATGAGTTTAAGAGAAACATGATGGAGAGGGATCAATCTGATCATAGTTGGGCTTTAATTAACTCACTACCTCCAGCGGATTCAACCGTTTTGGAATCACCTGTTGTACCTGATCGTAATGTAAGTACCTTTTAAATTCTTGGAAAGGAAAATACTATTATGGATTAGTCTCAGGTTTAGTGGAATTGTTTAAATATGTCAATTTTGAACTTGCACAGGATATTGAGGGAGAATAATGTAAAAGCCTCTTAATTCTCTTTAAATCTCTCACAGGGTGTCTGGATTTAGTGTGTTTTTGACAGAAAATCCCCATTTCCTGGCTAGATAGGAAAAAAAACTAGTATAGAGGTGTAGAGCTCGATTTTTGATAAAAGATTAATGGCAAAAACCGTATTTCAATATCTTGTCAGTTTGCGGCGCTAGAGGGCGTTTTTCAAATTTCGCCCATTTTAAAAACTCTTTCTTTTTTCGTCTCTTGTGAAAACATTCTTATTTTAACTGAAACTCGAATATAACTTTTAAAAAAATTCTGTTTTTCAACATTTACTACGATGTAAGTATATCTATAGTCATTCCTATAAATAACTGAAATATGAAGTTAACTTGAAATGAGTAACAGATACTGTTCTCGCGGAGTGAGTTTACCCGTGCATCACGAAGGCTACGTCATTTATAATCATATGAATCAAATCAAGTTTTCGTCAACAAACCTGTTGTGTTCATATTATAGAAAAGGGCGTGTCTAAAGCTTCGTCACGTTTAAAATTTTGCGTGTATTATCACTCAGAAAGTAGATATCTTTGGCTGCAAATTTGCACTAAAACAACCTTATACCAAAGCGAATCAAAAATATCTTGAACGAAATAACATTTTTTATTTATGAGAAGTCTCCGTTTGGATCATAGAATTCCGTCTAAATTTGAAACCTAATTCATTTACCAAAATTCGCAGAGATGTATCACCAATATGTAGTATTTCTTTAACCTTAAGCTCTTGATTTAGGTTCTTGATGGTTACATGTTTCTCTAAAATAAATACAACAAATTAAAAATTCAATAAGACATTCTGAGTGATGCTGTAGTATCTCATATCTCATTTTCAGGTTACAATCAACTTATTTTATTTTAAACCCTCTGGAAAACATTTTAGTCACTTATTTTACTTTTTCTATGACTTTATTATTAATATGTTTGAAGAAATTTTGATGAAAAATCTAATGCAACCCAAAAATCTCAGTCTCTGGAAAAGATAATGATGAAAACATCTATATGTTTATAGATGTTTCTTACAAAAGTAGATATGTTTTACTATTATTAACTCACTATCGTTGTACATATCATATAATGTATTTCGAACATCCATTTTAATGCTTTCAGATAAATAGGTGGTCTTGGCCCGTCGTTTACGTAAATTCCATAGTTTTCATTTTAACTTAGTTATTTTTACAGTTACAGTGTGGCTCATCATTTCCTAGGTGAGGAAATCATAAGATTACTTGCTTGCTTTTTTCCGAATCGTTTTTTTGACGAAAAAACAATTTTGCGGGAAAGGTGCTAGGGAATGTTTTACATTTCTTCTTGTGGTGCCCTAGCAGCTGCATTTTAACTTTGTTTGCTGTACTCCCAAAAAGTTCTACTGAATTGAGTCTTAACCTTCCCCGCAGATAATGCAACCATGAATGTTTGTTTCCGTCTACCCAGGCCTCTTTTGCTGTCTGCTTTTTGTCCCGTAACATGAGTTGCAGAACAATATTTCTCATTGTTGGAGATATGTTCTATATGTTTGTTGAGACGAGTTACTCATTTTTTCTTTGTTTATTGGGTTTCTGTCTCACACAAAAAAGGTTTGTTGGGAAAATGGAATTTCGCACTATTTTCAACAAAGTTGAAAATAACATTAACCTAGTCGTCCTAACACAAGACCACTGACTTAGGCTCGGTCTTGTTACCTAAAAACGCTGACGTTTCGGTGGAAAATCTACCACCCTCTCTCAATTATCAAAAAAAATACATCAGTAAGAATATATAAGGCGAGATAAGGTACAGCAAACAAAGTTAAAATAGCCATGTTAATCGCCAACGTCCGCAACAGATAGGGCACCACAAGAAAAATGTATCAATTTTTACATTCCCTAAGCACCTGGTCACTGTACGATTTAGGTAATATGTTGTCTACGTGTTGTTGTTTTTTTATCCATTTTTTCTGCGTTCTTGGCTGCCGTTGTGTTCTTTCTTTTTTTTAGATTCTCTGAAGACGATGGTAGATTTTCCACCGAAACGTCAGCGTTTTTAGGTAACAAGACCGAGCCTAAGTCAGTGGTCTTGTGTTGGGACGACTAGGTTAATGTTATTTTCAACTTTGTTGAAAATAGTGCGAAATTCCATTTTCCCAACAAACCTTTTTTGTGTGAGACAGAAGACCCAATAAACAAAGAAAAAAAAAAATTTCTCGTGGCGCATTACATGCCCCAGGTATTCTGTAATGCGCTGTAACTATTGATAAACTGGCCCTTGTTCGAGAATTCCAACCTATTTTGCTTTTTTTGATAAATAATAGCTATTTATGTAACCAGTTACGAAAAGTTCGATTTTGTGTAACGAATGAATGTTTGTAGGGCGAGCGCAGCGAGGTCCTACAATTTGAATGAGTTACACAATAAGACATTTTCGAAACGTGTTGCATACATAATTTTTTCTAATTTTGACCAAAAAGCTGTGAAAACCATCTTTTAAAGTGATTTAACACAAATATTTACTTTCATAGCACCTTGTACAAACTGTGACAATGACATGTTATGATGGAAGTCGCCCATATGTTTCTACGGAAATGCATAAAAACAGGGAGTGATGAAATGAACTTTTCTAACTTCTTACGAAAAGTAAAACGTTTTGTCACTCTAATCAGTTTTGAAAAGTGTCACTTTATATGCCACAATTAGAAAAATTGTTTTTTTTATTGCTAGCACTATTACATACCTATAAGTCACATAATCAACCTCACAAAACAAAATATTTTAGGTACAAGAGAAGAGTACCTGCCGGTTAATAATTAACTTGTATGACTGTACGCATTCAAAGTATAAAAGTTTTATAGTTTGAGTAGAAATGATATGGATTATCTTTTAGAGAAGTATACAAAGCCTGTTCAACTTTGCACATAATCTATCAACTTGATGAATCTATGACTACGTTTATATCGTAGTGAAGCGGATACAACAATCATAAGTTGAATCCTGTTTTATTCCTATTTAGCTTTGTTTGAATTGGTCAATCGAAATAGACAAACTGATGAAACCAGAGCTAGACATCTACAAAATAGAACTGACACTTGACACTGATGACAACATTTCTATTTTGTCGCAGTCGGCTATCAAGGGACTTTTTTCGTTTTCGGTTTTTCCTTCAAAAAATCAAAAGGAATAAATTGAACTCTTTAAAATTTAAGGCAAAGCAGAAAATAAGTTGTTTCTAAGGAAAAAAAAACAAAAATAGGAGTTGTTTTGTGATTACTGCATTCACTTGTCTTGGTTAAATCCCGTATATCCCGTTTAAAAAGTGGCGTTTTAATCTGATTCTGCGTTGTTTATATCGAAGATTTTATCGCGGTTTGCTTGATCGGATTGAATAAACGGATTCAATTTGCTCGATATAAACGTAATCTATGACTTGTCAACAAGAACAAATTTAGAATGGATTGAGTAAAAAGTACAATGATGGAACATATCATTTGGCATTAATTTGTATAAATTTTAATTTCAAATGGCAATAAGAAATATATATTTTTCTGATGTTTTTATGTTTTACATTTGTAATAAAGTTGTAATTGTAATAATCCCGTATGCAACGAGGTAGATAGCATAAAGAGTGTTCTAAAATCTAACAATAATATATTTATATCTATTGGCGTTTCAAGTTCCGATCGCTACGCGAGTTGAACTAAAATCGGACAACCCATTCTTAACCTAACATTATAAATAATATGACACTGTCACTTCATATTTATGAAACCAGTACTAAATTCCTAACCAAAATGCCCAAAAATGTTTTCAAAACTGATAACCAGAGGGAGTATGTCTTATTTTGAAATGCAAATGCTATCTTATTGCAGATTTTAGGTATTTTGGTAGTCTATTTTATATTAACATTGGACATTAAATTAGAGTAGGTTTGTCAATCCTTATAGAAATTTTGCAGATCTTCTCGATCACCAAAAGTTTATTTTGACATATTACCTAATAAACATTATTACATTGAGCCTGACCTTACAGAATCAGCCCAGAGTTTTAGACACTCCTTTAAGTGGGAGGAGTTTTCTCAGTCCTCGAGATTCAGATGGCCGCTCAGTGACTGAACGAGTGTCAAGACTGCACGCCTATTTAAGAAATCGAAAAGCTGGCTCTAGTGATCAGTTGAAGGCTATTTTTGAGTAAGTTCAAATTATTACAAGTGTCATAGTAGTGTAACTAAACTGTGATAATAAAGTTCATGTCAACGGGACCCACAACCAAAAATCAATGAAGTCATCTCTAAAATGAAAGTCATATTTACTGAGGCGTACACTGGCAATATAGTGTCAATAGACGAGGCTCAGAATCGGTTTGAGTTGGGGGTGATTCTGTTCTATAAATATGTGGAGATGATTTTGAATCACGAGAAAACGATCAGGAATAATATTTCGGTTAGTTTTCATGATAATAATTATTATTGAACAACTGTATCTCTATTTTCTATTATTTATGATGTAGGGTTTGGTGGAGAATCAAATGTTTTATCAATGCATGTTGACTTGCTGCTTGGAAATTGTGTTGTATTGCTACAATTTTCCTAAGAAGTTTCCTTGGATTTTGGACGCGCTGAACGTAGAACCGGTTCATTTTGTTAAAGTTATTGAGTTGATTGTTAGACTGAAAGAAACAATGTTCAAAGAATTAGTCAAACATCTAAATAGAGTAAGTACTACTAATTACGTAAGTTTATTGACTTTCTCACTTATTGATTGCTTTTTTACATCAGATTGAAGAAACAGTAATTGAATCATTAGCTTGGACTTCAAACAGTCCAATTTGGGAAGTAATTGAAAAGTCTGGTCAGGAAATACCTAAATTTCAAGATACAGCATTGCCAGGTCATCTGCTGTATGATGATGTATCTAATGAAAGTTGTAAGTCTCAGTCCAGAGATTTTTCTCTTAATAAATTAATTATATTAGTCTATTTGTATTTTTTTCAGTGCTTGGATCTCCAGGTACTCCATCTGCAGTAGATCGTTTTCAATCTCCTCAGTCTCAACTTTGCAGAAGTATATTTCCAACAAGTGGATTTGGGAGTTTACAGCAACGCCAGGGAACCCATTTAGGTATAAATCACATTGAAATTTTACTAGAACCAACTAGAATTTGATCAACCAATTTCAGTTCGGTCTGATCAAGACGGAAACATGAAACTGATTCCAATAATGTCAAATCAAGTGAAGATTGACAATCAGAATGGCAGTCCCGGCGCTAGGTCAAGTCCCCAACCTAATGTTCCACCTCGTAGAACTGGTAGTTTGGCGATAATTTTTCGTAAAGTTAGTATTTCAAAATCGCTTTTAAATCAACTTACCTATTAATTGACGGTAAAAACAAAAATAGTTTTACAATCTGGCCGGCATGAGATTGCAACATTTGTGCTCGAACTTGGGACTGGAAGACATCCAGGTGCGTCGGAAAATCTGGACGATTTTCGAAGACTCCATCCGGCATACGGATCTTATTAAAGACCGGCACCTTGACCAATTGTTGATGTGCGCCATCTACGTCATCTGTAAAGTGGGAAACATTATGAAAATTCCCGATTTGTTTACGGTTATTATGAGATACTACCGGTTGCAACCGCAAGCCTGCAGCTCGGTATACAGGGACGTGTTGATTGAAAGAGCAAAGGTGGTTGGTGAGTACAACTTGTTTGTGTTATTTACGTTTAACTATCCAAAAAGTCATTAGTTTTGAATTATCCAGAAAGTATATTGGAACACTTTAACATAAAAAATTTCAGCTATTTCTTAGATGGGAAGCAAATACCCAAGGAAAGTGACAGTGACCACATTAATTGTGACGTCATATTAAATTCACTCATGTCTTAGTTTAGTTCTCAAGATTTTTTTTTTCATATTTTGAGGTTGCTAGCTCGAGCGTTCTTTCTCGCTGATTGAAAAACGATTTGTTTTGGCACCGACAGATTTAGCAATCGTTCTTAGTATTTTCCTATGTCAGTGCATAAATGTTGTTTTTCTGTATGAATAAATTAGCAATATTTAACATCAACACAAAAGACATCAATAACCGATTTTTTGCAACGGAAAAGTTTCATGGAATATGACACGTCAGTTACATTGTGACGTCATGGGTTTATTAATGTATCTTAATGTGTAAATATGTAATAATGATCTTAATGTTAACAAAAGTTAATTCACTTCTTTTTCTGTTTGAGAATATTCCATCAACCCAAAAATGAACTGCTATTCGCACTTACTATAATGCTTAGGCATTTTCGATTACCGATAATATCAAAATTTCAAATACAACTCCGCAAAATTAAAACTGATTCAGTAAATACAAATTACAACTGGAAAAAATTCGAGAAAACTGTCCACAAACGACAAGAAATAAAAATTAATAGTTCACAATAGCGTCGCAAGCAGTCCCTGCTCCGAACCAGTACAAACATTCACGAATTTAAAGATTTGTAAATAACATACGACAAGACGTCAAATTTCCATCACGCTCAGTTCACAAGTTGTAATACAAAAGAAACGACAATTGAGTGGTCTCATAGCAAAACCGCCAATCTCCAATTTTTGTTGTTTTGAGTAAAAACTCTTTGAAGTTTGACACTTTTGCAACAAATGTTTTTAAATGAGAAATTGGCTGCTCTTGTGCAAATGAACTCTAAATAACCTTCCTGTTTCTGGATTGCATCAAAAACCTTAAATCAGTTTAAAAATGGATATTGGCTGTTTTGCTGTGACCACTCAATTATACAGTGCGTTTTTTTTAACGCGCAACATAGGATTTTACGTGTTAAATTTTTAAGCCCATGTTAGACCATGTTATTTTGGAACTGCAGGTCTAAAACTTGACGGGTGTGTCTTTAGTACCCTGAAGCTTAAGTAAGTTTACCAATTTGATCTAAAAAGTTATTAAAAACTGGCAAAAAATCATTTTTTTTTCGAAAAGATTTTATCGTTTTATACTCCCTGTATGCATTGTTCTTTTTTGTTTTTGATATCGACAGGGCAGGTAGCAGGTAGAGTGACATATTTTGACTGCATCATGGCCCGACATCTTTTGAACGTCAAAAGGGCATTTTATGATTGTTTGGAATACTGTTTGGCTTCAAACTGAGGTCACTTTGAACAATTCACTTATAAAAATACCTCTTTTGTTCTTAACTTTCTTGATATAAAGTTAATGATCACCCTGTTTTACTTTCTACGCCAAATTTTACCTGCTACCTGCCGTGCCAGTATCAAAAACAACAAGCACACCTATCATACATACAGGGAGTATGGAAAGATAAAATCTTTTCGAAAAAAGATGATTTTTTGCAAGTTTATAATCACTTTTTAGGCCCAATTGGTAAACTTGCTTAAGCTTCAGGGTACGAAACAGCCACCCGTCAAGTTTTATACTTGTAGTTCTAAAATAACATGGTCTGACATGTGCTTAAAAATTTAACACGTAAAATCCTATGTTGCGCGTTAAAAAAAACGCACTGTAGTTAGTGTTGTAATTATACAGTGAGGGCCAAAAGTCCCGCATAAAGTCATTAAAAAAGTCAAGACATTTTTTTTTCAAATGTTCAAATCGAATTTTTTTCACCGTTTCAGATGGCATAATGGTACCTGAAGAACGAGAAGACCTAATACACTTCTACAACTCCGTCTACATCAAAGTAATGGAATCATCAGCCATCAAATTTCAACCCAGGGCCAATGCAAATGTAAGTTATTCAGCCCCAGCAGGACTTTTTTAAACTACTTAAACCCTTGTAGGACATTATACTGAGTCCGTTACCTGCAAGCCGTAAACCTTTTAATTCTTCCAACACTCATCAAATAATGGAAAATGTGATTGTCAAGCCGTTAGAGGGTTCAATAGTCAGTCCATCTGGCGGAACTTCACTCAATTACTACTTTAGTAGAAGTCCGTCCAAGGTAAGGCTTATCTCTGCTTTTTAAATTTATTGTTGTATTGTTGTTTCTGTATTTTCAGGAATTAATGCAAATAAACCGTGCCATAAACGGCAGCGCAATACAGGGTAAACGTTTATTAATCGACGAAAACGAAGGTATGCCAAATAAGAGAATTACGACTAACCGGAAACTGCAATCTTTAGTCGAAGACCGACAGCGTCAGAATGCAGCTAATGAGTAACTAATGCATGACACTGGTTACTTCCGATTTTAAAGAATGTTATCTCTCCGCATTACGGCTGCCGTACTATAGGTTCAAAGTTAATATATTAAAGTTATTTCGCTGTTTATTCATCCTGTATGCTACCCAGAATCTAATATTTTTCTAGTTTAGATGAAAGGAATTCTGTTTGCTTGTAAATATTTGTGTAGTTTGTTTCCCTGAATCAAACTGCGTTAGAAAGTCAAGTGACTTTCGCCATGTGCTTCTAGCCTTTGATCTCATACTATTTTGACGGAATTATCCTTAAATTTATTTTATTGTGTATACATTTCTGCTTTGTATCAGCAGAAATTGAAATTAAATTACTTTAGACTTTAGAGTGAATTTTTTTATTGGATAAAGCTTTTTTACTTTTTTTGGTGTTTGTCCGATGTCTCCGAACAATCTAAGTATTTTTATCTCTTAATATTATGCAATTTTAAAATAGTAGGTATTTAGGGATGATTATACCACCGGCAATAAGTGAAATATTTATCGTTTGATTTGATTATCATTAATTACAAATTACAACTCATATTAAGGATATTGGTATTTAATTTTAATATATTACATGCTTACAAAGTAGTTTGCATTGCTGATGTAGTTTTAATAAAAATTTTGTAAAATTGATTTTACATGTCTTTTTTTTGTCGAAAAAACTACCTGATTGCAACTTGTTTGCATCGACTTTATGTCAAAAGTTTATTATACAGGGTGATTCACGCTGATGGTATATTAGAAGTATCTAGATAACGACTCAATATTTTTTGTTGAAATTTGAAGTGCTGCCTAGGTTGGGTCCAAACTCTATCTAAAATATTTTGGACTTTGGGGTGTTGCTAGATCAGTCGGAAAGAACACCAACTTTTCATTTTTAAATGAAACACCCTGTTTCTAATCTCATTTTTGAATTCCTCGCAAGAAGGCTAGCAGTAATTTTAATACTTTCCTATATCTATCTGCACGTCCCTGGCTGAAGTCGGATGTTGTTGATTTTTTTACTGTGGATTGAGTACAGTCTAAGCTACCAGCTCACGCAAGAATCACCTTAATCGGACGTTTAGAATGTTAGTTATGATTCTTTTGCCGTTCGCGGACAGTAAATTTCACGTTTTTGCTGATTTCTTGGGTTTCCTGAGCTGCTACGTCCCTGGCTGAAGTCGGATGTTGTTGATTTTTTTAACTGTGAATTGAGTACAGTCTAAGCTACCAGCTCACGCAAGAATCACCTCAATCGGACGTTTAGAATGTGAGTTATGGAGTTTTTGCCGTTCGCGGACATTAAATTTCACGTTTTTGCTGTTTTCTTGGGTTTCCTGAGCTGCTACGTCCCTGGCTTGAGTCGGATTTTGTTGATTTTTTTACTGTGGATTGAGTACAGTCTAAGCTACCAGCTCACGCCAGAATCACCTTAATCGGACGTTTAGAATGTGAGTTATGACTCTTTTGCCGTTCGCGGACAGTAAATTTCACGTTTTTGCTGTTTTGTTTCGTGTTTCGACAAAATTGACACTTGTCACTTTAACACCCTGTAACTCCGTTATTATTGCATCTACAGGGTGGTTCAAAATAGTAATTTAAAGCCCCTTTAATCCTCTTTTAGTTAGTTAGTCTTTTATTAGTTAGTTAGGTATTTTAGTTCTATAGGAATTTTCCAAAAACTGTCAAATAACCGAGTTATGGACAATTTTGACAAACATGACACTTGTCACTCAAACACCCTGTAACTCCGTTATTTTTGCACCTACAGGGTGGTTCTCTCACTTCTCACTCATCTTGCACCGTTTTTTAGATATTTCATAAAAATTGTGGATTTGTCAGCAAAACGGTAGTCTAAACATTAATTAAAGTCCTGAAAGGTTTGCTTATGTGACCTTTTGTCCTCAGTTAGACAATACCACATGCTTTAAAAGCCCATAGACTGAAAATGAAAAAACCAACAGGGTGGTCAATATTTACCTTTAAGTCGGACAGATAGAAAAACTGCCAGAAGTTCGTTTTTTTTTAAATGGAACGACCAATATATTATGGTTTGTAATAAAAGAACATTACATTTACAACACATTTATGTATACTCTTCCTATACCTAACTTCAACCGTTTCTGACTTATTAACAATGTTTCCTTAAAGTGCGTATATGTAGAATGGTACTCCATAATAATCTGAATTCACCTGCTTGTGCTAAGTTTGAACCAGTGTTGAATTTGACAAATATCTGTCAGAACATGTTATAGTTATTGAAGCACAAGCAGGTTCAGTTATCATGGATTACAATTGTATGCGCCCTTTTAAGGAAAACTGTTATTAAGTCAGAAACGGTTGAAGTTAGGTATAGGAAATGTATACATGGATTTGTTCTAAATTTAATTTTCTGTTACTACAAACCATAAAACACCGATGGATTCATTTAAAAAAACGACCTTTTGGCAGTTTTTCTATCTGTCCGACTAAAAGGTAAATATTAACCAGCTTAGCGGGTAATGCCAAGTGTGCACGGTGAAGAACACAGGGTAGTTCAGTAAAAAGCGTAGGTATATGCTATGTGCAAAAGTTAATTGATCCTTTGTGAACCGGTTTCGGCCCTTTAGGCGTAATTACGACCTCTAACAACTTAAGGGACGGTTTGAAAATTTTTAAAAATAAAAGACTTCCGTTTTTTTGTTGTTAGTTGGGTTTCTGTCTCACCACACAAAAAAAGGTTTGTTAGGGAAATGGAATTACGCACTATTTTCAACTAAGTTGAAAATAACATTAACCTAGTCGTCCCAACACAAGACCACTGTCTAGGTCACTAACTTAGGGTCGGTCTTGATACCTAAAAAGGCTGACGTTTCGGTGGAAAATCTATCACCGTCTTCAGAGAATCAAAAAAAACACGACAGAACACAGAAAACAACAACAATAAATATTAAACCTGATAATGTTCAATTTGGAACTCTGAAAAGGGTTTTTGGTCAATAAAAATTGACATGACCCCCTATACGCAGTAGACTTAATCAAGCGGCTTCACCAAGTCGGCTCAGTTAAGCTTCGTAGTTATCGCAGCTTTTCTTGAAGATTGGAAAAAGATAAAGTCAATCCTATTTTAAGCCGTTACTATTGAAAAAAGATGGAATCAAATAATGTTAAAGATTTAAGCCTTGTTCATAATACAAATGGACAGAAAAGAAGCCAAATGTCATTTAAAAACTTTACAATTCGTATACATCGCACTGTCTTCTTGTTCTAAGCCGCTTCAAATAGGCTTGGTAAGTTCAAGTCTGTTAAAAAAGAGACTTGACTTGACTTGAATAAGTGGCTTGAGATAGCGGCTTGTAGAGTATATATCGCAGTTTTTCAAGTCGCTTATGTTCAAGCGCCTTGAATAAGCCTACAATGTATAGGGGGTCAATTAATTTTGACTTTTGTCATTCCAATAGGAAAGGTTATCTAAAGTTAATTGCGCAACTTTGCCCCAATTTAAACTTTCTCGTATCTCTTATAGTTTCCGAGATCCCAATGGTGAGGGTCGAAATTTGGATTACCCTGTATAGGTATACCCGTTTGACCGTAATGTTTTTTTGGATGATGATTTCCTAACCAGTTACGTATTAACCGATCGTGACTTTTTATTGAAGCTGATGGAGGGATGGAAACCGAACATACAGGACCTGAAGCCGCAGTGAGAAAGGAAGAATTTCGGAGATCCAAGTGAAGTTTCAGCAATATCAAGGCCGCATTCGTTTTCAAGCTCCATAAAGGGAGCAGAGCGTTTTTGACGTCACGATGACGTAATTTGGCAAAAACATAATTGGACCAACTGTCAAATTACGTCATTGTGACGTCAAAAACGCTCTGCTCGCTCCATGGAGCGTGAAAATGAATAGGGCCTATGAGAATTAACTCAACCTAATATGGGCAAATCGTCAACGTCCAATGTTAAGCATACTGCAAGCTCCGAAAATAACATAATATCTGGCAATCTCTAGAACAGTTCTACAGATTATTCCTACTTGTTTTTCTGGTATTTTTAATATTTTTATTTTGAAATTTCATAATCATCCTGGAATACTGTGTTTATGTATTGAATTTTGCAGCTCTCACTCCCACATTTTCGTTTTTTTCTGTTGACTGACTGCAGTGATGGCAACATTGTTTTTTTTTTTGGTTTAACGGCTTTCAGCTGCCAGGACTATTCGGCCGAGTGGTGGCTGCAGAAACGGCAAGGATTCGTTGCTCAGAACGAGTCTGAGTTACCTCATATCTCTGCCCAACTTAGAAAGAAGCAAAAAGAACACATCAGCATTCACCGCCCTCTATACTAGAAAGCCTAAAATGTCACTTTTAATGGCGGCGTTAGCGGTTTTCTTTTTATACACAAACGTATGCAGATGCAGTAAAAAATATGTTGTTTTTAATTGTTTCGTGTAGTTGATTGCAAGTTGTGAGCGAAAAATTAAAAAAAGATTCATTCCTGATCCAGATATGTATAGATACAGCTTTTTTATACACAATCAAGTCCAGCCTAAACAAATTATCACAATGTGAAACTAGGTTGGTAAATGGTTCTTATGTTATTACCAAGAACATTCATTCAAAATTAGTGAAGGATGCTTTAAAATGTAACTCACATACCTGTGCATTTAACAAGTACCTAATAAGTTTACTGTACTAGAAAGCACTTGTACCTACCATTGAGTATAGTGTTGGAGTCAAATCATCCCACTTCAAAGTGTTCAACCACTGTTGAGTTAGATCCGGTTTTTTGTAAAGTAAAAAACTGACACGGTTGAGCTTTTTCCTGAATTGCTGTTACAATGCGGCTTGAAAAACTTGGCAAACAAAAATAACTTACGCAAATAAGCTCAAGTTTTGATTTTAAACCGTAAAAAACTCATTTCACAATCAAACAAACGCAAATCACCACTCAAAAAATTTTTCAACTAGGCTTTCTAGTATAGTAGGCGGTGCAGCATTTCATAGAAAATCAAAAAACATTGTTTTTGATCACCGCCCTCTGTACAAGAAAGCCAAGAAGGTGCATGCCAAAAATTCCAATATGGCCGAAATACTGGTTTGACCGTTTGCATTTGTTTGTATTGTGGAAATTGAGTTTTTCGATGATTAAATTAATTTTTAAGGTTTAAAGTCAAGACTTGGGATTACTTGCCAAAGTAATTTTTGTTTGCTATTATATATTGTTGTTTATATGTTTATTGTTCTAGTGAAAGTGTAGTTTGTGTTCATTTTATTGTGTTATCACTATTGTTATTGTTCCTTCATTGTTCTATAATTTGTTGTTGGTTTTTTAACTTATTCTATTGCCTCAGACAATATGCCGTCCACTTGTTGTTTGCCAAATTGTAAAAGCAATTTGGTGAAAGGCCCAAAAGTGTCAGTCTTTTACTTTCCAAAAGACCCTGCTCGAACCCAACAGTGGTTGAAAGCTTTGAACTGGAATGATTTTACTCCAACACAATACTCAGTGGTAAGTACAATATGCTTTCTCATTCAGTAAACTTATTGCCTCTTACATACATAGGTATGTGAGTTACATTTTGAGGCCGCCTGCATTTTGAGAGCAACAAAGGTTTACTCTGAAGAAACAGGACAGCTTTTAGAAGTTCCATTGGCACATTTACATTTTAAAAGAAAGGTCTTGGTAATAATATAAAACCCATTTACCAGTTTTGCTTACCTAGCTTCAAGGATTTCCAAATTTTCTTTGATTGAGCAGTTTTTAGATTAGTTTGTTGTACTTTCCAGGACAAAGGGTTCTAACCAAACTTGCTTTGGCTGGACTTTATTGGGTATAAAAAGCCATATCTATACATATCTGGATCAGGAATGAAGCGTTCTTTGATTTTTCACTCACAACTTCTAATCAACTACACGAAAAAATTAAAAAAAAAACATATTTTCTACTGCATCTGCATAGGTTTGTGTACAAAAAAAAACCGCTAACGCCGCCATTAAAAGTGACATTCTAGGCTTTCTTGTACAGAGGGCGGTGAGTAAAATCATCCCACTTCAAAGTGTTCAACCACTGTTGAGTTAGATCCGGTTTTTTGTAAAGTAAAAAACTGACACGGTTGGGCTTTTTCCCGAATTGCTGTTACAATGCGGCTTGAAAAACTTGGCAAACAAAAATAACTTACGCAAATAAGCTCAAGTTTTGATTTTAAACCGTAAAAATTCATCTAATCCTCAAAAAACTCAATTTCCACAATACAAACAAACGCAAACTGTCACCACTATTTCCGCCATACTGGAATTTTTGACAAGCACCTTCTAGGCTTTCTAGTATAGTAGGCGGTGCAGCATTTCATAGAAAATCAAAAAACATTGTTTTTGATACAATGACTGACAAGTGACACTGCCGCCATCTTGAAATATTTTACGAGTTTACGTCTAATTTTACATTTTCATACCTCTACTTTGTTTTTTTTTTATTTATAACTGTTTGTAAAACGTTTTATTCTCAATGTTTCAGCCGTTGGCCATAAGTGCCTTTTTAACGTAATAATTATACAGTCGATGTGAACGTTTTTAAATTAGGATTATTGAAAGCAAATGAGCTTACTAGAGGGTTGCATAATTTCAAAATTACGGATAAATTAAAGCAAAAAACCACCCTTAGAATATTCCGTATTTTTGTCTTATCATCATAAATTACTCACTCATAAATCAGCAGCTTCCCTATTCACATTCCAACCGCTTGACGCACGCTCATGCTCACGCAGACTTTGAGGAGGGGTGCGTTTTGTTTTTTTTTATAGCTGCGTTCACGCTGGGATATGTAACTTTCATGCGCTCTGCGGATTGGTGGTTGGATTTGTCATGATGCAAGCTAACCAATCAGGACCAATTCAACCTTGCATTACTGAGTTGATGGAACGAACCGACTGAGCGGCGGTGGCGTTGCCACATTGTGCGCAGGCGTTGTCTCAGACTCGCCCCAAGCCAAAGCGAACTGAAAGCCGAAAGCACCTGTTACTTTCTTGCCGTCTGCTCGATCTAGAGCATTGTTCATTGTTCGTTTACCGGCCGGTAAAATAACAAATTCGTCCGTGCAGTTTTAATCGTTCGTCCCCATTTTAAAGAAAAACCGAATTCGTAATGTCCGAGCAACAAGACAACGCCACCCCTGCCGTAAATGGCGATCAGAATATTGTGCTTAATGGCGACAATAAAGAGGAAAAAGTTACGGAAAATGGCACTACCGGCGAATCCGCTGAACCTGTTGCAGAAACCGAAAACGAAGCACCCAAAAAAGAAATGAGGGCCGTCGTTCTGACCGGTTTTGGGGGCCTCAAGTCTGTCAAGATTCTCAAGAAGCCCGAGCCCTCCGTCAGCAAGGGGGAAGTTTTGATCAGAGTCAAGGCCTGGTAAGATTTGTTTTTTTTTTTGGGGGACATCTTAAAGGTTTTTGAGGAAAATGCGATTCAAATAGTAATAATATTAAATTCAATAAGGTCTTCACATTGCTAGTTTTCTGATGTGTGGGCGGTTTTTACCCGCATTTCTGTTTATTGTAACTTTCCTTATCACTTATCATTAAAACCACATATTTGCCTTCTCAAAAAAACTGTATGGTTTTGTGTGCCTGAAAGATTTTTGGACATTCTTGAAATTACTTTCCATATGGAAATAACTGTCATCATTAGCAAGGCAATATGGACAAGGAAAGGAAAAAATCAATACATCTTTATCATACAGCATCAACTTGTTTCAGCTATTGATCAGTTAATTGTTAATCATACAAATGATTAACAGTATTATAGATTTTGCAGGGTAGTTTATTTTTATTTTTGTTAAACTTACAAAGGAGAATATTGTTTTATCCCTACATCATAGTAAGCTTTATAACCATCAATATATTAACCGAGATATTAACTAACATGCTGGATTTAAAACCTTAACAGTCTTATTTTAACTTTGCTCATTAGGATTTTATACTAAGTGCACTTTTTTCCCATAAAATAGGACTATGCATGCATGGTAGTTTTGTAAATTCATATTTTAAGTTTTTGGTTTTTTCCGAGGGATAAACCACTGAGTAAAATTTTTTATACTAATTCCTGGAATGCTAAAAATGCCCACTAATTCCTTGTAATGCCCAGTAATTCCTAACAATATAATTTTCTGAATTACCACAACTGGAGAGTCTAAAAAAATGTTTTTTTATTAAAAAAACGACAAGCAAACAAGAAAATTTGCATGCAACAATTTCACCCAAAGTAGATATCAACTTGCTGCTTATTTTAAATGGGACACCCTGTATATTTTTGCATTTTTGGATTTTAAGTCAAATTCTAGACATATTTTGTGTATTAGTGTTATGTAATCTGTATTTGTTTCTGAGATATTTTTACCATTTTTTGTGAAATTTTATATTTTCAGTCTCCAAAACAATTTTTATTTACACACATATCAGAAAAAGTTTTTTCTTGGTTTTTGTGTTTGTCCAGGTAAAACAAGGTTTGTTCTAAGAATGGGTGCAGAAAAACGTCAAAATATATGATACAGAAGGGTCAAAAAATGGGCTCAAAAAACCAGTTCTAAAAATGGACAAAAAGTCTAGTTTTTCAAATTCAAAACACTTCTTATTCTTATAACTTTGTCTCATTCTCTGTCCAAAATTCAGGTAAGTTAGTATTAGATCACTTATTTAAAAAAATTATTTTTCAAATCAATACCTACATTGAACCACCCAGTAACTGTCAAAATAACCGAGTTATTGAAGGTTAAAGCTGTCAAATCCAATCAAAACTGTCTTTATTGTCAAATAACTCTTTTATTTGCAAACTTTATATGTCAATGGATAGCCAATCAAATGGGCTTTCCAACAATATAGCTTCAAAGTTGACAAAATATTCTTTGAGGATTTTTTTTTAATTGGGCAGATATGGCCCTGTTATTTGTCACAACCTAACCTAACACAATGATTGTCAAATCTAAAGCCACAGCAAAACTACTGTAGAAATAAAATCATTAAGGTCGATTTTCGCTTGCACTAAGTGGCCAACATAACGCAAAACCCATTAGGATAGTGGCGGTGTTTCAGGCAAATTTGACCCTTAAGAAAATTGTCATTTGCAAAAACAGTTTTTCACGAAATTTCTAAGCTTACATCGTAGTAGACCTAGTAGGTCACGTAACCCTGTTTTCCTAATTTTTCACGGTCAAACTAGCCCTTAGCCAGTCAAAAAGAGCTTCTGCTGCACCCTGTCACTAAACCGTAGATAACACGCGTATTTGTAACTCTTTGTATATACTTTTATAATGTCGATGGACAGCCAATAAAATAACCTTTCCATTGACGTATAAATGTTGATTGGTTAGTGGTACCGTTTGGCCGCTAGAGGGCGTAAACGTTGCCCAATTTTTTTGGTGTATCCTTTTGTTTAATCCTCAAAAAGTCTCTTAACTGCACTATTTTTGGTAGAGTTTTATACGTCAATGGATAGCCAATGAAATGAGCTTAAGTTAATAGGTTGGACGGTTTGGCCGCTAGAGCCAAATTTTTTCATCTCATTTTTGGTGCATCCCTTCATTCACTCTTGAATAACTCAATTATTTGCATCATTTTTAGTAGAGCTTTATACGTCAATGGATAGCCAAGGAAATAAGCTTTCTAAAAATATTCAAACCTAGGTTAATAGGTTGGAGGGTTTGACCGCTAGAGGGCGTGAAAGTAGACTAAATATCTTATTTTTTTATGACTTTTGGTGCATTTTTTTGTTCAATCGTCATTAACTATTTGCAACACTTTGTATAAACTTTTATATGTCAATGTATAGCCAATGAAACAAGCTTTCTATTAACGTATAAAAGTTGATTGGTTAGTGGTACGGTTTTGTCGCTAAAATTTTTAAAATTAAAGTTACAAAATTAATAATTTTTCGGGGTTTTCCATCGGATTTCATTGAAATTACCAAACTCTATTTTTATTTTATTCATTAATTCGTCTAAATTATATTATAAATATATTTTAGACGTTCTCAATTCTATTAATACTTTTCAAAACAGTAGTTTAATGCCCAGTAGTTCAGGCCTACTAATTCAGAATTCTTAGTAATGCTGCCAATTGCCAGGTAATGCCCACTAATCCCTACAGTTTGTACACCATAATGCTCCAGCGGTTTGCCCCTTGGTTTTCTCAAAAGTTCTCTTTATCAAAGAAAACAGAGGGGTAAACCGCTGAGTAGAATTTTGTACAAAAATAGATTAAGATAAGCAATATTTAGCATCCATTGTTACTGAAAAATTGTTTCAAGATTTTAAAAAACATAACATAATTCGGACATCCAATTCACTAGATTAGTTTGAATAGAAACATTAAAATGAAGAAGAAAACATTTTAGTAATGCCATAGTGTTGATGCATAACTTTTAAAGTGTAAAATATTGTTATTTTTTGCTTTTTTATGTGCCAGGGATCACAAATTGACAATTTATTCAATCACCTTCAAAGTTGGAAAGAAAGGGAATGATAGTGGCCTTGTCAAACGTTTTATTCAAATTAATTGTGAATTTTTAATCATCTACCCTAGGATGCCTAGATAGCTTTATTTAATGAACAAAAAATTATACAGGTTAACAAATATTGTATTAAGATAATAGAAGCAGATTTGTTTGTCTCTGTTATCTGTGACAACATGGATTTTTGTTCAACAAGCTTAGTAAGTGATGCTAAGAGTTGGACTGATGCTATTTTTATTTATATTTTGCATTAAAGTCTAGACATTTTTTTCTCATTATTTAGTCTTTAATTTTATGGTGATATTAACACTAACCTTAGTACAAAGACATGCCAAAACTAAGAATACAACTTTTTGAATTTCCCATTCTAGCAAGCGAAAACATCAACTTGTAATTTGCGGAGTTATAAAAAAAGAACAAAATAGAGAAAAATCCTGGAAAAATCGAACTTTTTTATTGATTGATTTTAGTGGTTTGAGTGAAGAAACTAGTTTGCTGCGATAGAAATTTGCATTTTTGCCTTATAAAGTTAGTGGTTTACAAATACATATTTTTAACAGGAAAATCATTCTGAAAGAATATTTATTTATAGACAAGGGTTAGAATAACCACAATATCTAAAAGTTCAGGAATATTGGCTCAATTTTTTTAAAGAACATTGCAGTGGTTAAGTATCTTGGACAACCTAACCCATGTTGTGTTTTGTCAAATATTAAGTAGGTATAACAGAAAATTAAATTCCTCTTGTCATCATGTTTCTATGTCTAAAAGGTTTAAAAAATTGAAATCATTATCACAAGATAATCTAATTCTCTGTCTAATTCTTACAGAAGCTGGCTTTTATTTACGAAAAAATATTATTTAGGTATAAGAACTTGATATATCATTTGCAAGATATTTTAATTGTCTTTTAAAATAGTGGACAAAAGACAAGAAGATCCATTTGAAAAAATAATCATTTTAATAATTTTTGGTGTTTAGCAAAAATTCACTAATTTTGACAATTATAGATTATTACCTATCAAAATTGATATTTATTCTATATGCATACTAACAAAACTCAATTTTTCCTTTCTTTAAATTGGCCATTATTCAAACTAATCTAGTGAATTCGATGGCCGAATTATGTTTTTTAAAATCTTGAAACAATTTTGAGGCTAAATATTGCTAAAATTAAGTAATAATTCACTTTGAATAGAAGAATCTCAAAGATCTATTTTTGTCCAAAATACTCTCATGAACTTGAGTCTCATATTGATATCAAACACACCTACATCCAATATTGATAAAGATTTTATACAATATAACAAGTGTATTTAAATAGGGTGGTGTTTGTTTGGATTATGCATATTTTGTCGTCAACACTTTTCTTCAGAACCTTCCGTTATTTGTTTAACTAGAGGATTTAAACGTAGACCTACGTATACGTTATTTTTGATAACATAAATTAAAAAATGTTAAAATATTAGAAAAGGTCTGTAAAATGAACAGCGAATGAAGTGAAAATTGATTTAATTTTGCAAAACCATATTTCTCCTGCACGACATGGATTATTGGATAAAATGCCTGTTGGTGATAAGATAAAAACGATAAAATAAATATTCAATACTTGTTACTCATGATAACAAAAACATCAAAAAGTGACAAAACAGCTCATTAGCTTGCAAGCAACGTAAACAAATTAACATTGGAACGTGTCAGGGGAACTACGTTTTGGTTTTGAAATCAGGTCGAAACTAAACGATCTTTTGGTCACATTTGGTGTTGCTTGAGTTGTTAACATCCATGCAGGTATGAGATATTTCTTCCAATTTTTTGTTGGAATGTGCTCTTTTAGTTTTACGAAATGTCATTACACGACCGGATATCCTTCACCTGTTTTTAAGGTAATGGTTATCATACTGACCATTTTACTAACTGTTTCCCATCCAGCCATCTTGAGAAAGTTGTCCAGACTAATTTAATAGAGCCATTCATAAATAATAAATACTTTTAAATTCCTTTCTTAATTTCATTAGGCTGGCACTTAATCTTGACTGACAAGACCGGAAGCACTTTATAACTAGCCTGACAAGGGCGCTTGCAATCATGGGTACCACCAATAAAGCCTGTTATCTTAGACATCAGCGTTGAGAGCTGTCTTCTCTTACAAACCCAAGGCGTTTATATTTTCTGTTTAAATCTTTGGAAACGCTTGGGATGGGTCATGAATATGCTATACGGTAATGGCTTAGAACGGTTTTTTACCGGATGTCACTGTTTTCCGATAAGAACGCTCCAGGGAAATTGTCTGCCAAGGAGGTATCGTAGATAAATTAGATTTATTCGCTTTTAAGAGTACCATGTCGCGTCTCCTGAATCGGGTTTGTTAAAAGGATTTTCCCTTTTTTTGCTTTGACTTTGTCTCCTTTAAAGTTGGGGATTCTAGACAGCAATTTACTTTTCGCACTTTCGACACATTCTATAAACACAGGAATGTATGTTTAGGAAAACCATTATGTTTTTTGTTTCCAATTTTAGTAATTTCCCTTCTATTCTGCCCAGAAGATAAAGTGATGTAATTTGGTAAGAGTGAAATATAGAGGGTGAAGGTGAGCACTACTTTTATTAAATTTCGTCCTATTATATTTGTCAAGTAAGTTACAAACTGTTGTTAGAAAGTGTGACTTACTTGTGACACTTTTCTTCCCATTGGAGGAAAATACTTTCAGTCTCTCTGGGTCCTAATTCTTGAAACTGGGGAACGGAATTTTTAAGGGAAGTGTTGATAGAATGTTACAGAAGAAGCTGACAATGGCAGATTCCTGTCACATTCTACACCCCTTTCTCTCGATAACTACCTTCCCTTGTTTCAAGAATTCGCACCCAGTGGCACTTTCACTCTCTAGGTTAAAGTGATACATTCATCTCTCAAATGAGGGAGGAAAATCTTATTTTCTATAGGGGTGGTAGAAAAAAGTGTTGAAGATGAAGTCAAAATGTAACCTAATAACAAAATGTTTGTTATTTCTTACTACATATGCTCCTGTATAATTTTCTAGTCTTGAGGAAAGAACTTGCGAAACGCCGACAGTTTTTAACAGTTTTTGTTTTTATTCATCCAAATCTCCTTGGAACCATCGTTTGGAGGGTCTTCCTGGAGATCTACGGTTGGTTGATTTCTCCTCTTTTGCAATTTTGGGTAGTCGATTAATAGCCATTCTGGACCATCTTACTATACTGTGATCTTACAATGGTTGGAACGTCACATTGGACTCTGATATCGCCGTTTCTCACTGTCTAAAAGAGTTTTCATGCTTTCTTGGTATGATAATGGTATGACTGGTTTTTCATACCTAAAGTATTTTGCCCGTAATTGATCTTAGCGTCTTTATTTTGGTTATTTTAAACAGTTGAACGTTGCTACAATCAAACCAATCCCTTAGGTTCCTTAGCCAGAACACGCGGCGTCTGCCAATGTTACGTCTTCCCCTAATCATTCCTTGGACTATCAGTTGTAGAAGTGTGTATTTCTGTCCTCTCATTATATAACCCAGATATTGGAGCTTTCTCTTTTTTATGGCGTTAACTATTTCGCACTCCCTCTGCATCCGGTTCAGCACTTCGGCATTAGCAATTCTATCGGTCCATGGAATCCTCCACATTCTACGGTAGCACCACACTTCAAAGGTCTGCAGCATCCTCATCCTAAGTTCCATGGTTAGATTCCGACTCGTAAATACATTTTTCATCTTTATGTTGTTGTGTGTGACAACAGAGATCACTATGTTTAGTTCCTTTGCAAATTTCAAAATCTGTAAAGACATTTTTGCAGATGATCCTCTCTTCCGATGTTATCATCGTATAGCAAATTGTTTTAAATTCCTTCTTGCCCAGTTTATATCCACTTTTTTGATGATCCATTAATACATTAACAGACATTAAAGAGTTTCAGCTAAGTCTATCCCCTTGCCTCATTCCTGTTGAAACTGGTATCTTGTTGGAAAACTTATTGTTTGCTTTTATAAACGTGCTTTTTCTGATGATCTTTTCCGTAATGATTTCAATAATTGTTTTGGGATTCAAATTTCTCTCCTTTAATAAAGCACATAAAAGCAATTTTGTTATGTCAATGGCTTTTTCCACTATTTGTCTTAAAATGAATATTGCACATATGGTGGATTTCTACTAGTTCAATTTTTGGTTTTGTCATATTGTCTGATTTTGGTCCTCTTTGTCTTCGTTGTGATCATTTTTACGTTCCAGTCTTATTATCTCGTCTATGTGTGTGTCACTAGATAGATTTTCAAAGTATCTCTCCCATGTGTGTTTGTTGTTATCCTGATCAGTTTCTTTTTAAATACTCTCGTTTTCAAGATATTGACGAGTAAATAATGAAGTTTTCAAAATTTGGAATTCTAATAACACCTAATACCATCAATCAAGCGTTTGATGACTGTTTTATAAACGGTTTACCCAGTTTTTAGGCCCATTTCACTTTTTTGAGATATATGTTGGTATTTTCATAACTTTCAAAAAAAACCGAATTTTGAGTATTTTTTTCTTCATACATTTTTGTTTCAGACTTGCTTTTCTAATGATTTTTAGGTTTCAAATACAACGTCCTGTTTTAGTTAATCATCCGCTACGTAGTACTAGTCATAAACTATCTAGCAATGCTAGAATCTTATCCTTCCAAGGATCGTTACCAAAGAACTTTCTCAATTCCCTAATTATTATGCGTCTTGTACCCCAGAGCAAAGTGACTTTATTATTTTTCTCTAGTCCATTAAATCTGCATTTTATTGATTCACACACTACAATTTAGGGCTTCCAGTCCCGGGACTTTGGGTGATTTTAGGATCCCGGGACCAGATTTGGTCCGGAACTTAGCAAAATGGCGGAAATCGAGAACAATTTTTACAGTTGGTCTATGAATTCCTCTTACTAGTGCGGTGTCCGAACGAGCTTTCTCAGCAATTGGGACCACCTGGACCAGTCCCGGGACTTCTCAATTTGGTTCCGAACAGCGTTCTAGTCAGACTTACTACTATTTTTCACCAAATTATCAGTTTCTCTTTTAGACAAGTAAACTTTTAAGAAATTTCCTTGCTTTTACGATTTCTCTGAATCAACCTCTTCTCGTAAATCACCAAATACGTTTTGATAACCTGTCATAATAATAATATTTTACGAACCATAAAAACACCTTTTGTAGTTGGTGTTAAACCGTCGATGTGTGAACCCGTAGCCCCTATCAAAACACATTTTAATCAATTCAAGCGTAAATTAGCCGTTAAAAAAATCTGAACGCTGACTTATAAATATCTTAATTCAGGGGGGTAATTTAGTAAATTACTAAGGCCATTATCCAATAGCCCAGGATCCGTCAGTCGGGATGTTTCATCTTTTCGAGAAGTCTATTATTAGTCCAAGAATTCCATTCAGCTTTATTACTGTTTTCTCTCATCTATTAGTCAGGTCTAAGCCCTCCTGGTCGTTGCCTATAATGAATGCATTATATGGAATCAATAGCTGTTATTATTGGTATTAAGTGTTAATTTGAAGCTTTGTGGCTTAAAGACAATTAAAATAGCTATGCAGGCGTTTCTATGGGAAAATATAACCCTAAAAAACAAACGTTTTAATTGTTTTTGATGAACAATGTTAGGGTTCATTAACCAGTTTGGTCTATCAGACTAAATTTTTTTGTCACCATTAAGTGTGTGGTTTACCGCTTGGCAAATGTCCAATTACCCAGCATGTCTAATGCCATCTGGCTCGGTTAATAGGGCCAATAAAACGGATTAAGTTCCCATCAAGTTCAGACATTTATGAACTAACTGATAATACTGAAAATATTTTGTAAAAACAATAAAGTTTTAATTAGTCACACATACAATGCAAATTAAATAATTTCCTGTTTTATTTATTGTTATTTAAATTGTCAAAAATCCACGTCACCAGCCATTTCCTTTTGTGATTGTTGTCTCCACTTATGGAGTTACCAAATGAGCACTCAACCAACCAACGTTAAGCCCTTAACAATACCAGCATTCATAAAGATTTCCCTATTGCGAAGTGGGGTCACGTCGGACAATGATAGGGCTTATGAGTGCATTATAGTAGGAAAATTGCTGGAAAGGCCAGGAAAGACGGCTTGTAACAAGGGGGGAAAATAATAAAGTATGCATCGTGGCGCCTTACAGTCCGGAAGTGCATTTACCCCTTGCAGAGTATGGTGCAGACGTGTCCGAGCCCTGCAGGTCCTGCAGTTGAAAATAGAATAGAATAATTGTATTTTATATTGCCTGACTGCTGTGGCTATACCGGGGTTTGTCGATTTTAACAATCATCCTGTTTGGTGTGGCCCAAAAGTTTTTACCCGATAACCTTAATAATTTACTCATATGACCAGGACTTGATGGAATGAGTCATAATTCAAGGCGCGTTCCCCCTGTATTCCAGAATTCTCGTAAAATTGGTTTAAGTGTTTTAATTTGGGTAGGCTTGATTGATCGCAGACCGCATTGTGAGACGGTTTTATTTATTTTATTTTAATGGGAAAAACGCAGACAAGGTTTATTGGTAAAAATTGCTTTCAATGAAAACAGTGTCTGGTTTACTGAATTGATGAGCTGTGTTCCATACAGTTCGATTTTCATCCAATATCACGTATAGAAACTTTGGATGCTAGAAACTTTAATTTACCATTCATAAATCAACTTGTCAATAGAAAATACACTACAGTAGTAATTTAGGACTTAAATAAGTATAATCTTTAGGGATTTACTGCTTGACTGGATTTTCAAGTCAATAAAGTAGTTCTCTGTCAAGTACTTGAAAAATCCAGTAATTTGACACATAGAAAAGTAGGTAAATTAACATTTGATGTTCCAAGTTGAACTGCCTTTATAGAGTGCATTAAACTTGACAGAAAAGTGATTTGACTTTAGGATACCGCGTCGCGATTCTTCCAAAAATTACGTGCACACATGCGTGTGATAAAAAAATAAATAAAATTAATATTAAAAGGGTGAAAAACTTTATAACGCCAGACCATACAAAATTGGCAAAATAACGTCCGACGTCAGACAATACTAAAAGAGAGAAAAATCGATGGGCGCCATGCTTGTTTCAATTTGTAGGTATAACGATTTGTGCAGGGAGAATTTAAGTTGGTTATTTTGTATTTAGCTTGATATTTAGCTAGTAAATTCATTAACATCAACTACAAATTAATTTAATGTCGTTGTTCCTGCTGATATACGAGTAGATGGATTTCCTTGTTGAATTTTGATCTTAATACAAAATGACCATTTTTGGGAATGTCTATTCCTGAGAAAATTAGAGAATATTATTACTGGTTTGTGATTGTGGTATACCTTGGGTGAAATTGTCTACTTATCCGTATTTATTATCACCATTTTCCCTCAATATACGGGGTTTTGTTTCTGTAGCCCTCCTTCTTTTTACCACTCCAAACTTTTTTGTGGTGCACCACTGATATTTCTTTCCACAAAATCCGAATTTCTTGTTCAATTTCGAAATCCTTTGATTTTTTGAGCTTTTTTTTCGTATCAGTTATAGTTCTTGAGTTATTATTCAAAAGAACCCTTACTCTGAATCATAATTTTGAATATTTAACTTTTATATGCATAGAAAACCATGGAAAACAATCCAGAGGCTTGTTTGGTAGCTAAAAAAGCCATGACAGTTATTTTAAGAGCCAAAATTTCAAATGTTTTTGTTTTTTTCTTAAACAGAAAAGAGTGTTTTTGAAAAACAAGATAAAATATGTATGATGCAATAAACGTTTTTTTAATTATTTACAAAACTGAACTGAACTATTTATGGAAGTAAGTAAAAAAATATTTGCAATAATTTGCTGGAACTGACCAACTCTGCATTCGCTTTAACATGATGAACTCTTTTGAATATTCGTGGTGTTTCAATAATCATGACACACGATTACATGTAAAAGGTTCAAATTCATTCAAAATTATGGTTCAAACCGAAGCATTTTTTGTAGTACAAATAACTTCAGAATGATATCAAAAAAATTCAAGAGGCAAAAAAGTTCCTAACTAGTACTTCTTAAGAATGTTAAGCTACTTGATGAATCCTTAACAACAGCACAAGACAAGTTTACATACAAAATTCTAAACTTATAAATGAAAAAATTGATTGGATTTAAATATTGTATATTATTATTTTGTAGGTCTAAATTATTACAATTTTTTTAAACATTGTTTACTTTCTAGTGGATTGAACTTCCAAGACTTGATGGTACGCCAAGGTGCCATCGATTCTCCACCAAAATGTCCATTCATCTTAGGATTTGAGTGTGCCGGAGATATCGAGCAAGTTGGTGAAGGTGTTGAAGACTTTCAAGTAAGTATACATGAACAAATCCTGCTGCTTGAAACCTTATTTTTGATAATTAAATGTATAGTCGGGTTGATTGATTCCGACTGACCGATGTGCGTGTTACGTGAAACCCATATCCAATTAACGCTACTTGTTTCTGTCGAAAACAAAAAGCATTGTGCGGAAGTTTTGTTCCGTCTGGTAAGGCGGTCGATAGCTCAAGGGAGTCTAAACGATCAAAGCGAATAAAAGTTTCAAATGCCAGGCGTAATTTCCGCTTGGTTTCCAGCTAATCACTTTGAACCAGTCTTTATGTTTCAATAACTCTAAAAGCGATTTTTATTTCGCCGATTTCCAGATTCTGCTTGTAGCGATGAGAATTTAAGTGACTAGCAGAATTCTTACAGTATAAATCAGGTATTAGCAACCATCAGTGTATACTTAATAATATGCGCTCGTTAATCATATCAATTTCAAGGAAGTACTTAGCGGTAATGGCTCAACGATGTTGATAAACAATCTGAATCACTGTTATTAAGATTAATGTTTATTGTTAGTCAGTATTGGCACATTTATGATTAGAACCAGTTTTTAATTACCCGGACATTATTATATTTCGCAATCCATTTATGAAAATTTATAATTAAACATTATGATTGATAAGTGTGCGTATAATTAAAGCACTTATTTTCCCGGTTGCAACTAATGGATTTGTTTGTAATTTATTAATGATCCCGAAAAATAAAACAATACGGTTATTATTGGATTCGAGGTTGTTTATAACATATTATTGGCGACTAATGAAACAATTTGTTTCATTATTCAAAGATTATCTTAAATGGTGTTTAAGATGTCTTGCAATTGAAGATTCTATCTGAATGACTGACTGATATCTCTCTTCAAAAATCAAGTTCAATTTATGAGGTTATCTTGACTGAAAGTTTGCTTCCATTTTTCTTCGTAAATTGGACAGAATCAAAAATATTATTTCACATTTTCTACCCCTTCTTCTTCTTCTCAGTCCGTATTTACCCACTCCTGGATGTAGGCCTCTTCCAAATACCTCCACGCCTTTCTATTTCTAGCAGTCCAGGTCCAATTCCTTCCTGCAACATTCTGGATATTGTCTCGCCATCGTCTCTGGGGCCTACCAATGCTGCGTTTGGTCTCTCTTGGACGCCAAACTAGTATCCTATGTGCCCACCTGTGGTCGACCTGCCTTGCCACATGACCTGCCCATCTCCATTTCAGTTGTGCCACAAGCCTTAGAACATCTGTCACTTTAGTTCTACGAATCTCCTCGTTGCGGATTCTATCCTTTAGAGTGATTCCTATCATAGCCCTCTCCATTGCTCGTTGGGTGGTTTGCAGTTTATTGGCAAATTGGCGGGTAATTGCCATTGTCTCTAGTCCATATGTGAGAACCGGCATCACGCAGGCATCAAACACTCTCCTTTTCAAATTTATAGGAAATTCACTAGATTTAAGGATAAATCCTAGTCTGCCAAAGGCTGCCCAGAAGAGGCCTATTCTTCTTGTGATTTCAGAAGATTGTTTTTGAATTTTGTGGCCTAAGTAAACATATTCCGAGACAACCTTCAGGGGTTGGTCGTTAACGGTCACCTGGATGTCTTCTGTACTCATGATATTTCCAATTTGCAGTGATGCTCGATGAAGGCAAGCTCTTCACCTGTGCTGGCAACGACCACAATATCGTCGGCAAATCGTAAATGGTTTAGACGCACTCCATCGATATTAATCCCGTTCTCTTGCCAGTCAAGCTTTTTGAAGACATCCTCCAGGGCAAGGGTAAAAAGTTTTGGTGAGATGGTGTCTCCTTGCCTTACTCCTCTTTTGATTGGAATACTGTCGGTTTTTAACTCATCATCTATTTTTACATGAATGGAAGCGTTATTATAGATTTGTTTGATGAGGTTTGAGTATCTAGAGTCGATCCTTGCATTGTCTAGGGATTCTAGAATTGCCCAGGTTTCGACAGAGTCAAAAGCCTTTTGGTAGTCGACGAAGACCAGTCACTTATTCGTCACTATTTTCGATTGTTTGCTAACCTGATTCTCTTTCTGTTTTTCTTTTGATGTAATCCAGTTCCCGATATTTATTTCAGGGACTTCTTCGGATCCCACATTTTGTATTTTACTTTGGTATTGACGGCCCTGGACTTTAGAACTGTTCAGGTTTCCGTAGAAGTCCTGAACTGCAGTCACTATTTCACTACGATTGCTAACCACAATACCCTCCTTGTTTTTTACTTTAGTCATATTTGAACTTCCATTTGATAATTTTCTTATTGTCTTCGATTGTGTTCTTATGGTTTCTTAAATCTTTTCGGATGTTCCTATCCTTGGTCCTCTCGATCCATTTCTTTTCTTGTTTTTATTAGATTTTTTGTGTGTGGGCTGATTTTGCTCGAATTTCCCTTTTGTTTAGAGCATATATTTCTTGTCGCAACTTGAATACTATTTGAGATGTTACTGCAGAGTTCGTCTATTCCTGGTGTGGGTGTTGGAGGTGCACCTGTAGTTTAGGATTTAAAATGGGTTGAAAAGCAGCTTTGTTCTGATTCAAAGCTTCAGCGGTTGGGTATTTTTGTTGCTGCATTAATTTTTTCCACCCCTAAAGTTTCGTTCCTCACGAAATCGTAATAGTGTAATTGCTTAGCAACTAATTCCTGAGTCACCCGGTATAAATTAGTAATTTGCATACATCAACTCCTATTTAGAATGGCACGCGAGCTTCTTAAGTTTTTGGAATTGACTTTTAACATTATACAGGGGTGCCATAACTTTAATAACTATCACGGTTAACTATTAAAGGGAGTTTTAAGACCTTATCTTCGAGTAATTTATTGTTAATTTAACTTAATTAGAAACGTTTAATTTATAATGAAAATATGAATTTAACAATATACTGATGGGAGTGAGCAATTAAGTATTCTAATTATTCTTTGAGGTCGGTTTTCACCACGGGCCTTTATAAATTTTTAACTGCCGTTAAGCTTCCTAAACTCAGTTAAAGTTTGAACCAAATTTTTTTCAAACCAAAAGTTTTTTGGAAGTTGCATTATATTGTGATAATCAATTTTGAAAAAAACGTTTGTGTGTGAGCTTATAACTTAAGTCCTACTTAAAATGTGACAATTTTACTTTGTCGTTGTTTAGTAAGTATTCTTTTTACTTTCTTCAAATTTCCCAACGTTAATTGTCTATTTTTGTTTTACAAATATACCTCTGGCATTAAAAGCGTCTGCTGTTTTAATCTACTCTTGAATTTTTTATTGTAAACTTAAAGCATCTGTTTTCTCAATATGGTTGGAAAAAGACAGATTTTGTTTTTTGAGCTTATATTACACCGGTTTCTCCCCGGTACTTCCCAGCACCTTGCTGGTCATTAGTGCCAGTTAGCAATCTGACCAAATACCGTTTGAGGTTTAAGGAAACGCTGGAAAGTCAGCGTTTGTGAAAATAATGCGTGGCTAACCGAGTTTAAGAACTTTGTTTAAAATAAACTCAGTTTTGTTTGTTTCTGGTGAAAACCGGCCTGAGTGTGATAAAACTGGGTATTTTACAGTTTTAAATATTCTGGAATTCCTATAGTCAGTGTTTTTCATAGTATAATGATACAATTTTTTTTAAAGTCAATTTATGACGGATAATTATAGTAAATAATGCTGATAGTCTAAGTATTGATGGGTAATCAAATATCAGTAAAAAGTCAGTTGAATAACAAATTTGTTTCATTTGACTTGACACTAATTCAACTAAATATACTCTGTAGCTGTCCATGGTTATCTCCACTAATAGTTCATATTTTGTAGCAGGAACTGTTTTATCATGTTTTTTTGTACAAAATGTTGTCTTCTTTTTGAAATTAGAGACTAATTTCATAACGGGTAATTTTATAATATTTTAGTTTGGTTATCCAATAAATAAGTCTACATAATTCGTAGAAAAGCAGGGCAATAGAAAGCAAATAATTGTTTATTGATTTTCTTTCGGTGTTCGTATTTAGACTGGGCGAGGAACTAAATATTCATGCTTATCCGTATTGATTTGGGACGGATGTAAACAACTTTTTTGTGAAAAATCGAGATAGATAGAGTCGATTTGGTGTGCGACGTATTTAAACAAAAATCTCTGGGAAAAACTCACCCAGGGCAATAAACATTAATTTTTTCCAGGATTTACTTGGACACATATTGGGTGTCGTAAATTTCCAGTCAATCGTTTTACTTCACGATTTATTGCTTAATATTTTTGGAAACCCTAAAGCCATTGACTGCAATAGTTTAACTATAACATGGATTCATTTCCTGTGAGATAAACTAATAAAAATTTCCGTTCTAGATTGGTGATAGAGTGGTAGCTCTTCCGGAATACAGGGCCTGGGCTGAACTAGTGGCGGTCCCTGCCAAATACGTCTATAAATTGCCCAATGACTTGTCCTACCTGGATGCGGTTACCATCACCATGAACTACACTGTGGCCTACATATTACTTTTCGAAATTGGCGGTCTAACTCAGGGAAAATCAATTCTGGTGCATTCCGTTGGAGGTGGAGTGGTAAGTTTATGAGTATTGTTCTTTTCAAACACTGATAGAGATCAATTTTGCTTTCCATTAAGAATTTACTCACCAATTTTTCTACCCATAAAAACGTTTATTAACATATTTGAAATAAACCCTTTACACTGACTAATAAGAATAATTGTATTCACTATGGAAAATTACATCTAAAACAATTTTTGCCACACTATTAACATGTGACGACCGCAATAACATAAACATTGCAACATTGTTGTTCAGATTTAATTACAGTGCAGTAAAAGTAACTGAATTTCTTACAGAAGCTTTTTAGTGTTGATTTAAAGATTTCAAGAGCGTTTCCTTTTGATATCCTTGATCTCCGTACAAATATGCATAATAGTGTGTTTATCATTTGCCTGAGATGTTCTTTGATATGCGGTACACGGTCGTAAACTTACTGTTCACAAATAAGTTGGAGTTTTAATATGTTTACCTTGCTTTTAGATTCATATTTTGAATTTGGAGTCTATTTTTAGAATAATCATTAACTATTGCTTGTTATTCTTCCTAGAACCGTGTGAGTGAAATTTAAGAATAACTTGTAATAACGGTTTTGTTGCATTACAGTTTTAAAAAGCGTGAAGATTTATTATGCATTATACTGAAGATGACTGTTATTCCAGTCTTTTTCCAAAGCCATGTGTATCTAACATTTTTTGTGGTTTTGCATATCTTTTGAATTTGATGTTTTTTTTTTCAAATTAATATTAATTGACAATTATATTAATTTATCTACTTCTCTTGCCTTGAGAAAGCCTAAATTGCAGTCGAAACATCGACAAACAACTAAAGATGAAGTGCTACTTATTTTAACTTTCTTTAACAACAGAATTTTGTATTAGGAATGCGAAACCAATCTATTACAATACAAAACTAAAATCTTGATCTATACAGTGTGCATTTCTATAGATTTAAGACAGAGTGGCAAAGCAAGATTTGTCACTCTGTTAACGCTTATCTTTGTTTGTAAAGCTGACATTTAATTACAAAGAAAACTGTCTTAAAGAAGTTTTTCAAATAAAGCAAAACGTTAACAGAGTGAAACATTCTGGTTTTACACTGTTCTAACATCCAAAGAGTTACATCTTTTAAGGGCAAAAAAATGTTTTATTACTTTATTTTTGTTTCACCTATAGGTTATAAATACATAATACCTTGGAAACGGAGTAGGTTATAGTGTTCATAACAATCTGAGGGCATTATAGGCAGGCGTTGTCATAACGCCCTCAAACCTTTTTTAATTTAGAAACAGCAAATAATTGCTGAATTTAGGTGAAACATAAAACATTGTATGCACCACAGGCGTTAGGGAGAGTATAATGCCCATCAAGCCGAAACCTGTTCCTCGGGCTGTTTAGGCCTTCAGGTCATTTATGTTCCTCTAACGCCTTTGGCTATACAAATTCTAGCTTTGGATCTAAGCTATTATTTATTAACACTATAACTGCTTTTAAAACGATTTAAAAAATCCCTTATTTAAAATACTTATCTAAAAATAACACTGAAGCTTTTTTTAACTAGGATGTAGAAAATGAATCCATCTGACTTGAAGAGGGTGTGTGAAAGCGGATAAGGAGGAAGGGATAATTATCATCCCTTCAAGTTTTCAGCTGTTAATTCATGCCTATAAATCTTCTGCTTTAAACTTCGATGTCTCTTTGATTCTTCTTTTAATACTTTAGCCAGTTTTGTCACCATCTTGAACAAAGTTTCACTAACTTTAAATTGGCTGTTTAATTCTTTCTAACCTCATTTATGTCCATTAAAACCAATAGTTAGCAAAGTCATATAATCGACTGGAATATACACTATCAAAGTTAACAGTCTGTTTAATGTGGTTTTAATACGAGACCGGCAGTTAAGTGCTGTCTATGTAGCATTCTCCTAGCAATTTTCCGCACCGGGTGATGATTACATTGAGTATTACGATTTGTTATAAATGTTTTATTTAATAAAATCGAGTCGGAAAACCGACAAATAGACTTGTATTAGATAAAAAAAACCGCTTTAAAAACCACTTGAAAATACATTTTTATAAATATTTACACATCACATGCAGTACTATCAGTGTAACCAGTAAAACCCACCAGTTTTACGGTTTTTGTATTTTCTGTGCAAATCAATTTGCTCAAAAAGCTTTAAAACATTTTTCATAACTTATACAAGATGTTTGAGAAGGGTTTTACCCTGAGAACACTTAAATCATCCCCCAGTCTTTGCATAAGTGTACACGTGCAGCAGAGTCGATGACCGCAAGTCGATTTCTCACACCCGGCGGCTTGACGGTCCATCCAATCATGTTAAACCTCCTCCACAATTTCCTACATAACCCGTGAAAACTCCGGACCAACTTTTGCTTAATTTGTATTCATAGACTCTGAACGAGTATTTGGTAAATAATTTTACTAGTTGACAAACTTTCGGTCGCCTCGAAGTTTCCGTCGCTCGGATATTCGTTATCAACTTCATTCGCTTGGGTTTGGCTTCTAAATGTGGTTATGATCTAAATTGGGATGTGATATTCCTGGTAATTAGAACAGGTAACTTTGTAATGTTGTTTCGAGACCGCGCGCGGGGGTTAATCTGGTTTTTGTTGTGGTTAGGAGTATACAGGTTGCAGTTATGCAATTTTGAATTTGAGGTTTAGTTTTAGATCACACAAATATGTACAGGCAAAAACTATTGTAGTTAGCATTAATTTGGTTTGCATATTTAATGAAACTTGTTATTGGTTAGCTTAAACTTTCAAAGCAACTCCATTTAAAAAAAGTTTGTTTTCTCTGTTATGATGGTGTCTAGCCTATGATCAAGATAATATTATTTTCGTTGGGTGAGATTGTTGATAATACTACCGACTGAAGACAGACAACAAACACAAAAGAAAAGTGTGTTTACATTTAAATAAACCCCAGAAAGCTTTGTGTTCTATTAGCTTAAGGCCTGGTTGATATTTTTTTATACATTCAAATAATACTAACACAACTGCTTGCAACTCTTATCTAAATTTTTCCCATGGAATGTTGTAAATATCTAACTTAATTAAATAAAGCACATTAAGTGCCAAGGACCTCTCTACTGCGAAAATATATTTTGAATATGAAGCTTTTAACCCTTCAAACGACAATTCAGTAGATCTATAAATCAAATTTGGAGGCATCATGACTTTCATTTTATCCCGCTTTTCGGAACTGACTGATGATATTGACAATGTGATAGACATTTAATGTGAATATCTAAAACGTCATATTGTTCTTGTATTTTGCAACTGAAGGGTTCAACTAAAGTTACTTATTTTATCTTTTTCCAAAACAAATCTGAATTTATACACAATGAGTTTTTCCACTGTTGTCGACCTTTCAACCCTTTTATTTGGGTCATCCTCAGGACACACAGGAAAATAGATTGTGATTCTATTTGAAGAGCTTAAGACACAGTTAGTTCTACTAGACATAATAACTCTCTACATATTTAAACATAGTAAATATATTTTTTCCTTTTAAATTACATGTTATAGGATCTTTAAAATGTTAGGTAGACAAACAATTTACATGTTATTGAAAAACAAAATTAAAAATACTGCCTTAGCCCTAATATAACAATGTAGGTACTACTTACAATATAGTGTAAATCTTTTGTTTGTCACTTATTACAAATAAATTAAAATTAGACGGCAACATTGTCTTACAGATTAAATGAGAGCATTCAGCAAAAGCTCGATTTAGCCACATTTACTTTAGTCAATAAGCTGATAGTAAGGACAATGAAAAGGGTCAAAGATAAAAGTTAAAAATTGATTTTAATTAATATTATTCACTATTATTACGGTGAATTGGAAATACATCAAATTTTAAGTAGGAAGCAATTGTTCAAAAACTCAAAGTTTCCCATGTTTTTACTGTGTGTTTGTCTGCGACATTGGGCTGATGATGGCTTAGGCCGAAACCGGTTACCTACCCATTAAATTATAGTGGCAACGACTTTGTGTTTTGTTCTCCTTGTTTTTGCCATCAAATTTTGTTTTTAAATATGCAAACATTAATCGACTATTTTTATGTACTTTATAGAAGGCTTCATTTACAGCTAAAAACCCAATTTATCCAAATAGCTAAAAGCAGCCGTTTTCGAGAAATATGTAATTGAAGTAGTAATGTGTGCATAAGATTAATAGTTTTTTGGTAGCTAGATAACTCATGATTGCCAGATTACCTGATCTAAATTAATATTATCTTTTTTCCTTTCTGTGTTCTATTACAAGCTGGAAGTGCTTTGTTAGATGTTATCCGAATTTATTTCACAAATAAGACATTTGTGGGGTAAAAACTAGTTATTTATACTGTTATAATGAAATGATATCTCAAAACTTCCTTGAAGAAAACTTACTACTTGAAAACTCGAAAACGGTTGTTTTTAGCGATTTTGATAAAGCCTCTCTCTTTATGCAAATATGGTGAGAAAATATGATATTCAATTCAACACACACATACGGTATCAGATTAATAAGTATCATAGAATTAAATATGAATTTAGAGTAGTGTGGTGACAAGTGGCGCCCTCTATTAAGTACATACAATAGTCGCCAGATTTTGGTACCATCTACCTGTGCTAGAGCGTTGTCCAGACCTTTTAGAGGCGCCCTGTAGATGTGAAAAATTTAATATTATCCATAAAAAATCAAATATTTCAAGAGAAAGTCATTTCAAATAAATACTCTTGATAAAGATCTGCAAACTTCAATTAGTCTGTCTGTGTGTCATGTCATTCCATGACATCTTTATCACAAAGTCTTGGAACTCTATGTATGTACATATAACAAAAGTGACAGGAAAAAGTAGAGAGTAAAGATTTGAAATGAATGAACAAGCAGCTAGAAGGACAAAGTTGGCCTCTTCAAGCAATATCCACCAAACCCATCAATCCCATCATTGTCTTAGCTATAATTATTGAACATCAAAATAGCAGTAAATACAACATATACCATATAACTCACAAAGTACTTCTTGGTTTAACAATTATTGAATTTGGAACTTATTATATGACTAGTAATAACATTTTGTTAAATTAGTTCTCTTTTCTACAGATGTTTATTCCAAGGTTTATTCTTGTGTATGTATTAGATCAAGGGTACATGATGTTTTTGTAATACATGTCACAAATTTTCTGTTCCATATTAAACGGGTTTTCCTCTGTTCATCTCGAATTTCAATTATCTTCTTAAAGCATCTGAAAACTAGATTTCAATTTCACTACTTTAAATACTGCTCGTTTCTGCCTGTCTGAGAACTTGCAATCATAATTTCAGAGACCATCGTATCGCAGCAAATTGCCAGCGGCTTTTTGTACTCTTCGATGTCATTATCGCCTTAGTCGAGAGGCTGCTTTTTCTTCAATCCAATACTAGAGAATTATAATTTAACTTGATTGAGTTTTTACGTCTAATTGCGTTTGGTTTTACCGTTAGATTTCTTAACGCTGTTTTGTAATTTCTTGCGAGACTGAGCATTGAAGGTGTTTTATGCGTTGTATAGTGAAGTGGGTATTTTTTTTTGTAAATCATGTTAATTTCTCTTTACGTTGATTCATACAGTACATTATTATTATTGATCCTCTAGAGTTGAACAATGCTCCTAATGAGGGTAATTTCTGTAGTAGTAATTAGTAATAAAGTGAATTTTGGGTCTTTCCTAGCAAACTCTCACTACTCAGGTAAAGTATCAGGTTTACTCTCTGAATTTTTTCGTCTCCGTCTCTTTTGTCTGTGTTTTTGAATAGTAATAAGGCCACGATACTGGCGTTCGTCTTCTTGACAGGGACAAATGCTCGACCGCAGCAGTTTGTATTTCTGATAGCGAGGGTGGTGGGATCATTGAAATAAAATTGTCTGCGAATTTAACCTTTTTAATAAAAAAAGCGTGAATATAAATGGACTGTTTAATATACTGCGTGTGCAGCGAAAACTCGTTTTGCTCTGAAAGTAAGGTTTTCTGTGAAAGTCCTTTCTTAAGGAGCTGTTGCTGCCTTAGGGGTAAATTAAGGAAATGTGTGCTTCAAATTTGTCGGGGAGTGGTTTGGGAATGTGGTATTGACGGTTGCCTCGAGTCTTAAGGCAAAATCCTAGGGTCTTAATGGAAATTTGTAATTATGTTGCCGTAGGTGGGATGGGAAAAGGGTTTAAGGAAATTTGTTTGAGGAAATAAAAGTGACACAAAAACTTTATGTGAGCCCGCCTCCGGGCTATGCGAGGTAATATGCATACATCAGGGAGAAGTAGAATTAATGGGTAAACCAAAGCGGCAGGATGAAATGGCAATTTACTTAATTAAGATCATCCATCAAGCTAACTTTTAAACGGCTCGGGGGTTAGACGGAATAATCGCGTTTGTGCGCGACCACGCCCTAACTACATAGCATTTTAAAGTAAAAAGTTGCATATTATTGTTTTACGCGTATCGGGAATAGTCCCCCCATGGAAAAGGTCGGATTTTAATTTCCTTTATAACACGGATCGTTACTCCCGTAAATCACACGTACGCATACTGAAATTTTACAATAATTGTTCTTTTAGAAATGATTTATGCTCATACCATTATTGTCCATGATCGTTTGTCAGTTAACACGACACGGCTTACCAACTTAATAAATGATCACGAAGGTGGATGGAAAATGTATGTTCAGACAGGTCACTGTTCTCACCTCAAAAAAAGTGAATAGCCAACGATCAACCACTATTGCCAAGTACAATCGGTCGACCGGATGTGACACCAACATAACTGGATAATGTTGATTTAGCTGCGCGAATTTCATTCAAATAATTGGAACGTGACTGTTCGCTGAGGTTTTAAATACAGACATCAATTTATCGGAGTGTTATTAAAGTTTGAATTTTAATTTAAATTTATGTAATGGCTCTGTGGTTAACGTTTAAAAATCACTTTAATTGATTTATTTTACCATGTTGATAAACATAACATTTGATGAAAACCATAATAATTAGGAAGCAAGTAAACCACTTAACCATTTAAGTGACAAAGTTTAATTTCTGAAAAAGAAGTTCTGTGGTTGATTTTGATTGAGTGGATCCGTGTGTTTATTCGTAGGGAAACGATTTGACATGGAAACTAATGTCTCAAGTTCATGCAAACTTTATTCCCCACGGTTTGTTTTCGAGATACAACTAGGGTATCAAAGTTGTCAATGTATTTGCGTAACTTCGTTAAGTCCTATCATCTTATTAGGAAACTGATCTTTACATGGACGCCCTATCCGATTCTAGTTGATTAAATGATGATTCTAGGCTTTAAACGAGCTGCTTAACCTTATGACTTCTTTTTTGGTCAAAAACAGCAAAATGACTTAGTAGGTCCCATTCATTGTTTCTGTAGATTCCATACTAGTAGACAACCATTAGTTTGAGCAAGTATGTCTTTCCAAATGCCTTTTAAACTTGGTTGTTTAGGATTTTATTATACTTTTCGGTTGAGTTTTGTCGAAAATGTAAATTTTGTGTTTGAAGACTTCCTAGAAAAAGCTTATGAAGATCTTATTCATGTAATTGAAACTCCACTAAAACCCAGATTGCTCAGGAAGTAATCACATAGAAATTTGCAGTGCTAACAAATTGCCAAACAGTTATGTTATTAACAAAACTTGGGTCGTCGTTTCTGGGGTGTGTACAACATTATACCTAGCATCTTTCAAGTGCCTTCACATTAACAGTGACAAATTAAAAAATGTTTTTGCCAGTATATAATTTCTATTAGTATTTCATAAAATGCACATTATTTTTCATTAACGGCTCAACTGCTTCTTGCTTTGAGATTTTATGCTACTGTCTTATTTATTTATGAATCAACCTGCAGTGCTGTGATTAAAAAGTATCAGAAATCAGAAGCTGTTGGATAATCAATCAATAATTAGAGCTATCTGTGAGGAATTTAAGATTTTGAGATTTCCTAATGTTGTAGGACTTACTGGCTGTACCCACATAGAAATTCCATCTTCAGGTTCATAATACAGTAGAACTTAAGAGAGGTTGATGACAGTAACAAGTGGTAACGTCCCTACTGTTTTTAATTCAGTGGAAAAGTGTAGCTGGGGACTCTCTCCCAAAGTGGTCATGTGAAAGCTGTCATAAGACCTATGCTAACTTATGGGGCTATACATAAAGCATTCCAGACCGTAACCAGCTGGAAATTAGACCATGTTCAATATGACGGGTGCCATGAAAACCACACCGACCAGGGCTTTGGAAGTGATTCTGGGTTTGACGCCCCTCGACATATATGTCAAGGAGGTCGCCTTAACTCCAATGTTTTGCTTCCGCAGTGTAGGAATTGAACCCAGTGTAGGAGTTGGTCTGCAGAGGGAAAGAGGCGACAAACTCGCTTCCACTATTGGCGGCTAGAGTGGACTCTGCAGTGCCACTATTTGCTTTCAGGAAACCCTACACATGGAAGGTACTGGCAACAACTCAATGGCAGGAGTAATAAACATCTACACTGATGGATCCAAAACTAAAATGGGTTCAGGCTGTGGAATTTACTCCAAATCCCTAAAACTGAACCTTAGTCAAGCCCTTGGTTCCATGCCAAGCGTTCTTCAAACAGAACTAATTGGCATAACTATAGCGGCAGAACAGATAACCAGTAAAAATATCACTGACAAAAACGTGCACATTTACACGGATTGCAGACAAGCAGTACTAACCCTGTCCAGACCACCTCTCACCTCAGAACTAGTACAATAAAACCACCGCACCCTCATTGAGGCGTCGTCAAGTAACGCGGTGAAAGTCAGTTGGATTAAAGGGCATAATCACAACAAAGGTAATAGAGCTGCCGATTCTTTGGCCAAGAAGACTGCCTTCTGGACCAAAGCCCTTCGTGGGTTTGAGTATGACGGTAGCCAAAAATTTTATCAAAGAACGCTCCGTAGCGCTTTTTAAACAGCGTTGGGACGATACCATTGGCTGCAATGTATCCAAGGCACTTCTGAGCTGTCCGGATAAAGCTGCCGCAAGAAAAAATTGTCAATGACCAAGAAAAGGCTACGCCTTATAACGGGTATCCTAACGGGCCACTGTAAATTAAACAAACACCTATTCAGGATGAAGCTAAGTAACACCCTCATATGCAAGGCCTGTAATCAAGAAGACGAGACGATGGAGCATATTCTCTGTGATTGCTCTACACTCTTGCCCATACGTAGGACCAACTTGGGCCAATCTTTCCCATCCCTTGAAAAGACGACGTTATCGCCTACGTTGTATCGCTAGGCTGGATGACGAGCTGAGGATGACCTCCTCTCTTGCTGAGGCGCACAATGGGCCTACTGTAGCCTAAGTGCTGTGGTGCCACCACTCTCCCAAGTTACAGATACAAGTGTTGGGGGTAACGGATAAGAAAACTTCTTCAAAATTTTCAAAAAACTGCCGACCTTTCGTTTACGTAAAGTTTATTTTACTTCTTTTCAAGGCTGGAAGCTGGGACAAAGAAGTAAAATCGAAACGTCGGCAATTTTTTAAAAATTTTGAAGTAGTTTTGTTGTCTCTTACCCTCTACACTCTCCACTCAGTTTTACCGACTATAAAAACGGATGGAACATTTTAAACTTCAAATTTACGAAAACATCTAACAAAAGTTATAAGTTGGCATTAGAGCCAGATCTCCTGTAAGCCTTGAGGAAGCTGTGCACAACTCTTTTGACAGACCTGAAAGTGGAAAAGTGGTAGATCCAGTGAATTTAAAAGAGGTTTTGGATAGTGAATTTATCAAACCTTAGACCACTGGGTTTGATGCAAGGTAGGTAGATATCGAAAGCCTACAAACCGCTATAAAGAGTGAAAATGTTGTATCCAAAATCCAAGAAAACTGCCAACCTAGAAGAGAGATTTGACGAAATGGCTTTTTTTATGCGAAGTTTGCTTTGCTTTTTGGACATCTTTTGATTTCTGGATGGAATTGGCTTCAAGTAATTGTGTTATTTTAAGGACCGGTACTTTCACTTTAGCCCTTTCACACCGGATAAATTTATTGCTGTATATAATTCCACCGTCTTTATAGCCATTAATAGACCATAGAACTTTGAATAATGTTATTTACAAGTAAGTGAAAGTACTGGCTCTAAAAGTCATGCTAAATAGATTGCCAAAATAATTCAGAAGAACAATTTTTTTTTTTAAATTGTAGAAAGTAGTCTATTGATCAGAAAAACCAAATGTCAATGTATTTGATTAGATCAGTAGTTGTTAATGTTAAAGCACTCTCGTGCAACATGTTGTGCAGTCATGCCCATGTATTTGACTATCGAAATAGAATAGATCAACTAACAATAGATCGTAACAAAAGGAAAATGAAGGTGAGCCCTTGACGACAGTAGTGAAAACGGCTGCGATACATTTGGCGCGGTCCTTCACCCTTTCTAGCCGACGCCGCGGCAACAGGTAGTCAGTCCGCCGGCGCCGCGACGCCCTTAGGGTTGTCCGCGGGTATTTCCAGACGCGTATCGATCCAATCGAAAAGCATCCACCGTGGGCGAAAGCCAAGATAAAATTATGCCGCTTTTTTTAGCGTCTAAAAACCGAGAAGAAACGACCTTTCTGAAGGCTAAGCTGTAAGGACAGATGTCGTCTTGCTTCAAGTTACTGTGTAGACCTACCCATATGCATATACGAGTATGTAATGTGTATTACTTGAAAGGGAGTAGGCGGCAGATTTCGTGCAATTGTAGTCGTAATCGTTCTGGGATTGCATGATTTAGCTCAATATAAAAAAGTAGAAAGTTAAACCCTTGTTGTCGCTACCCCTCGAAGGGCCACTCAGTCACGATTGCGACTCTGAATTATTGAATGGTGAAGGGTTATAAAATACACAACTTCTGGAAAACTAAAGCCGACTACGACAGTCTAAACCACTTTTTATTTTATTTTTTCGCAGTTTTACGAGCTGGGGAGGCACACCGGTTTGGTCAATAAAATATCATTTGTTTCCAAGAAGAGTAATTGAGATATAGAATGTAGTATTTTTACTTGGAATCTCTGTAGGTAGTATAAGACAGTAAAATAATAGATGGCACTGCAGAGGTTTGAATTGGTCTGCTTGATTCAAGGCGGCGTACTTGGTTTATAAAGTTAAATGTATTCAAATGAACTTGTTTCTAGTCCGTAAATATACTAAATAAAAGGAAATGATTTTTGGTATGCGAATATAATTTAAAAATTAGGTAAAAATGTTGTTCCTTATGTAGCTGGACTTGACCCAACGACCTCTATCTTTCCGATGGGTAACTCAAAATAACCGAAAAATGATTCTTTTTGTTCAATGTATTGCATTATTATTATTCTTTTATATTAAATTGAGTTATTGTAATTTCATAGTTAAACCTGAAAATCAATCATTTTGATATTAAAAATCTTCTAATAAATTTGGTGCAAAAGCATTTTGACATAGTTTATGAAGAATTAAGATAGGAATGTGCAGGTAATTTGCTGGAATTCATTAATTTAGGTTTTACGGATCAAACATGTAAATGCTAAATTTTTGATCGCCATTTTCTCGAAAACTGTGCACGCTAGATGTGCTATTCATTTTTACAAATATTTCTTTCTGAAAATAGATTCAAAAATGTAATAATATACAGGATGTTCTTTTAAAAAATAAAACTTAAAAAATTCTGTGACGCTGCCATAGTCCTGACTTTAGGGCGAAATTCAGAAATCTTTCTAAATATTTGCGCTCTTTTATCTCATACACAAATTGCTTTTGAGTGAGGTACTCAGGTGACCCTAACAAGTGAGTGGAGAATAGGTTTGATATGAGCAGAGCAAATAGTTCACTTAACTTTAAATATTGGGAAGATTTTTTTAAAGATGGATGATGATAATTTCTGGAAATATGTAGATTACATTGAAAATGAACCCTATCTGACTGCCAAGGTAAATATGAAAAACAAAATTTGTTTATTTGGCACAGTTACATTGTTTATGTTACTAAATTCTACTCCCAACATTTTTAATTGCTCAACAGTTCTCTAAAAGTATAACAAATGTCTTAGCTAACGGGCATAAAACAGAAGTATAGGTATTCCTACCCTAGAATATTCAGAATGTGCATTCAATTCTGCTGCTATCTCGGCCCAAGCCTTTTTCTTTTTAGATAATGAAATTGCATCAGTTTGCTTAGATTCAATCAAATAGTTGTGATTTTTCACATACTAGCTCTTTTAAAAAGGCTTTATCCTCACCAGTCATAAAAGATCCTTTTCGATTTTCGCTTTCAGTAACCTGTTTTGCGTATTTCAGTAGATTCAGACAAAACATCAATCAAAACACATCAGTTTTACGTTAGATTCAATCAATTAATCGGTTTGGTTTCTGCTAAACCTCATTAAGCTCATTTTTTAAATTTACGCATAATCTTATTAGGTCCTTATTGGAACTGATTAAAGAATATGGAAAGTGAGATGGACTTCGGGAACCCTAAATTGAGTGAGCTTTAAGGAGAAACTGTGAATGAGATACGAGTGCACATTTATGACGATATCTGAATTCCACCCTAATTTCAAAATGTGTCGGCCTAAATTGTTGACATTTTTACGCCAAACACAGATATTTACATTTTGGTAATAATCATTTTATAAAAAAACTTTGATACGAAGTCTAAAAGCGCTTTTTTAACTACAAATTAAGCGTGCGGACGTCATGAAACTAAATAAAACCAGGAAAAAGTCAAAAAGTAATCATTATGAACGCAATATTGATTAGCCATTATTTATTGTATCGGTATCAGTTTCATCAAAGACCTTCACAAAGCAATAATAGCCGCTGCATTACAAATAGTATCCTATTTCTGGAAGAGAATATTAAACAAATTGCGTTATCGGTTCAAAAATGTATAGTCGTCAACCTCTGCTTATAACTAGTGTTATTGTTATTGCAAAGCACTTTATTGTTATTCTTTGCTTTTCCTACAAATTAATCCGTGCATGTTGTGGGTTTGAAAGGAAATTTTGCAATATCTGGCTATGCAATTACGAGGTTATTTACCGACCTTTATTATGATGTTTAATTTCTCAGACAAAGAAAAGTGCTTTTTTTTCGCTTCCCATTTCTGCCAGACTTTATTAATAACCCCGGGAATTTACCACGAAATTGTAATGCGAGGCTGGCACGTAAATATTTTCGGGTGCGGTTTATCACTTTACATCTGGTCTTGAAGGGTTTTGTTAATATTGCCTAATAAATCTTCTTTTGGTATCTATGTTAAATTAGACGCTTTGTTACCCATACAGCTAGAGTTTTATTTAATAATCGAAACAACTAGTTCAAATTCAACTAGCAAAATAGACAAACTGCTTCTCAGGCACGTAATAAATGTGAAATTTGACCCGTCAAATCGAAATCTAACCGTCCATATGTTACCGAACTTCGTCCGGCCAACACGTCGGGAAACTTCCTGACTAACGCCCAAAAGGGAGAGTTTTCAGAAAGTCGCTGCTAAATTCACTTTCGCTTTAACTTTCTAAAACGATTTGTTCTCCCAAGTTTTACTGCAACCTTTATAATGTGTCCGTCTAGATTTTTTTGGTCTGAGTGACAGGATTTCTGGTCGGGAGATTTTGCTTGCAAATATCCTATCGGTTAAGGTTCCTTGTTTTGAAATTAGCTTTCAAGCTGAAACGACCCTTGACTAGACGGTTTTTTTGGCGTGGGAATGTTGTTTATATGTAGAGATTTTCTCAGTTATTTTGTTGATTTGATTATGATTAAGTAGTTAAAAATGTCCCGTAACTCTCAAGGGTGGAAAGTCCTTAAATGTCAAAAATTGAATTATTAATAATATTGTTATGTTAGCAATGAGTTATTGCAAAAGCAGTTGGGTACCTTTGTCATCATGTGAAGACAACGCTATTTTTGTTGTAAAAGATGTGCCAGTACACACAGATTGTCAATACACACAAATTTAAACTTGGTTGTGTAATTGTTATAGTTTGTAGCAATTTTAAATTGTCAAAAATAGTTCTTGTGCAACTTTACTGGCTAAGAAAGTTAATGAAACCAACAATAGCGTTATGAGATAACGACACTAAACTTACTAGCACTGTTAGTTACAGTCTTCTAAATTTTGATGACCAGTCTTTAGACAGTTATTGAGATATTTGATAATACCAAGACGCGAAACGATTTCAGACTCTTGCTGGTGAATTTAAACTAATCCACTAGAACTACTGCAGTCCAATGATCCATTCACAGTCAGAATTTTACAGCTCAATTATTGATTTAAACAGTTAATTATATGTTTATTGCTTGATAATCAGTAGGAAACAAGTAATTATTTTTTCGGAAACCAGTTTTGTATTCATCGATTTACATGTTTTTTCTGTTCTTTCTGCTATACTTGGGTTTAAGAACTAACCTTAAAATAAGTACCAGTTAAAATTGCATCAACCATTGGTAAAAGCCTACATTTTTTTACCATTATTTACATTATTATTTCTGAACTATACAAGGTGTTTCAGAGGAAGAAAAAAAAAACGAAATGTTTAAGAGAACATGTCTTCTCAAGATACAGGGTGTTAATAAAAAAAAGTTTTTGGGGGTTTGATCAAAAAATCCCCACTAGATATTTCAAGGAGATTTTATTGGTGATTGACACGCTTTTTTTAAAGATAGCAATTATACCGCTACTGTATTTTTTTCCAACATAAAAACTGATAATCGAATCTAACTGGTTCAATAATTGTTTTAATAAGTAAAGTTTTATTCAAATCGATACCATCGAATGAAACGCTAGTTTTTAAACTTAACACTCTGTATCTTAAATTCGTAAATATCAGATATATCATGAATTTGGTCAATAAATTTGATTGAAACTAATTTTTTTCAACAATTTGAAATCTTAGGTAAGCATACAAATGGTTTTTATTTATTTAATATTTAACAAATAATATAATATTTGACAAAAACATACGGAAACTAACTAAAGCGTTTTACTTTGATATGAACCGTTAAACTTGACACAAGCGAAAACTCCACTTAATGCAGTATTGATCGATCCCGTAGTTATCATGTTGTGATGCACAGGGAATTACAATGACTCGTGGCGTCCTTTATCTCCCGGTTAATACGTACAACACATATTATAAAGGAACTTACATGAGCTGTCATGATTTTGGGGGGAAAAGAAATCCAATATACAGTCGACGAATCACAGCTGTCAAAAACGAACGCACAGATTAATGGCGTAATCACCGAACTAAGATTTGACGTTTCAATTGATTTATTAGTTCATACAGCCCGCACTATATTGCCATGATTGTTTTTATGTTATGTTTCCTTACATTGTTTAACGACAGTTTATTTGTAAATTTTAGGGTCAAGCAGTAGCTCAGCTAGCTAAAACTGTGCCAGACGTCACTATCTTTGGCATCTGTTCCAAAGGCAAACATGAAGCTTTGAAAGAAGCCGCTTCTCCGGTTGACCATTTGCTGGAGAGAGGCGCTGACTACGTTAGCGATGTTAAAAAGGTACTCACAACTAAAATGCATCAATTTTACATGCCCTAGTTATAACAACACTTGAATCAATCTTTCTCCGCAAAATCTAGTTAAATAACTGATCGACTTCTAAAATGTGATTCCTTAGGTATCTCCCGGAGGAGTCGACATAGTTTTAGACTGTCTATGCGGCGAGGAATGCAATAAAGGCTACAGCCTACTTAAACCCATGGGAAGGTACGTCCTTTACGGCACTTCTAACGTGGTTACTGGCGAGACCAAAGGATTCTTTAGTGCCGCTAGATGCGTAAGTGCCCTTTTTGAGTTTAATTAAGTTTGATGGTTGATAGAGTTGTTGTGTATAGTGGTGGCAAGTCGACAAAGTGTCTCCGTTGAAATTGTTCGACGAAAACAAGAGCCTGGCCGGGTTCAATTTGCGCCATTTGATGTACCAGCAGGACGGTGCCGAGCACGTTAAGCAAACTGTCAGCAAAGTATTCCAACTGTTCCAAGAGGGAAAGATCAAACCTTTGTTGGACTCGACGTGGGCTTTGGAAGATGTAAGTATACATATTATTCTGTTTTTAATTAAGTTATAAGGATACAGTTGTGATGAAGAAGTGTTCAACTCCATTTTTATGCACTACTTGAAAAGTGTATAGTTGTAGGATGAGAAGCCATTTATTTTTTCAAAACTATTAATAATTCTTGCTAAAAGGTATTCGCGTATGGTTCTAGGGGGTCAAATTAGATTATCTACTCAGTTTTAAGTCAACGGTTTTCGAGATATATGCAACTAAAGTATTCGGTGCCATACATGATTCGAATTTGTAATATTCTTGGAAGATGGAGCCTTAGCTCATTTCTCTTTGCAACTGAGAAATTACTTGTACAAAAACTTTCCGAATCGTTGAATGGGGAACTTTGCAATTTTTTTTATTCAATAATCTGATTAAGCAGGGTCTCAAAAAAAGGTGAATTCCAAGTATTTTTACTCTAAAATTAAAAATAACTTGTTAATAAACATTTAAAGTTGCGCTCGCCATATACCTTGACGTCATATAGTATTTTTTAGCACAGTAGCCGGATCATACTATGCGTCAGGACCACTAGTTGGGCCATTTTTAATTCGTTAATTGCAGCCGTTTGGTTCAAAAAAAAATGTTTTTTAATGGTATAGGTTTTATGTACTGAAGATTTATAGTAGTATTTTTAAAGAAACAATTTTTGTGAAATTCCGTATTGGTCGAGGAAGCCAAATATCATGACCAGCACGAAGTTCGAATTTAAATCCTCCAGATTTTTGTGTATGGCTATACCTGAATTGTTTTGTATCTGAAGAAATGAAACATAACCGATACACCGATACAAATTATTAATTCAAACTCAAAATGCTGTTATAACATTTTGGAACACAAATAGGCAGTTACTTCATCCGAAACTTTCTTGAATATGTCTCTTAAATGCATCAGGTTCAATACATTAATTGCAAATATCTCGAAAACCGGTGATACTAACGAGATATACTTTTTTCGCTTTACGTAAGTGCTTTTCGGAGAAATTTGTAATTTTCTCGAAAACTGTGACAAACTGTGTACGAAAAAAATTAAAGAGACAAAAAATCTCTAAATTAAAAGACAATTTGAATCTTTTATAAAAAAAATATTAGCGCACCAGAAAAAAGTTTGTGGAAGCAGAAAGAGGGCCCAAACTCCACAAAATAACACCCCGTATAGTTTGATAAGATACATATAATCCAAATTTGAGCTAAACTTTGGTATCATTAAAGGACTTGGGATGAATTTAGAGCTAAAAACTTTACTTAACGTATTATTCGCTCATGAATCAAAGCTCACATCGGTGCAACATTGAAGAATCAATCATTTTTTGAAGACATTTTGTGCTAGAATTGTTCAAATGTGACATTCTACTTCGTCCCAAAGATTATCAGACCACTCCAAAACTGGCATAAACACTGTACAAAACTTGTAGAAACATTTCCGGAAAAAAATACTATTTCCGTGTTTCATGATGTTATATTATTGCACAAATATACTACATGGCTCCTTCATACAGTCATTCTGTTGAAACTGAATAATTTATAAATCGTTTGATCAAAGTCTAGTTTAACTCGTGCAAATGATAAACTTACAGCTATTTAGCTTACTTAGATGGCTTTTGTTATTACTATTCTTCTTGAAACTGTTCTTTTACTAACTGCAATTTCCGGAGTTTCGGTAATAATTCTTGGTGTAGACTTCAAAGAATCATTTGAACAGTCTTTTAGTCTATGCCGCTGTTTTTCTCGTTTTCAATATTTTAATTAGTTTGCTGAAGGCCCTGGAAATGTAGCATGAGATAAATTCTAGCTAAAATTGAGCACACTTGGAAACATTGTAGACCAACCGTTACGTTAAGTACATGCGTATATTACGAATCCTAAAATATTTACAATATTGACAAATGTAGAGGAAATGGCAAAGTTACAAATCAAAGAGAAAATAAGTGAAGACATGAATTAAAAAAATAGACAAGATTGAAATTTGTTTAAATTAAAAAAAAGGTTTTTCTAGTGCCATACCGCTTTAAACTACCCCTTACCAGTTTAGACGATGTTTTTAAAACGATGAACACGCACACACACATGACTAATAATTAGTAACAATAACTAACTATTAACAACTAACAATTATTGTTGTAGCCTCTCAATTTGTCAAAGATTTAGCCACAACAATACCAACCAAAATAGGATTGTTACTGACTTGACAGGTTTTTACAGGATTGGGACTGCCGAAAAACAATTTAGTTTGCTTCACGAGTAGTATCTTCTTCCTTATACTTTTCTTCTTAACACCCTCTTATACACGTTTCAACCCCTTTTTTATGACTTGGGAACCAATAATTATTGACTACCGATTTACACTTATTAAATATTGAATCAGCGTCAAATAAGGAAGAAAAACTTTACAATGGAACAAATAAGACTACTACTCTACTAAATAGAGAACTACAGGGTGTCCAATAAGTAATGGTGTATTTATAGGGGTCAAAGTTATTATTTTTATGCATTTTTTCAAATAACATGCGATTCATATGGAGTTTTTTGCTAAAATTAGGTATTCGAGGGTTTTCGAAGGTGAGAAAATTTGATTTTCCAGTCAGTTTTAAGCCAGCTTATAGCGGGCGCCATGTACATCAAATCATTTGCTTTAAAATTGCTCTAACTTTTTTCTGGTAAACCAAAGTGACAACTGAAATCGGATAAAAAATAAATATCATCAACCAAAGCGAAGTTCGAATTTTAGTCCTCTAGATTTTTGTGTACCTGAAGCCTTTTTTGTATGAATAAATGATATTGTAGACAAATTATTAATTCAAATTCAAAATGGCGTTGAGACATTTTGGAACAATAATAGGCAGTTATTTGAACCAAAACTTTCATAAACTTTTTCATAAATGCATGGAGCCCAATACTTTAATTGCAAATATCTCGAAAACCGGTGGTTTTAGGGATACTAACTATGGGATATTGGGAAACAGATATTCGAGTTCCAGTTGTCACTTGGCTATATCAGAAAAAAGTTATGTCAAGCGAAAAACCCCCGAACATCTAATTTTACCATAAAACTACAGGTTGTTCGTGAGTTATCTAAAAAAAAACCATTTCAAAAAATAACTTTGACCCCCTGTATTTCTGTTTCCGTTGAAGTTATGCTAAATCGAATTATTTTTGTCCCAGAAATCCGCCATTAAATTATTTACCATTACTTAGGGGACCTTGTTTCTTCTTCTTCTTTCTTTCTAATATGCGTGTCCCATATAGGTAGGCTAATGCCTGTTTGTTGATGTCCAGCACTCTTATTGTCTTCTTCTGTTAGTAGTTCAATTCCCTCATTTCTTTTATATATTTTCCGAAATATAACTTACATTCTTCCGCATTGATTTTATTGATCAGTATAGTATCTTGATTTCTAATTTGTTCCTTCTTAGCATTTCCCATATCTTTCTCTGGCTTCCGTACATATCTCTCTCCATCTCTTTGGTGAATCTTTCCCAGTAATCTTCTTTTATCTCTCTGATTCTAGCATTTATTCTGTTTCGTGCTGTTTTATATAGATTTCAGTTTTCTTGGTTTCTTTTGCGTAAATACTTTGTGTGCTTTCTTCTTGTGTTCTGATAGTTCCTTTATTTCCGGTGTAAACTATGGTGTTTTATTTGTTCTGTTGACATCTACCTGTCTTTTTCCTAGAGTTTCGTTGACTGCGTTAAGGATATTATGTTTTAGCGTTCTCCATTGTTCGTCTACAGTGTCTTCTCTGTTGATTGGGTTTTGTGTTATCTTCTGTGACAGCCTGCTTTCGTACAATTGTTTCAGGCTTTCGTCTTCCAGAGATTCGATGTTGAATTTCTCTATGTAATGTGGTTTAGGTTTTGGTGTGGCAGGTATATTTAGTCTAATTTTACAAAGCAGCAACTTGTGATCACTGCCCACGTTTGCAGCGTTAAGTGTGTGAGAAACTCTAGTATCATCTGTGGAGTAAACGCTCTGTTAGTTATAATATACTCTCTCAAGGATTGCTGTCCTCTTATATTTTGCCAAGTGTATTTATAACTCATATTATGGTCAAGAAAGGTGTTGTTGATTCTCATTTTGTTTGCTGCGCAGAAATTTTTAACATGTATCCACTGTCATTAACAGTTTCTTCATTGAATCTCTGAGTTGTTCCGCCCAATCGTTAATTTCCAATTCTAGCGTTTAAGTCTCCCATTATTATGATTTTATCCTGTGCTTTGATACTATGTGTATTTTTTGTCTATGAGTAAACCGACTCCAGAGTGTCCTTTTTTGTCTAGTGGGGCTCCGCTATACAGGGTGTTACAAATTCGAGGCATTAGCATTGCTATCTCAGACCAGATGTCATTATATTTTAATTCATTAATTATTTCTTGATCCTTTGTTGACTAGGGCATGACATTCCAGGTGGCAATTCTAAGTTTGTTTTTTCCAATTCGTAATCCTTTTTCTCGCAAAGGTCGTCTGTGAGCTAGGCTACTTTTTACCCTAGATAGGGAATTAGCCTGGCCTAGGAATCCTTCTCCTTTCTCCGGGCTTGGGATCGGCAGTGCCACCCGGTGAGTTGCTCAATCCACCTTCCACGGAGACTTTGTATAAAAGGTTTATAAAGGCGAATATATGCAATAGTTTTGCGAGATTGGACGGTGCTAATGGTATTGTAAAAGTAATGATATTTGGTAAAATATGGTATTTAATATCTATTTTAGAAACTATGTTTCTACGTTATGTTAACAGTTTTTAAAAAAAGATGGCATGTCTCCAAAACACTTAAAGATTCAGTAATTACTATAACATAGGTGTAGTTAAGAGAGAAAAAGGAAAAACACTTTAGTCACAACATCACAACAACACAACACAAATATAAATTACGTTTATTTAACAAACATTTTTTTGATAGGTTGTGGAAGCTATGCAAAAAATGCACGATCACAAAAACGTGGGTAAAATGATCCTAAACCCCAGCCTAGAGCCAAAACCGAAACCGGCCACCCCTGCTAAAGGCAAAGACAAGAAGAAGCAATCGTCTGAAGAAAAGAAAGACGGCGAGGAAAAGAAAGAGGAAAAGAAAGAAGAAAAGAAAGAACAAGAAGAAGAGAAGAAGGAAAAGAAAGAGGAGGCGATTACCAACGGGACCGGCGAACCGGCCGAAAACGCGGAAAAGAAGTAATTAAGTAATTCGCGTAAGTTTATTAAGTGTATTTAATTATTATCTGTTGACAATGGATGATATTTGAAATTTACCCACCCGGATAATCAATTTTGTGTGTTATAGGATTTAAAATTACCATTCCTTCTCTTTAAACAAAAAAAAAATAAGAATCAGTTGTATATCTTTTGTGTTTAAGCTCGAAGTTCTGATCCTTTTAACCGCGCCACAGGATGCGTGTGAGATCTCAAGTTTTTTTTTTAAGGAAACTGACCATACTTGCTGTGTTAACGTATTTTTTAGAATCAAAACAAACGAAAAGTCTGTGAACTATTGACCAAAACGGTAGATTAATTATTATTGCAAGAAGGGTCTCAATTTATTTTTATAACGTTCGCTAAGTTAAGATGTATTTACTGTAGTTTGTTTAACCTAAGTGCGTTCTTTTTCTGCGTAGTTTGTCCTCCTCGTTATCAGTATACGTCTTTTTAAGTTAATTAGGTCAGTACACCATTTGTGCTTTTTTTGCTTAGTTAGGAGGGTGTTTTTAGGACATCGGAGACTCCTGCCAAAAGTTGATCCCAACAACAACCGGTTTAACTGTCTAATAATTGTATATGCAAACAGTCTCAGTTGGGCTCAAAAATGTCTAAACTGGTCTAATATAGTCTTAAATATCTAGCTTTTTTACATATCTACTTACAATTTTACAGTGATTAATCAAACTTTTGAGAGGTTTTGATACATGTTATACACACCCATCAACAACAGTAGTTTCAGAATATCAGCACTCGTATATTTTTGCTAAAGTCTCAATTTTACGGAGCCATATCACTCGAATGAATCGATTTTTTATAAGCTTAAAACGATAAAACACATCCAATCGAATTTAAAAGAGTATTTAGTTGCTATTATTACGGTTAGTTTTAGTTTAGGCAGTCGAGTGAACACACTTATTGATAGTTAAGGATCTTCAGCTTCCTCAGCATTCTACTTGTGCGTGTAAACTTATCGTAAACCTAACTATGTGCAAGATTTATATTTTCTTAAATGGTGCGTGTATCTAGATCGATTCGACATTATTTAGGCGAGAACAGCGCGTTCTGTTCCAGTTCTGTTTTGAAAATTTTAAATATCCAATTATTATAAAACGCTAAAGTATGTTAATAATGCTTGAAATTATATGTATATGTAAGACTGATGTGTTAAGCTGCTGCTTATTATTATTATTGTTTGGATGCCTGTATAAATAAAACTGTACGATTACCAAATAATAACTAATAGAAAATATTATTTTTAACCTGTTTTTCCGTCCGTGCATCCTTTCTTCCAAAATTCCATTTTTTTACCCAAGTGGGTAATTTATTTTTTCTAATTTTGACATGTAAAGTGACACTTTTCATAACCCTTGCCAGTGACACAACGTTTTACTTTTCGCAATCGCCAAGTGGTGTTGAAAAGTGCTTTTTGCATAAACTTATTGAAATCCTAAAGGAGATCGGACTAGGCGAACAAGATCTAAGAATAATTACCAACTTGTACTGGCAACAAACAGCATCTGTACGCATCGAAGGAGACGAGTCGGAAGATATAATGATACAACGGGGGGTCCGTCAGGGCTGTGTGCTGTCGCCTCTACTTTTTAATGTATACTCGGAGCGGATTTTCCAGGAGGCTCTAGAAGATACAGACAGTGGGATTAAAATCAACGGCGAGTATATAAACAACATACGATACGCAGATGACACTGTAGTATTTGCGAATAGCCTTGAGAGTCTTCAGGAGATGATGGTTCAGGTGAGCGGGGTCAGTGAAAGATACGGACTGTCTCTGAACTTTAAAAAAACAAAATATATGGTTGTGTCAAAAACCAACAACCATCCTGGTCAACTCTCGATAAATAACAAATACATAGAAAGAGTTCAGACATATACTTACCTCGGAACCAAGATAAGTGAAACGTGGGATCACTCTCTGGAGATCAAATGTCGAATAGAGAGGACCAGAGCTGCATTTCTGAAAATGTCTAAATTATTTAAGTGCCATGATCTATCACTGCCAACTAAGATCAGACTATTGAAGTGCTACGTTTTTCCGGTGCTGCTCTACGGGGTCGAATCCTGGACTCTAACTGAAGCTTCCTGTACAAAACTTGAGTCATTTGAAATGTGGTTATATCGACGTATTTTAAGAATCCCATTGACCGACCATATCACCAACCTTAGGGTCCTAGAAAGAATGGGTAAAGACAAGGAGCTGCTTCTCTTAATAAAAACCCGTAAGCTGGAATATTTGGGACATATAATGAGAAATAGCCAGCGGTATGACTTACTACAGCTGATTCTGCAGGGCAAGGTGGAGGCCTGGTAGACGAAGGATATCCTGGTTAAAGAACTTGCGCACATGGTTCAATACAACAACAGTAGGCCTCTTTCGTGCAGCGGTTGACAAAGTACGCATCGCCATGAGGATCGCCAACATTCGTAACGGATAGGCACCACAAGAAGAAGATAACACAATTTGAGCAATTACTGATACTGACTCCAGATGACAAAGATGTGTTTGCATTTGTATTTATTTGTGCATTTTGCACTAAAGCTTCTCCAAGAATCCTGGATGCAGTTCTTCGCTTATTCTCTACGGAATTGTCGACGTAACCTTCTGCCACTGCGTTGGACTTCCATCCTCCATGTTGCTTAATTTTTAAAAGATCTGCGCCAGAATCCGCAAGTAGTGTAGTCGATGATCTTCGAAAACAGTGACCAGTGTATAGAGCTGGATTGGGTAATTTTAGAAACGCCGCTATATTTTTCGGTATATTTCCGAAAGTATTAATACCCACAGGTTGAGGTCCACATTTTCCGTTAGAATACTTAATAAAAAATCTATCCTGTTTCATGTTTGGTGGTCGCAACGAAACGTACCTACTTTTTTATAATTTCAATGAGGTCTAATCCGTCAATGTTCCCCGATGTTATGACAAATTCACGACGTATATTTGTCTTTGTGTTAGGAATTGTTACTTTAAAGTACTCTCCTTCATCAACGAGGTTATCCACGCGAAGAAATGTTAATTCACTTTTCCGGCAAGCACCAGAGAACTTGAATTCAACCCAGTGCATTTGATAGTTGGCATAATTTTTCGAACATTTTTCTGTCATATAATGGGTTTGGTTGAAACCTGGGAACCTCATGTTTGGCACTGTTTTTATTTTTGACTTTCAACAAAATATACGGGGTGTTTTCGAAAAACTCCAACATTTTATGTTACTGTGTGTCTCGGGAATATACAGTGAGGACGCGCAGGTTGGAACAAGATCATTTAAAATTAAGGGTTTGGTTTTTTGGAAATACGCATAAGTTGTATATTTTAGTATATTTTTCGAAATAATTCAGAGTTTTTACCCACAGTGTATAGTAGAAACTAGATCATTTGCAGCACATTTTTCTTTATCTTGTATATCTGAAAAATTACACTTTAAAGAAGAAACACTTTGAGCCAAAATGAAACGGTTCTTAGATTCTAGAAGAAAGGGCCTGTCAAAACCTCTTTTGTCTATTAAATTCGGCTGAGGTATAGTTACAGGCCGTTAAAAATGGCCAAAAATGTTGCTGTATCTTTTTTGCTTTCCGTGAGCAGTTTATTTTAGTTTTTGGCTTAGAGAGCAACGTATTTCTTCCAACGATTTTTTCTGTTTTTAAGTACATGTTGTTTCTAAGATGCGGAACAATGATAATAAATAACCACTGGAAGTACAATATTATGACGAGAAGAGTAAAAGATGTAGTTTTGAAGTTAATTAAAACGCTAAATACGGTATTCAGTATTTGTCAATTTAATGTAGAAACGTAATATTTTACTGGATTTCTTCTGTATTTGGGGAAGGTTCGTTTTCTTGTGCTGGTGTTTCTTCTGCAATACCACATAAAAATAAGAAGTGTAAAGAAATATAAGTCTAGTTTTAAATCAGAATATTTACCGGTAACCGAAGCAGTTTTGATAACTTCAGGCGTTTGATCATTTGCTTGATTTTCAGGTGTTGGATTAACAGATTGTTTAGAATCACTTTGAGGTTTAGTAGTTTCAGCTTCCACCAAAGACTTTTTAGATGCTACTGGTTGTTGTATTTGTCCGTCTTCTTCTTTAGTTACTTCCTCTTCTTGAGCTGGAACCATACATGTTGATTATTTCAGTCAATATAAAAAAGTAACGTTTTTAATTCGGTGGTGAGAGAGTTATTTAATATGTTTGTTTTTGCGACATTTTTAACATATCAGCATTTTAGCAGGAAAGCACATGATAGCAGAAATTCCGCACAACAAGCACGGAAGCGCTGTTTTCGACAAACCCGATAAGACTATATCATCATCATATTGCACCCAGAACAAAGGAATTGAGATCATCACTATAGAGATGGGCAGAGTCACAGTCTACAAACCTCCTACAGAAACGTTTGCTTTTACACCACCACAAAACTTTGATTCCCAGACACACCGACTCGTCATTGGCGATTTCAACAGTCACAACACATCATGGGGTTCAACATATTCCGAGACCGACAACAACGGGAAAGCAGTGGAAGAATGGTGTGAAAGTGGCGATTTTTCCCTAATACATGACTCTAAACTCCCATACTCATTCGAAAGTAAAATCTGGAGAAGAGGATACAACCCAGACCTATGCTTTGCCAGCCAGAAAGTAGCTAACCTCTGTGTCAAGAGAGTCTACGATCCCATCACAAAAACCCAACACCGACCGATTGGTCTTGAAATTTACGCTGCCGTGAAAGCACCAACCATTTCCTTTAGACCCAGATTTAACTTTAAAAAAGCAAATTGGTCAGAATTTGCCAAAATGTTGAACCAGACAGAAGTTGTTGACAGAAATTGGAACACAAAGAAATCTCTAGAAAGACCATACCGAGAGGATGCAGAACCCAATACATAGCGGGTTTGTCTAACAACACTAAGGATCTCCTGAATGAATACACTAAACTGTATGAACACGACCCATTCAGCGAGGATACAATAAATTGTGGCACCGCACTGGTCCAGCAGCTCAGCTCCACAAGGCAGGAGAAATGGGTTGAAATGTTTGTTGAAATAGCAGCAAAATAGCTTGGAATTTTATCAAAAAGCTCAACGGAGAACCAGTTGTAAGGCAGAGCTCTGTCAATGTAACCCCAAACCAAGTAGCTGAACAACTACTAAAAAACGGCAAAACAGAGAAAAGGACCAAGACGGAAAGACAGCAAAGAGGTCACGCAATGGAAACCAATAGCCTGGAAGGGCCTTTTACGGTCAAGGAATTTAATAACGCTGTCAATACAATGAAACACGGAAAGGCCACTGGGGAGGACGACACATGTACGGAGCAAATAAAGCACTTCGGTCCTGCTACGAAAGATTGGTTGCTAACCCTCTTCGACAGCTGCGTTTCGGAACTTAAAATACCAAAACTGTGGAGAAAATCCAAGGTGATTTCGCTGCTCAAGCCAGGAAAGGACCCGGAATCTGCCAGCAGCAACCGACCAATCTCCCTTCTATGCCACCTTTTTAAGGTCTATGAACGCCTGATTTTGAATCGTATGGGAAAAACCATATAGCCTAAACTCATACCGCAACAAGCACGTTTTCGACCCGGGAAAACGTGTACTGGCCAAGTCCTTGCATTAACAGAACACATAGAAAAGGGCTTTTGGTGTTCTTTCTCCAACTGTCTTTAATATTCATACCAACGACCAGTCTATCGGGGAAGATTCAAAGAGCTTTGAGTAGATCGAGCCACGCCAAAAAGGTCGACATAGCCCTCAATGAGACATGCCGAATAACCACCAGGTGCATGAAAGCAACACCTTTACCAGCACTCTACAGAGCAGCAGGCTTTGTCAGTCCCCAGGTACGTTGCCAGGCCGCCGAATATACAGAAAAGTTCAAGCAGACCTTTGACGAGAGACATCCACTACACGGAATATACGTGACACAGGGAAGGCTCAGATCACGCAGAAACTTCGATGAAGAACCCCCTGAAAACTACCCACCACGTCAGGAAAACCCTGGAGGGGTGGATCTGGACTGGCGAACATGGCAAACATTAAACAGAATCAGAACTGGAGTTTCAGCCGTAAAAACCAACAAGATTAGATGGAACCAAATAGACCATCAAGACGCCTTTTGCGACTGCGGACAAATACAAGACATGGCGCATCTCACGAACTGCCCTAACACCTGCTTCCTGGATGATTTGTGGAATGCTGAACAGAACGCTATTGACGTCGCCCAGTACTGGGCACAAAAGATATGATTTGTTGATTTGGACACGAAAAAGAAAAGAAAGAAAGAGCACCTTTCTTGCCCTTTTTTCCTTTTTTGGCTTTCTTTGGTTTTGGTGGTGGAGGTCTAGCATCAGGATAGTATGACTTGTAGTCTTGCATCAAAGCCGGACAGTCCACCTGCTGCTTTTTAGTAGTGAACAGGTTCATTAAAGCTTGCACCAGGTCCTTGTCTAATTTCTTGATCTTTTGCTTCTTTAACTCTTTCTGGAAATCTTCCGTAGAGATTGGCTGGTCAGGCAGAGATAAAATAAAACATCTAAAAAGCATCACTTTGATTGATAATAATAATTCTGTAAATCACTGAAATTAAGTACCCAAAATCCTTTCTGGCTTTAAGATTTTTAGGTTTCATTAAAATGTATCTACACCGTTCGTAAATGAGTTTTTTGGCGTCTGGACCATGAATCTTATAGTCACCCAAAATACCTCCTATTTTTACTGACTTGCCGAGGTTCTTAATTTTGGTTAAAATCTAGAAATTAACAACTTAGTTGATAGTTATTGTGGTCGATTTAGTTACCATACAGGTTTAGCATCTTTGTTAATATACATATTTTCCAAGTCTAAATAATTTAAAGGGTCTTTGGTTTTTCCCGCAAACATGTTAAGTAAGAGTTGGGTTTCTTCAGGTCCGTAAATGTTATTACCGATTTTGACTACTCGCAGAGAGTGGTTTTTGTTTATCGCCGTTTTGGTTATTCTCAGTGAATCACCACTCAATCTATCTTAAAAATATAATGCAATTACAAGAAAACAGGGTCATAAATTTCTACAAAAGTTGTATGATTTTTTTGTACGGTATACCGATTGTTACTAATATCAAGTTCCTCCAAACATTCAGCTTTTTTTAAGTAACGAGTCAAAGGTCTCACAGCTGGAACAACACCAATAGCATTCCAGGACAAGTTCAGACTCTTAATTCTGTCACTTTTCAACAATCCATTAAAAAGTTTTTTGTTTCCTATCAAAATATTCTGCTCGATCAAGAATACATGTTTACAACTCTGAATCTACCTGGTTGGGTATAAAAACCATTCCAAGACAAATCAAGTTCCTGAATAGTAGTATTTTCCAACAAAATAGCTTCAATAACTTCACCAGAATTTTCGCTAATATTGTTATGACTCAAATTGAGTTTTATTAAGGAGGCATTTCCACATAAACCCTGTTTCAAAGCCAGCAATCCAGCATCTCCTAAATCATTGAAGCTTAAATCAAGGGATCTCAAGGTTTCCATGCTTGCCAGGACTTCACCCAGCTTTTGCGCCCCTACAATAAATCATCCAACTGAATTTTATGTTTTCTGGGAAGTTGCTTTAGAACCTTCTTCCCCTATTCTACATTCCCGCAATGACAGTTCGAGTAAAGATGTGTTCTCTCCAATCATGTCACAAATCATCTGGGACATTTCTGGTGTGAGCCAATTATCATCAAGAATCAAAGTTTGAACGTGAGAGTTGGCTTTCATTGCTTCTGATAAAGCTTCTACATCTTTACTCGTTAGACCGTAGTACTAGATTGTATAGAAGCTTTAATGTGTTAACTAGACTGTTGATTGAATAAGTACTTTCAAATCAAGAACGTCACTATCCAAAGAATTGACAATCCGTGAAATTGGAACAATTTTTAGTTCCCGGCATAGTTTTTGATATCTAACTGCTCCAATGTCATCAATAACCGGTGCCGGATCTACAACAACATTATGTTGTAGTAAAAATTGTGATTTAACTTGTAAAAACACCTTCATAGTTGAAAGCCAGGGCAATGCCAGGGTCTTCAAGGGGTGGGAATAGAAACAATCTGTTTTTAGCCAGTGAACTAGTGGATAACATCACCTGAGCCAAACATCGGAAGGATTCGGTGTTCCGTTCTAATAAGTGTTTGCTGTCGCATAAGTTCACATCGGTAACCATTTGAACAGACGGTGGTTTGGTGATTTGTTGTAGGAGCAAATCTGCGGAACCGAGGTACCTTCTGAATTTCGGTTGAACTTTTGTTTCGGCCCTATCAGGGTGACTTGCGGTGGGTTTTACAGACGAATCACTCGTGTTCTTCAGCCAATTTTGTTCTAAATACATTTTGGAAGACATGATTAAATTGCAACTACACTGATATTACGAAAAAATTACGATTTAGGAGGGTTGAAGGATTGGCATCGTCTTCCTCAGTATCATCTGTGTTAATATCAGAATCACTTCCTAGCATTTTAAAAAGTGTTAGTAATTTTTAAAAAAAAGTAGGAAAAAAATATATGACTAATATTACTGAAAACGTCAAATAGAAAATACAGTAATAAAATATGTTAACCTCTTTTATTAAACCCCAGAATAAACGTCAAACGTTATTAACGGTAAGTTCACATGTGCAGTATTTGCGTATAAATCATAACAATATCAAAATTATAAATCGTATTCGTAGTTTATGATTGGTCAAAAAAAGCAGCAAGCTGAAAGCAGCTTTGTCTTGACCAATCACAAACGATCCACTATGCTGTGATTTATGCAAATGCTGCACATGTAGACTTACCATTATTTTTTAGGACAGGGATTTTGGAGCAATGTGCAATAATTGTATACGTAATATGTGGTTTTGACGTAACTGTCATTAGGAAAAAAAGTCTTTGGTTCTAATGCTACTGATAGACAAAATACCTGAAAAAAAATTTTTTTTCTACCATATTTGGGAAGTTAGAATGAATTTTAATTTAAGCATTGATAAGTAAAAATAATGTTACCAGAAGTTAAAAATTAGATTATAGCTTTTTAAATTTATATCTAAACACCTACCATATGGTTGGACACACTTTTTCTAAGACTAGTATCTTAAAAACAGTCTGAAAAGAGTGAACAGGTGTAGAGTTAGATATTCAGCTAGGCAAATGATCAAATCCTCTTAATGGAAATTGTAGCAAACAATCCCTATGTAGATACATGCATTCAAATGGGCGGACATACATTCAAATTTATGCCAAACCACTTGTAAAAACCGTCAATAAAACCAAAACAATTTGAAATTGGTGTTCCAAGCCAGCGTTTCAAAATTCCAAATCAATCAGCTTGTTTGGTTATGCAAGATGCAAGGTTCTTTAAGAGAATGCAGAGTTTTTCTTCTATGGTCCTTCTTGGGCTGTACTTCGAAGTCTTCTTCGTGATTCTCAATGCTTGAGCCATTTTTGCAATATCACCTTTCTTCAAATAGGTTTTCTAAATCAAAGACTCCATACAATTCAGGCTTATTCTTATTCCGATTTGGATTTAAAACTTCCAGTAAAAATCCAGATTGCTATCTGAATCAGAGGATTGAAACAAAACAATATTTTCTAACCATTTTGATCGGTTTGTTTAAAAATATATTTTAAATTTTAAAGCCTAGTTTATAAAACAAAATTTAATTTTACTAATAGTATTAAATTAATATTAGTACTAAGAATAGAATCAATGCTTATGACTAGAGTCCGGATTAAAAAGCACTAAAATCGTGAAAAAAAGCAAAATTATTTTCTTCAAAAAAAGCCTAAAAATCTGTAAAAAGCTTTAAAAAAGCACAAAACTTTTTCAAGTTCAACTTCTAGAAATTTTTTGAAGATTTCAAATTGCTTTAGCAGCATACGGAAGATTTTAGGCTCTTTTGAAAACTTTCAAAAGTTTTTTGAACTACTTGAGAGTATTTGGAAGATTTTTGGACTGTTTAAACAGCATATTATTGAAGGTTCTGGAATGCTTTAGAGGCATTTAGAATCTCTTACACGGTTCACAAAATTTTTTGGAAGCTTCTAAACTGCTTTAATATCTTCTGGGAGCTTCTAGACTAGTTGAAAAGCGTTTGGAATCTTTTAGACTGTTCTAAATGATTTTGAAAGCTTCTAGACTGTTTTGAAAGACTTTCGACTGCTTTAGAAGCATTTTGGAGTTTCTGTAGTGTTTTGAAATCTTTTTAGACTACTTTAGGAGCATTGAAGGTTCTGGACTGCTTTTAAGACATGTGAATTTGAACTTTTGGAAGCTTTTAGACTGCCTTGAATTTTTTTGAGAGCTTCTAGACTAGTTGAAGATTATTTGGAAGCCTTTAGAGTGTTCTAAAAGCTTTTGAAACCTTCTAGACTGTTCTGAAAGATTTCCGACTGCTTTAGAAGCATTTTGGAGTTTCTGTAGTTTTTAAAACCTTTTTAGACTACTTTAGGAGCATTTGGAAGGTGTTTGGGCAGTTTAAAGAGCCTTGAAGTTTCTGGACTGCCTTTAAGACATTTGAAACCTTGTAGACGGTTTTAGAAACTTTTGGAAGCTGTTAAACTGCTTTAGAAGCATACGAAAGCTTTTGAGAGTTTCTATATAAATTGAAAAGCATTTGGAAGCTTTTAGATTGTTCTAAAAGCTTTTAGAAGCTTCTAGGCTGCTGTGTAAGCTTTGCAAGGCATTTTAGAGGTTTTATAGTGTTTTGGAATGTTTTTACAGTTTTGTAGACTACTTCAAGAGTATTTGGAAATTTGTTGGTCAGTTTAAATTTGTAAATTGATACGTATACATTTCCTGCCTTCAATATCTCAATATAGCAATTTTTTGTTAAAGCAGTTATTAGTTTAGTTTATATTTAAAAACTTGTAAAGCTTGTTTTGTAAAAAACTAGTTAAACCATACAAAAATAGCAGTAAATAAGCACAAAAAACTAAAATAAGCACAAAACGAAGAAAAAAGCAAAAAAAGCATCAACAAAATCTGTCAAATGACGCGTTTTTGCATAAATCGTTCACATTAGATGTCAAAGGTTGGTTGCTTTTATTATTTACAAAAAGCAAAATTTTTAGAAATCCGGACTCTACTTATGACCCAAGAAGTTTTTAGTATTATATGTCATAGGATTTTGTACAGACCTTTTAGAGACACCCTGTATAAATCACGAAGATTAATAAAATATACTTTGTATATTAACACATTGTATATTTTTAACGATACCGAAGCAGTACAAAATAAATAGTTTTATAGTTTGAGTTTATAGTTTGCATACAGCACTTTAGTAGGCGTTTTTGACGTAAGTGGAGCTTTGCTATAAAAAAAAATTGTTTCCCAATTATACATGTAAACAGTACACACTATAATATGTGATAAAATAAAAATACTCTGGAAAATACTGGAAAAACTGTCTGCTAAAGCAACCATTAAAAAATTATTAAAGTCTACTTTTTACGTTATTACGTTTTGTCTATAGGGGGCGCTGGTAAGGCGAGTCAACTGTCAGATAGGAAAAACTGGTTTCCTATCTGACAGTTGACAGTCCCCGTTTTAATTGGGTTATCCGGTTATCGTTGTTGCCAAGTCTGTCCCATATTCCCTAATAGGTCTGAGTTTGAGATTACATTCAGTTTCAAATTTCTGTATTTCAGATTATTAATTATTGTAGTTTAAATGTTAATCAGTAGCAATTATTGCAATAATTAGTTTACCTAGTTCCTAGATAAGAAATTACACCTATTATATTACAGAGTGTACTATCACTTTTCAGCTTAGTATATTACCAACAACCAACCATTAGTACCTACTCAAATTTTACTTTTGAATAAAATAATAATAAGTAGGTAGGACAGTTCTTATGATACGAGAAATAAAGACTGGAGGCACCTCTTTTTACTCTAATCAGGTTTTCAGAAGTTGCCTGCAAGTTCCACCCTATATAGGTACATCCTATTTACTGGAACATGGACTGATTACATTTTTATTGATCTGGGTGATATGGAAGCATGGCTGCACGACAAGGAGTCAATTCAGTCAATAAAGGGCAACCGCATAAAATTACATTTACTGCAATACCGGAAAAGAATAAAAAAACACCGAAATTAAACAATATCCCACCAGAATCTCCCCCGTTTAGATCCCGCGCTTTTACCAATTTGTAGGTTAGGTTCAATTACCTCAGGCGGTCACCACATCGGTAACGAACTACTTTGTCGATTAGAAAGCTAAGCAAAAGTTTAACTGGTGTGATGTGTGTGTGAGTGCAGTGTTGAATGGTTAATTCCTCTGATACAAATGGAAAGATCGTCCAGCATTTCTCAATGGTAACGTAAAAACCACTCGATATTTTCCGTAATTTATTAGGTTATCCTCATGTTTTCTTTCATCAGTTCGTTGACGGATCATGATAAAACCGTACAGTGCCTGAGTACACAATTTTATCACCTAAACAACGTTTCGGTCAGGCCGTCATTGAGTCGATTCGAGTCAGCGCTTCTCAAAATGTCAACGTCGTCACCGGTTTTTTAGCCGGCCATACACGTCATGGAACTAAGACTGAACTCGCCGGTTGGAGGCTCGCCCGCTATCTACCAGTGGCCTTTAAACAAAAAAAAGGGCTACGACGAGGCTCGTGAAATTATCGAAACCATTATATGGGGCTGTAAAGACATTCCCGACTTAGAAGTCCCCTTGAAAAAGAATATTTTACAGAACGTTGACGTGAATAGTTACGAATCGATGAAAGCGCTCACTAAGCGCTACAACAAAGCCATTAGCAACATATTGTCTTTAGAGAAAGGTACTCAAAAGTTTTGTGATAGACTGAACCAAATTGCCAGCAAAGAATTGCTGCATCACGTGATACAGCAAACGTACAGCGCGGCTGTAACGAATGCTGAGGAACTGAATCGATATCAAGCGTTTTCCCCTGACGTGTATGGGGAGACTTCGTTTGATCTGATCGCCCAAATGATCGATCAGATCAATTTAACCAAAGATGATGTGTTCATGGATTTAGGGTCCGGGGTGGGTCAGGTAGTTTTACAGGTAGCCGCTACAAGTTTATGTCGCGTCTGTATTGGTATTGAAAGAGCAGAAGTGCCGGCAAAGTACGCCAAAGCCATGGAGAACAAGTTCAAATTTTGGATGCAGTGGTACGGCAAAAAGTACGGTGCTTTCCAGTTAGTAAAAGGTGATTTTTTTGATGATGCTCATAGAGAGAAATTTTTTGAGTCTAGCGTGATTTTTGTAAATAATTTTGCTTTCGGACCTTCAGTAGACCACAAACTGAAGCAACGTTTTGCTGAATTGAAGCACGGTACCAAAATTGTGTCGTCAAAAAGCTTTTGCCCCCTGAACTTTCGTATTACTGACCGGAACTTAAGTGATATTGGTACTATAATGAACATCACCGAAATCACCCCTAATTCAAGCTCAGTGTCTTGGACTGACAAACCTGTGACCTACTACTTGCAGGTAATTGACAGAACCAAACTGGAAAACTATTTCAATGCAAAAAAGAACGGTACCTTCCAAGTTGTGAATGGTGAGGACGCTGAGAAGTCTTCAGACTCTTTCGGTACCAGCGATAGCCTTGCCAGCAGCGACTGTTACTTAGGAATAACCCCCCCACCCAAAAAAAGAGGAAGGAAATTTAAGGTTAAAAATGACGACCCTAACCCAGCTGTAGGGCCTATACTAAAACAAACCTTAACAACTGCAAAACCAATTCCCAACAGCATCATCAAACCTGGAAAACTAATCTTAAGCAAACCGCAACCAGTTCAAGAACCTATACCAATACCAAAGAAGAGGAGGGGAAAAAAGAGGAAGGACTCAAGAGCGTGCAGTCCAGAGTACGATTCTACCAGCTGGAGTCAACAAAACAATGTGCGAACGTATGCCAGGAAAAATTCGGACTCCTCCAGTTCATCTCCAAACAGCCTCAATCATTTACCAGGAAGTCTAAAGAGGCTGATGGACAACTTTAAATTGCAGTACCTGCATATGATGGCCGAAATGGCGGATCCAACCTACCATACTAAAGTCCGAAAGCTAATTCAGGAGGAAATTATGAAAAACGTGTACTTAAAGCTGAAAATTCGTGATCTTAACCAAGAAATTGAAGGTATTGTGGTTAATATGGAGAATCACATGAAAAAATGAGTAGGTAATTGTTAAGACAATTCTTGTATGTACAAGGTGTTCTGATTTTAGTGTGCTTTGACAGGAAAATAGGTTAGAGGGTGTTTTTCGAATTCCATTTTGAAAAGATTTTACAACTTTTTTGTTTATTAAAATATCGAAATGAAACAGGAACATCCTTCTTCGGCATTTTTTTGATGTGATTCCAGTGGCGAGCATAGTTTTTTGCTACTGCCATCCGTTTTCTCAATAATTGACAACTTTCTTATTTTAAATGAGGTTCATAATCGAACATAACATTAAAAAAACGTCTATTTTTAAATATTTACTAGGACGTAAGTACATATGTGTATAGTTATTCCTTCAAATAACTGAAATATTAAGTTAACTTGCAATGTGTAACAGATCTCTCTCTCTCTTTATCTTCCGCCTCCAACACTGTCGATCTAACGCCGCTCTACTCCAGGTTCTGACACCTATCAAGTTTTGCGCATCTTCTGTCACTCCATCCTCCCATCTTTTCCGTGGTCTCCCTTTTGGTCTTCTGCCCTGCATCCTACTATTGAGGGCCCTTTTTGGTAGTCTGTTATCCGGCATTCTTACTACGTGGCCTCTGTAGTCTGACGAATTCTGAGATAGGTGCCTCCTTGAAGAAAAGTTGGTAGATTTCATGATTATATCTTCTTCTCCATATCTCATTTTCATTTAGTGGCCCAAAGATCCGTCTTAGTATTCTTCTTTCGAACACCTCCAGTTTATTCTGTGAGTTCTTTGTCATGACATGGTATATCCTGATGTTTGATTTTCTATTTATGATTTTGGAGCGGTATATATGGGACAGAGCGAAGTAAGCTTTGTTTGCCGATATTATTCGATGTAATGTGTAACAGATCCAATAACAAATTACTTTTTAAGTATTTTCAAACACATTAAAGTAACTAACTGAAGAACTAATTTTTAAATTAACGGTAGAAAATATAATTATAAATAAAATAAAGAAAAAAAATTAAACTTTGACTGAATTTTAAACATTCAAGTGTTGTCAAGTGTGTTAAATTTCTTGTGTCATAGAAACAAGAAATAAATACGATGTCAAAACCAAATATCTCAGTTATTTTTATATTTTTAAGATTAACTATAGACATGCTTCGATTGTAGTAAGCTGGGAAATGAGGTCTTCCTGTCAAAACATACTAAATCCGAACACTTTCTTTTCACTCTTTCACTGGAGACTGATCAACCCCCTTTTTTGGGCTTTCCTGCATGCAATAAAAATAATGAAATAGCCATTTGGGGTAATTAAAAAAGTTGAATCCAAAAATGATTACCAAAATATTCCTAATCTTAAAATAAAAGGGTATAACTGGGTATGTTTAAGTATTTTAGAAACGCAAACAAAATTTGGCAAATATTTTATAGACTTTTTTTTCTTAAATAATTTTCCTAAATAGAGGCTATTAGAAAACAAATTATTTTGTTTTTGACGAACCTTGCATACGTATATCTATCTCTAGGTAAAATGCAGGGAACAGGTAAAATATACAGATAAGCTAATTGATGTCACTTCATTGTCATCAAAAATGAAATGTTGAGTAGCTCTGGCATTTTCTTCACTTTTACAAAAACATTTTTAGGATCTACAGTTTTTTTTCCAAAAAAAAAAAAATTTTTCATTCATCAATTAGCTTATCAGTAAGTTTTACCTGTTACCTACAGATGTATACAAAGTTTGTCAAATAACATAACAAAATTTTTCTAATTGCCAATATTTGCAGAACTTTGAGCACATTCCGTAAATAAACTGCTTGTCAAAAAGAATGGGACAGCAAAATTTTTGGTCTTTTTTGAGGGGCTGTTTCTTTAAATTGATTCACTGAATTTTAATAATTTTTTTGAGGATTTAAAGGAATTTTTTTCTTCTTTCTGATGACCTAAATGATCTTTTTGAAAGTTGCCACGGATCCGAGTATACAGGGTGTGACTGAGGTGAAGTCAAAAAATGAAAAATTCGGTCTAATACCAATCTTATATCTCTTTATTCAAATTCAACAATTTTTTGGTGAAGAAATACGGGATAACCAAAATTACACTTAAAACTACCCAATTTAATTGAAAAAATTCCCACAGTGGAGTAGTGAGTGTGAGTGAAAGTAAAAACACAAAGTTGATCTCCACAAAATGTATTAAATAGCTGTTATCTGCCCAACATGTTTCGAGTGTATCAGACACTCATCTTCAGGGGCTAAACAATGGTCACAGTCTGCTGGCTGTCATTCTGCAAGGGGGGACAAAATAACCTAAGCTAAACAGTTGTTTAGAGCAAAAAGAAAATTCATCAAAATTAAAAAAAATTTGGTTTTTTTATTTTGGACGGAGAATAAAAACCAAAAAACCCTAGGTAGTCTAATTGGTTTTTAATTTTAGAAGGGAGAAAAATCTAAATCAAAGCTTGGTGTAGTATTCAGATGTCACATTACAAGAACCCAAGTGAACAATACAGAAACCACGAATATTAAACATTTTTTAGTCACAAATTTAAAAAGTTTTTTGAAAACTTGATTGACATGTCGTTTTGACATCGTTTTGACATACTACACCGGGTTTTAATTAAGGTTTTTCCCGCTCCTAAAATTAAAAACCAATTAAACTCCTAGGGTTTTGTGATTAAGAGTTTTTTTCCCCGTCCAGAATAAAAAAACTACCACCATTATTTTTTAATTGTAGTGAATTTTCTTGTTACTTAAAACAACCTGTTTATCTGAGTTATCCTGTTCCCTTTTGCAGAATGACTACACTGAACTACAAAGACGGATTGAAAATATTATGCCAAGATTTATGACAAAAATATGTTTTTGTTTTCAAATTTTTTTTTGGGTTACCCTGTGTAACGCAGATTAAGCTTTTTACTTAAATTGGGTAGTTTTATGTGTAACATTGCTAATCTCTTTCTTTTTCCACAAAAAATTTAAAGAAATGGTTAAGTTGAAAACAAGAGAAGTAAAAATAACCCCATTTTTGAAGTTTTGCAATGAAATTTGTAAACGGCCCTTAATCACCAAACTGGCGAGAAACTTAACACAAGAATCGATTATTGTAAAAAAAATGTTATTACAACTCACTCACCTCAGTCACACCCTGTATACTAGGATCCATGGCAACTTTTAAAAAGATCATTTAGGTCATCAGAAAGAAGAAGAAAATACTTTTTAATCCTCAAAAAAATCTAGTGAATCAATTTGAAGAAACAACCGCTCAAAAAAGACCAAAAATGTTGCTGTCCCATTCTTTTGACGACGATATACCAGGTGATCTATTAGAAGAAAACACCAAGTATTTAGTATTACCCGTAGCCTTAATTTTAAGGTTATGAATATTTTGAGAATAATTTTTGGATACAACTTTTTAAACTACTTCAAATGGCTATTTCAGTTTTTTTAAGCCCAAAAAACGGGGTTGGTTAGTCCACCCTGTACATACATTCAATGTGTTCTTTTTTTTCTGGTGTGGCAAGAAATTGTTATTTTTTTAAGGGTTTTAAACCAGACGCTGCCAGATTTTTGAGTATTTTTGTTGATTTTCTATCGATAAGATTTTACTGACTAGATAAATTTTACATTGTTTAAACTTTTATATTAATCAGTACTTTATATAGCTACTATTAGTTAGCATTATTTATTTCATCGTTAATATGGCACGGACTTTATAATATTTTATTCCTAAATTCTTGTTTTTATATACAAGGTGCTGTTTTTGATGATAGAAAGTAGAGTGGACACTATCTATCTTCTTTTGTTTTAAAAATACGTGGGTTTTTTGAAAATTTGCAATTTTTGAACCATCTCTCTAGCAATATAGAACCATCAAAGCATTAAGCACTCTGAATAAGGTCACTTACTGCAGTAACTATTATGAATATGCACCCATAAAGTATAATTTTTACTCAGGCTGTTCATTTTGTTCATTGCGGTGCTAATCAAGTGGCTTCAAGTTTTTTTATGCTTTCAGTTTGGTCAACAATTCATTTGAAATTCACTATGTTTTGTTAATATTAAGTTTTTCTCCATTTTTACCGCTTTTTTGGCTTTAAACTTCTGTTTTATTATAGATTAAGTTGAAGCCCCTAATATTTTGTTTGTGATTTTTTAGGGAGAGTTCTCTGTATATTATTAGTAATACAACAACACTGTGACTAAAAAAGTGCAAATGCCAAACCGAAAAAAAATAGTTTTAGTTTTTCCTTTATTTGTAACACTACCTGTCTATCAATATTCGGTCTAATGAACATAAAGTTAGTTAAACAAGATTTTCTGGTTAAAAACCATTATTTCTGTTTGAAATTTGAAATATGTAGACGATTTCTTATTTGAGAAACAATAATTGTTATTTTAGCCTATTTGTTAAAACATATTTAATACAGTTCGTTAATGCTGGTAACATTTTGATCAGCTGTAGCAGAATTTAAAATCTTCACAAAATTAATTTATAATAAACTTCATGTATACCGAGACTTCTAAAAATCTGGTACAAAAAGTAGTTTAGGTGAAGGAGCTAAAACGAATGGACTGCTAGGTTGCCAGACCTTACCCCTATAGAATTTTCAATGAGGTATTCTAAAAAAAAAGTGCAACTAAAAAATAAACAACTTCAAATAAAAATATTCTCACAAAACCAAGATTACAGCAATTTTATTCAAAAAAAGAAATTTGTAAATTTAAATTTTCTCGTCTAATCAAAATGTTATCAAAGAATAGGTGGAAACACCCATAACATTGAAAAAAATGTCATTTTGTATGTCTCATTAGGCTAGGTAGGGTAACTTATATTTTTGTATATAATTATTATGTAAATCGTTAAATTTTAATTCATTTAAAATTATCACACATTTTCAAAGCTTATTATTTTTTGCCTTTAAATATTTTGTAAAAATTAACATCAGATGGTTTTTCATACAATAAAGTAAATGTTATTCTGTAAGATTTTACAGTTGTTTGTATACAAAATGCCTCTAACCTCTTATATTATTGTTGGTTATTGCTATTTTACTTTTTTTTTTACTAATAGTTTCTGAGATAAATCACTCTTAATATTATGATAAACTTTGTTAAAAAAACAAAATGACAAAAACCAGATAGTTCAAACTGCGTTAACGTAGCCGTGTATGGACAGCTAAATCAAGGCAAGTAACATTTTGAGAACCACTGGAATTAAATGTCCACCATGCTAATGACTTGCGCGCCTTTTTTCCGATCATCTGGCCTGTTAACCAATACGCATGATCCGCCATCATCCATTTCAAATGTGCTGAAGCCGGATTTACACCTGTTTGCCGCGTTCTGTCTTCTGTCATTTTTAGATTTGTTTTAGTTTTTTTTTGGTATTTTTATTGCTAATTATAAGCTTGTTGCTTTGGTTTTTTATTTTGTGACTGTTTTTTAATTGAATGCGTTTTCGATTTTTGTTGTTTAGTTGAAAATACGAGAAATTACAATAACGGTCTGTCAAAAAATGATCGAATATTGGCTAGTGTAAACCAGCCTTAACAGATTGATTTGACGTTTAGTTACGTTTTTTTGACGTTCCGTTTCTCACAAGCCGAACTGAATCAAACGTTGTAGATTGTTCGTATTTTACAGAAAAATATCGAATAAAATTGTGTCCACCGTTTTCCCAGTGACTAAACGACTTTTCTAGTGCAAATCAAACGTTTTTCCCACAACTGATACACGGTAATTGATCTGGTTATGTAAACAAACAATCCAGACTTTTTGTCCAGTTCCCTCCAAATATTCTTGCAACTGATCCGCAAAATGCCTTTGCTCAGAAAGAAGGTGTTTGAAAAGCATGTGGAGCCTGAATATCTCAGAGACGACGACGAAGTCTTCCACTGTGAGATCACTAACGAGATTTTCAAGGATTACCAGTAAGTAATGTAGAAATTTCACATTGTAGGCAGCCAAATTTTGTTCTGATCTTGGGCATTTAATGCAAACTCATTATTCGCCAATCTATAACGGTTTGTCGTTGTACCTACTTGCGTTTCAACCACGCCATGCTTTCAGGTCTCATCAATTTAATTATTGCTTAAATTCTTTTGCAGACAATGTTCATCATGATTTTAGATTATGTTTTCTGTTTGGTTTGTTGTGCAAAGTTGTCTAATAAAATTAAACATTTTCCAAGGCCTCTTCTATTTTCTTTATACACTAGTAATGCTGAAAGCAACACTTGACTTGGATTTTGTTAGGTTGCGAATTAAGTGAATTTCATGTAATTCTCCTATTGTAGCTTGTCAGAACCTCTCTCACATATGCATTCAGATCCTTTGAGAATGTGAAGTCCATATGTGCAGGATTTGCATAAATCACAGCACCGTTTGTTGTTTGTGATTGGTCAAGAGAAAGCTGCTTTTTTGACTAATCACAAACTACCCACTGTGCTGAGATTTACACAAATACTGTGTGATACTTGTAAAACATGACAAATTAATCTTACCAGTGAAGATGGGGTTGTGAAATACTTAAGAGTACATTTTTCAACCCTATCAACATGATAACAGGAGTCAGGACTTTATAGAAACTATACACATTGTCATTTACATCATTTTGTTGTGTGTGAACAGTGTTAATAGAATAATAACTTTTTCTATGACTAGCATGGTAAACATATTTCGAGTGCAGCAGTTACTCATCATCAGGGGCTAATTAAACAGCCTATCAGCTGGCTGTCATTTTAAACAAGGGGACAGCAAACCTGGGGACATCAAACCTGGGTGCGTATTCTTGAAATGAGGGAAGGAGTTCAAGAGAAAGGTATAACTGTAGATTGTGACAGAAACTCGCCATTGTCAGCTTCTTCTGTCACATTCTATCAACATTTCTCTTGAAAATTCCATTCCCTGCTTTTAAGAGTTAGAGCCCAGGGGTAGTGTTGTGAAAAAATATATGTATAGTTTATTAGGATAAAACATTTCAAAAAACCCAAGTTTAGTAAGTTTAAAGAGAAAATAATCTTATTGTGGAGAAATCACCATTTTTTCATACACCTTATCAGAATTGAAAACTTCAAGTTAACATATCAAAAATTAATTAAAAACTTAGAAGGACTGGTACTGCAATTTAGATTAGTTTTATTAAAAATTGTTTAAATGGTTTTTTGAAATGTTTTATCCTAAAAAACTTTACATACAATTTTTCACAACACTACCCCAGGTTTGCTGTCCCCTTGTTTAAAATGACAGCCACCTGATAGGCGGTTTAATTAGCCCCTGATGATGAGTAGCTGCTGCACTCGAAACATGTTTTTTTAAAGACCATTAAATAATTTTTTGTGGAGAAGATTGTGTGTTACCTTACTCAGCTACCCCCTATCTACCACAACTCCACTGAGTGACTATGGACTACTACTTCACTCTATTGCACATTACCCCTATGGTATGGCAAATTATTGGACTCCTGTGATCACCACAACTGGGTCTGCAACCTTGTTGAAGCAATACTTTTTACTTGTGACTATAAAAATGTTTATACTCTAGTCACACCACACTAGTAACGTAAATAACTATTAAAACATAGTGCCAAATGTATGAATTATGTGATTCAAATAAAGTTAGACTTAGGTAGGCAGTTGTTTTGAGTTTTCTACCAGTGTGAGAAATAATATATGAAATGTGATGCATTAAAACAGTTTTAAAATTAAATAGTTATGCCAAATATGTCTCATGTCTTCATGATTTATAGGTAATTAATATCTATTTAATATTATTTCCTCGATTATTTCCCTCTTGTATTGTAGGTATATTACTTTCCCTATTTTAATATCTATTATTGCCTATCAGTGGTTAAAGAGTACTGAAAATAGATGCCAAAAACCACTTATGAATCAAACTATTGTAATTTTACAAAATTTCAACAAACTCAAGACATAGGGCACAGTAACATACAAAACAAAAGTTCTGGCAAATACATGCACTGAAGTTACTGTGATTCACTGATATGCTAATTAGCAAGAGGTATGAAAATTATTGTCAAAGTGTTTTATCACAGTAAAATTGCAAAATAGTCTAATCCAGTTAAAATCACTGAAATGAAGCTTCTAGACAATTTTGCATGAATAAAATAACATTTTTTCTGTCAAAAGAAGGGTAGGTAGTTCAAAATGTCATATATTTAATAATCGGCAAATTGGACTAGCAGAAAGCTTGAATTCTACTGTTTCTACCAGTCCATAATTCAGTTGTTATTTTATTTTAATAGTAGCAGAGTGATTCAATATATGAATTTGTAGTATTTAAAATTTTAAATTCTTTTTTCACCACTCTTTGTAATGCCTACAGTAAAAATGTTATTTAACAATCATGACAGACTGAATTAATTTTAAGTCTGTATTCTACTGTCTCAACAATACAAATCATGGATTTAAGTTATATTGAGTTGGATATATCAATTTGTAGATCTTAAATCTTAAGTTTGACCATCTTAAATAGGGTGAGAGGTATTATAAGTTTATCCATTATTAGGTACTATCTCAGAAAGATATTAGTTGAGTTGAGGTGTAATTGATTGATTGAATTGATTTTCTTACAAAATTTGTGTTTGTAGTTTGTCATTTTGGTGATGAAAAGACCTAGTTTTTGTATTGGAAATTACAGAGTTAATATTATGCTTTGATGCATCATGAAAACTTAAATTCTAATTTTTGAATTTGAAAGTTTGTTCTAAGCATTGGTTTGATTTCCTGAAGTAAATAACACATTACATTTTTAGTGACTTTTCTGAAAGAATGTTCCTATGCAACTCCATGGTCTGGACATGCTCCATGACAGGCAAATCCAATTTAACATACCAAGAAGCTCTCGAAAGTGAGGAACAGGCTATTCAATGCCTCAAAGTATTTCCGAGCGAACTGAAGGTTCCAATTCTCTATCTTTCTACACTAACTAAGCGCACGTCTTTCGGCGAAATGGCCGAGGACATTGTTCTTTACACTAAGGATCGCTATTTTGTTGGCGAAAATGTTGAAGCTTGCTTTACTCCCGAAAAATGGAAGGAATGCCATGTCATCTCAGTGATTGCTCCAAATGAGAAAGACTATAAACACGAAATTAAACAGCTTGGGTAAGTTTTAGTTTTTCAGATTTAGTTGTTGATATGCTTGATTGTTTATTTAATTTTATCAATCACAGTTTTTTTAAACAAAAACTCTCCAGTTGTTTCTTAAAGTTTTTAAATGTATACAATAATTATTTTGAGTCTTGAAGAACAATCCTGATGCGCATCTCTTTTTTCAAAGGTAACATGTTTTGACTTACGGAATAATAAAAGTTAGTTTAACTCAAAAATATCATTTTATGCCATTGTTTAGTTTAGTTATTAGTTTTGATGATTCTTTTAAAAACAAAGCATAAGTGGGTTTATTTCCTACTCAATTTCCAATTAGTACATTTTGTCAAACTGCTCTTTTATTTCATTGACATTTCTTTATTTTCAAATCAATCAAATTCAAACTATGATGTGTGCATATTTATATATTTTAAACCTCCTTTTCTATTTTACCTAAGAATTCTCAAGGATTTTGCAATCTAATCATTTACTTCATCTCTTTTCCATGCTAAATTGTACAAAAAAAAAAAATACTTGTACAGGGCAGCCACTTTTCGTTGGTTTTACGGGGTACAAAGCAAACGGCGAGGGGTAAACCACTGGGGCATTATGGTGTACAAACTGTAGGAATTAGTGGGCATTACTTGGGAATTGGCAACATTACTAAGAATAAGTAGGCATTAAATTAGTATTATTAATAAAATTGAAAAGGTCTAAATTATATTATAAAAAAAATAATCATACAATATTTTTTTCTATAGGTACATCTACCATTGAAATATAAACATAAATAAAATAAATAAAGTTTGATAATTTTAATGAAATCCATTGGAAAACAAGGAAGAATTATGAATTTTGTAATTTTACTTTCAAAAATGTTGACTAGCGGCAAAACCGTACAACTAATCAATCAACTTTTATACGTCAATAAAAAGCTCATTTCATTAGCTATCCATGGACATATAAAAGCTTATACAAAGTGTAGCAAATAAGCTAGTTATTAACGATTGAACAAAACTAAATAAATAACTTTGACGCCCTCTAGTGGCCAAACCGTCCAACCTATTAACCCCAGTTGGGGTATTTTTAGAAAGCTCATTTCATTGGATATCCATTGACGTATAAAACTTTACCAAAAGTAGTGCAATTAAGCGAGTTTTTGAGTATTAAACAAATGGATGCACCAAAAAAGTGATAAAAAAATTGGTCAAATTTGACGCCCTCTAGCGGCCAAACCGTCTAACCTGTCAACCCAAATAGGGATACTTTTAGAAAGGCCATTTCATTGGCTGTCCATTGACGTATAAAAATCTACCAAATATAGTGCAATTAAGCGAGTTTTTGAGTATTAAACAAAAAGATACCCCACGCCCTCTAGCGGGCAAACGGTACCACTAACCAATCAATTTTTATACGTCAATGAGAAGCTCATTTCATTGGCTGTCCATCGACATATAAAAGTATATACAAAGTGCTACAAATACACGTGTGTTATTTACGGTTTAGTAACAGGATGCACCACAAACATTTTTGACTGGTTAAAGGCTAATTTAGGAAAGATAAAGAAAATTAGGAAAACACGGTCACGTGACTTACTAGATCTACCACGACGTAATGCTTGTAATTTTTTTTTTTGAAAAACTGTTTTTGCAAATGACAATTTTCGTAAGGGTCAAATTTGCCAAATTTGCAAATCATTGGGCTAGGTTTATGCCAAATATCTGGGCCGTATCTGCCCGATTTAAAAAAAAATTAGACAAACCTTGTTTAACATGACAAAACACAAAAACCAAGAAAAAAACCTTTCCAGATATGTATAAATTAAAAATGTTTTGGAGACCGAAAATATCGAATTTTCTCTAAAATGGTAAATATCTCAGAAATTAAAAAAGGATTTTTTAGACTCTCCAGTTGTGATAATTCAGGAAGTTAGTGGGTATTGTTAGGCTAGGTTAGGTTAGGTTAATTATTAGGAATTACTGGGAATTACAAGAAATTAGTGGGCATTACTGGCATTTACCCCTCGGCAAACAGTAATAGAAACAGTAAGATAGGTGTTGGGAGCTTGATTTTCTAGTTTAGGGTGCTGGTTCAATTAGAATTGTTTTGCCTTCATTTGTTTTGGATATACAGAATATTTTTTAAATTTAAATCATTTAAGGTAACAAAATACCGAAAACGGCTACTTATAGGTTTTTCACATAGATTTCATTGGCGTAGTCGCTTTTTGTCTACAGCTTTTAATCTTGAAATTGTTGATGTAAGTCACTTTTTTCTTATGTTATTGTTTTTTTTTTTTGGATAGCTGATTCCAATGATATTTTTATCTGTGATGATTTCTATCTATTACCGATTTTTCTATACCCCGTAAAACCAACGAAAAGTGGCCTCTCTGTATACCTTTTTTCTGGTAGAACTTCAAAGTCTTATAAACCATAATTAATTTCAGAGACAAAAGTCCTCAAGAACGGATATTTATACCTTCAAGTGGACTGTACAAATACGAAGTGGAATATTTACGTACAGTTGGAAGTGAAGTAAGTGAAATAATGATTGTAGACAGTAATCAGGTGAGACGTAAGAGAAGTCAGTATTCGCGGGAAAAAGTCAAGCTGTTTTTGAAACAGAACGTGGAGCAAGATAAACGTGGAATTTTTGTGATCAAACCCAGCGTATTAGAACAGTATAAAGTGAATAATGTAATGTGGGATACAATATTTGACGGACCGCCACCAAATTTCCAATCATCCAAAAACTTTGAGAAAGCTTTGAATGGGAAAAAGAAACAACGTCAAGAAACTTTGGCAAACTATCTGCAGAAAAATGGACTGGTTATGAAAAAGGAAGGACAACTCAACAAAGATAAAGAAAAGAAAAATGGCCAGGGTGGGGGTAAGCTTCTTGAGTCTATGAGGAAAAGGGAAGAGGAGTTTAAGAGGCTTAAGCTGTTAAATGACGAGCAAAAAGCGTTGCGCAAACAAAAGGAAAAGGAAGAAAAGCTAATGGTTGAGAAGCATATAAGAGATTGGTATAAGCCAAAAGAAGACTTAGAGTTGGAGAATCACCAGGTAAGTTAATTTTAATTACACTTTGTTGAGCCTAATGTGGATGTTATTCAGAAATTGCCGGTGCCTACTCCCATTCAATGCAAAGTCCCCAACAAATATTTTGGTGACATGATTTCCATTTTGGAATTTGTGCATCAATTTACTAAATTGCTGTCTACAAAAGACTTTTTTCCGGTGGTTTTACGCTAGAAATTCTGGAAAGGTCGCTTACAGAAAAGGAAGTGGCTGGTCCATTAACAGATTTGATACAGATGCTGTTGGTTGCCATTTTTAACTGTCAGGAAGAGGAGTCAAACAGTTACAACACCAGAACTGAAGAACTGGAAGATATGAAAGAAAAAAACATTTCTACAACTTACAGTGTGGAACAAGGCACCCATTTAGCCACATTGGCATCGAAATGGCCGATAAAGTACCAAGGTCTCCCAATCGCAAGATTGCCACTTTACTCTTTAACAGTGTCTGAAGTGTTGAGGCTTCATTTACTAGCGTCCGGTGCCCGGATTAAAGATCACGGCTCCAGATGGCGCTATCAAGAGAGAGGCGGCTATACCAATGAAGACGACCCTGGTAAGTTGAACTAAATCCTGTTTATCAATTATCACTAGCATTATAAAAATTTAAGGTTTGTACATGAGACTGCACCAAACCCACATCCTAAAAGCCTTGGCAATCCACAACGTGGTGCAGCTGTCGATTAACGATAAAATTAAGATCATCACATGTTTGATGCATCAGATTTTGTCATACGCCGACGTGCGGGACATTATTGAAGAAAGTCTAGAAAAGGCTCGAGTGGCCAAACTTAAATTGAGAAGTTTGAGGGCGGAGGAACGAAGACACGAAACCGAGTTTATTACGGAACGAACCAAGCTAAAGAAGCAATTAGGTCTAGAACCAGACAAGCTGGATACGGCTTTAAAGAAACTGGAAGTGCATACTGAAAAACTACGCAAAGTGACTCAGGATAAAATTGCAGACACTGAAAAATCGCTGACGGTGGGACAAAGCTTTTTAGGGTAAGTTTTTTAATTTTTCCATACACACTATTTGTGTAGCGTTAAAATCGTAACTTTACCCGTTTTTTCCAAAATAATGAATCCAAAATATGAAGAGTGGAATGGAAATCCATTTTTCACAAAAAAAAGTTCACGTTAGTTGTAAATTTAACTGTTTATTTTTTATTTTTTAACCTGTATATGTTGAATTGTGTTGCGGTTAGCATGGAATCAAAGAGCAGTTCAAGACGAACATTTTGAACTTTTTATAGTCACTGAAACCCCAAAAATGGCCGAGATACGGAATTTTGAAAACTTTGATGCAATTTTCAAAAAAAGTCGAATATCTGGGAAACGGTAGTTACGTGTTGGGTCGTGGCAGAGGAAGAAAAAAGAAAAAAAAAAAGAAAATAAATAAAGTTGCTCCTATCCAGAGTGGATAGGAACAACTTTATTGAACAAACGACTTACACCTGACAAATTGAACAACACTTACTAAAAACAAAAGCCGCACAAGCACTCACAAGGTGCAGGTGCACATCCAACATTACGAACATTTTGCAGAATATCAAAATTATTCAGAACGACTTTCTGCACCCAGTGGACTAGGTTTAAACCCATTTAGAACCGAGTTAACGCGGTCACAATTAGCAGAGCGTTAGTTTCAAATTAAACTGTTTTTTTTTAACACCCTGTATATGTTCATTAGTGTTACCATAGACTAAATGATAAGTATTGGCATTTCAAGTTAAGATTGCAGCGCCAGTTGAACTAAAATCGGGCAACCCGTTTCTAACCTAACATAATAAACAATATGACACTGTCAAGACACAAAGTAATAACATACGTGTTCGAGCATTTTTCTGAAAGATAATTCTCTGAAATGTAATCGAATTTATTCCATACTTTATGGACACACTGTATAACGGTAACTACCATGCTAACAAATGGTTGAAAAATTAGGTGTACCTACTGACTACAGTGCTGCAGTGGGTATGGTCTTAACTTTTAAAGGGTTTGTAAAAACTAAAAAGTAAGGGATCTGCATTACTCTATGGCATATTTTGTATCTTTTTACAAATATTTGTACAACAACTTAAAATATTATATGATCTCAAACCTTACAGAAATATTTATTTTTGTTGACTGCTTGATACTAAATGTATGTTTTTGAAAAAGTAGAAACTTTGGGATACTCTGGAATTACCAGGGGAATTACGTACCTACTTCTTAACTCAATTTTTTTATTACTCAACTGTTATACTAATTTACTTAATGGAAACCCTTCAGAAATTATAAGAAAAATATTTTTTATATAGGAGTTTCACATATATTATAAGTGATATGTGGTGTACTGTATATTTTTTTGTGGTGTGGTGTACTGTAAAACATTTTTGACACGTCGAAATTAAAGTCACAGAATGATAGATTCCGAAAAGCTAGGATAGAAACAGGAAGCCGTTTTCTCTATCTTAATCGAGTTAGGTTCTATTATACTCCAAAATTTAAAAAAATTGTTTGTCAACAGTTGACATCTAAAACATTGGAACATCGTGATACATAAAGGTAAAAAAATGGCGGTTCTCATTTGAAAATGTCTACTGGAAGGTCATATTTCAATTTTAAGACACTTATCAAATGCGCGTTTAAAAATAATAAGATACTTTTTCAAGCATTTTTCTGAAAAATAATTTTCTAAATTTTCCTTTCCACACTGTATATATAGGATTATTTGTAATTATTAATTTCAGACGCGATAGAGCATACCGAAAATACATAAAACTCGAATCAGTTCCTGGTTTATTCGTTAATTGGGACGACGATTTGGGTGGCGCCTGTCAGGAAAAAATCACAGTGCAGTATCCCGGTTTGTTCGAACCAGACCGGACCGAACTCATCAAACACATTAAACGCTTAGGCGAACTCTGCTTAGGCGAAATTAAAAACGAACCTTCTTCATCACTCAACATAAAAACTGAACCCATGGAAAATACACAGGCGCCTCAGAAACTAAACGGTAATATTATCAGCAAACAACCATTTAAACTTGTCCTTATATCCAAAATACTCACTTTAGGTTCGTTGATCAACAAATCGTCACCGCATGACGATATGGAAGTTTGCCAAGAGCTACTGCTGTGCACTACCGACTCTGACACTTGTCCGGTTCATTCTTATAGTCACAACAGTTCAAAATGGGCCTTTTTCCATAACAAAGAACAGATTGGGAGTTTGGTAGCGGCATTAAATAGCCGGGGTTACCGAGAAGGAGAATTGAAGGAAATTATGAAACTTGAGGAGCCTGAGTTGGAGAATCTAGTGGCTAGAACTCCAGTGGCATTGCTGAATCCGACGATTGAGGTTAAAAAAGAAGAGAAACCTTTTGGCAGAGTAAACGGAAGCACTAAGAAGAAGGATCGGTGAGTTTGTTGCTACTTTGTTTTTATTTACAACAGTATACATTTATGGAAAATTTATTGAAAATTAATGGTAAGAAGAGAGAACCAAACAATCAGTCACAAAACAAATAAAAAACTTATCTTGTGACTTGTGACCAACTGTCAAATGACGTCTCATCCGTTGCGCCAGACCGCTAATCAAACTGAAGTTTTTCCTTATCTTAGTGAGAACATTAGTTTACAATAGTTCTGTTTTGCCACCTACACAGTATTGAGGAAAGTTAAGTTTCTGTATGTGTAAGGGGAGAAAAAACATTCTTATGTGTCAATTAATACCGACATTTTGAGGATTATTAAATAGCTTAGTTGTTTTCTCCTGTGTATTCAGAAAAAAGCAATTATTTCGTTTTATTTATTTTTGAAGTTACACACCCCACAAAAATTATCGCATTACTAAAGTGTTTCCAAAAGTTTGAATTTTTCTGAATGTTTTGATCAATTTGGATGTTTTTTGGATTATATTGATTGATTCTTCAGAAATAATAATCCATATATGAGTAAGGTTAGCAAAAGACAGAAACATATTGATTGACATTAACAGTGCTTTAGATGTTTGTTAAATCAGTGTTATTATTTTACTTGAATTGTGCAGGCTGGTGTTGGTAGTGATTCTGGACTGTGTATGTTATTTTCTTGATGGTAAACCTGCAAAGTAAGGTTACCGAAAATATCAAAATATTAAAAACACACAACTCGCAAAAAATAATAACTAAATCGATAAATTTAAATTGTCAGAGAGAAAGAAATTGTCAACAAACGTCAAGAAACAAAATTATAAATTTGAAATGGCGTTGCGGGCAGCGAGAATGTCGAATTTCTTCGAATTTTAACGATTAGTTAAAGAACAAACGTTCATGACTACAAAATTACTTCTCGCTCAGTTCACAACTAATAGACAAAGAACGACAATTATCAAATATATTACGTCACTGCCGCTAGCCCTGGGATAAATCTTATTTGCGCAGTACACTGACAAGCCTGTCTGTATCTCGTTAAAAAATCTTATTAAACTTAAATTTTATTCAACAAAAAGGTTGAATAAAATTTGTTGTGGAGAAGACTGCGTCTTTTTTCATTTTGTATTTTGTAAAAAATAAAAAGAAATGTGCTGCAAAAATTGATATAGGAGCATCAACAAACTGTTAATTTGAATTTGCATGACGTTAGGTTGTCATAGCCTAATTTTATTTTATTTTTTCAATATACGCATTTGCATTAGCAATACCTAAGTCTGTAGAATCAGCTTGTACAAAAAAATTAATATCTTCTCAAATAACAGAGATAATTAAACTAGAATAAAAAGTCTGCTATTAATTTTAACATGCTGATATTGTTGATACACTCTACAGTGTTACAAATTTTCCAACCAAAAACTCATTTTAAGCTCTATAAGATTTGTATCCTCTATGGATTTTTCAATGTTTATAATGTTTATTAACGCACCTAAAATGTGATAACTATTTAATTATTCATTACTTAATAATTTCATTCATATTCTACTTGTTACGTAAAATAGTATAACTATTGTTTCACAACGGACGTTTTGTTATTTCAGATATGAAGACGCCAACTTGGGTTATCCTCCAGAAACTAGTTGTGAGGAAGTTCTCGAAAACGCTTTGATAGAAAACATACTAGAGATGGAAGATAAAATTCACGGCGGCGCTTTGGGCGAACTAAAAATTAAAGATCGCGACAAATGGAGAAACTGTTTGCAAAACAAAAACTATGACGAATTTGAAACAATTCCAATCGAAATGGACAACAAACATTTAAAAATCAAAAAGGATGAAGGTGTTTTACTTTGGTAGTGTGTCTAGGATTGTAACTAATGTTTTTTTTTTAAGAACGCAGCCGTTCAAACACACCTGAAATTCCCGATAAAGAGGATGAATACCAAGATCCTGGCAAATTTTTGGGTGCTACAACTACAAATGACCTAGAATTGAACGAATCTGATTGGGAATTCGATGATGTGGTGTTGCATCAGGCAGAGGACACCAAAAAGGCTATAAAGTGTCTGGCTAACGCCCTTTGTCACGTGGCCAAGGCTGTGGACCCCAAGCATTTAAAACGACCTTTAGGCCGCACCGACGTTAAAGCCAACAATAAGCACAAAGAGCCATACGATCGGCTGGATAAGTGGGTCCAGTCTCTGTTGGCGTCGACTAGTTTCAGTCAGGTTTTGTTGCATTACGGCACGTTGGATTCGTGCGTAATGTGGTCCCGTTCGGCTCTTTTGGCCCGTTGTCAAATTTGCAGAAGGGCAAAGGATTCAGAAAATATGCTGTTGTGTGATCGATGTAATTTAGGTCATCACATGTATTGTCTCAAACCTAAATTGACGGTAAGTTTTTGTTCATTTTCAGATGTAAGCATGCATAATATTTGATATTGTCAAGGGAGTTTTTATAATTAATTGCTTTATTGGCTTATGCATATCAAGTGTATGGTAATATGAATAATCGAGTATTAAATCTGAATAGATATGGCCCAAAGTAATTTTATCCATTATGGACAACAGAATTTTGAATATTTTTTCTTCATTAAATTCTCAGTAATTTATCGGGAATTTTCTCTTTCCCTCTTTTTTATTCGTCAGTTGTAAATAAATGCTTGTCTTTTACCTATAACTATTCAAACGAAAGAAACTTGTCTGTCAATACATGTAATCTAACAGCACAGCTAAATGATGGTTGATATAAATAATATTGCTTAATATTCAATCGTAGATTCCAATAATAAATTGAAAATTATGGCTTTGCAGCAATTTACGCAATGGAATTTTGGACGAGTCGTTCGGTGTTTTAAACTCAAATCATCAAACGAAAAAAAATTCAATTTTTTAAACTGTAAAACAACTTTTCCACGTGGAAAAGCTTGAAAATTACATTCAAATCAACGTTGTTAAAGTCAAAACTCTTGATTCAGTCATTTGGCAACGTCGAAAACACGTTTAACTTGTCTGGTTCACAAAACGTAGACCACTTTAACGAACTGAAGTGGCTATGACGTTTAAGACAGAGTCCTATAGTGATCTGACATCTGTCAAAACATTAAACAGTGCCGTGAAACAATTTTCTTTTGAATGCACTGACACTGATCAAAAAAGCATTACTTAAACGTCATTTTATCCGTCGAATTTAAAATCCGATTTTTCGATTGCTAATCGATTTGTTCTTATGAATGCGGCCACTGTAAAATGTCGACTAGTCGCGTCTTTTTAATGAATCACCCCGCAAATTGTTATTCGTAGCTCTGTGGTCTAAATTTAGTAGTTGTCACGTTAAATGATAGTTCAACACGTTAAATTTGACAGTTAGGACACTTAATGACCGTGTCTGAAATACAACTAATCTTTCCTGTAATACAAGTGACTAATCTGAAATACAACTGCCATTTCTGAAATCAAAGTTATATTTCTGAAATCTATCTTATGGATTCTAAAATTGAACTGAAACTAGATGTGTAAATGGTGTAGACATTTTTTATTGTAAAAGCTTGTTGGAATTACTATTATTATAATACATTTTAAAGGGAAAGGAGAGTTACGGTTTTTTTGGACTAAATATGCATTCATTTCATCAATGCAGGAATTTTTCTTTCTCTTCGTAATCACTGTAACGGACGTGAAGACCATTGAATAAGTTTTTTGAGACCTTGAATGTAATTATAACTTCAAAACATTGGATTACAGGCTGTTCCTAAAGGAGACTGGTTCTGTGATAAATGTAAAAAAGAAAAAGTGAAACAAGAATTGCTGCTCAGTCCACGGCCTGTAAAAAGGCGCCGGCGAATTTTTGTAGAAGAGGAAGTGGACGAGGAGGAGGAGCACGATTCGGGCAACGAAGACGGAGCTGAAGAGGAACAGAGCGGCACGTCAGAGGGTGTCAGTGAGAGTGAGGAGTATGATAGAGAGTAAGTTTTTTTCTGGCTTTAGTTCAGTCAGCACGTAATAATTTAAAAAATGTAGAGATCTTTGCAAAACCTGCGGGTCGGGTGGCGATATGGTTACGTGCGAAAAGTGCGACGCTAGTTATCACAAGGAATGCGTCGAACCGCCTTTGAGAAGGCTTCCTAGATCGCCGTGGAGTTGTCCGAGTTGTTCCAATAAAAAAAGAAAACATTCAGAACCCAACACGAAGAACACGAATGGAAATGGAAATAGACATCAACACGAAGAAAATGGATTTGATACTGATGGTGAGTCAAAGATTGTATTTCAGTTTCAGATTGTACAATGTCATTTAAAGTCAACAAAATTATTGCATTAATCTATACAGGGTGGTCCAGTTTTAAATGTCAATAATCCACTATCCGATAGTTTATCAAAAAATAAGTTGACATACATTATGACATTTTGCCGAAAAACGCTTCCTAAGGAAGATACAGTCCTCCAAAATTTAGTTTAAAAATTCGTTTTTTTGTTATAACCGTTGGAGCAATTTTGATTAAATTTTCATCAAGTACTTATGAAATGAATGCTCATTATGTGATGTGAATGACGTTTTGTCAAACTTGTTCAGTGGCGTAGATACAGGGAGATGGTGTTCATTTTCCCACTCTATTTTCTACGCTGACTGGATATTTCACAAAAATTACAGTTTTTTAATTTCCGTCTTCAATTTAAAGAAAGATGTATCTGCTGTCAAATTTTGATTCAAAATTCTTTTTACGAGATAACTGAGTTATTACGTTTTAAAACCCAAGAAAAGAGGGATATCCGGGCAGCAAAATATCATTTTATAAAAATAAATCTGCCAGAAGTGGATTCTCCTTCAAAAAATAAGTTGACATGTTTTTTCGTCATTTTATAAAACAACTCATACTAAGAGACATACAGCCCTCTAAAATTCGGAAAAATCGTTGTTTTTTGTTATAATCTCAGACCATTGAAAGTGAAAACCGATCAATTTTTTTTTTCAATAACATCACGTAATGAGTATTAATTATATTTAAGACTAATTTGGGCAAAATTGCTTCAACGGTCTGACAGTTATGACAAAGAACCGATTTTTTTTGAACTGAAATTTTGGACTGTATCTTTCTTAGGAAGCATTTTTTACAAAAATGACATAATGCATGTCAACTTATTTTTTGATGGGCTATCGAATGGTGAATTATTGACATTTAAAACTGGACCACCCTGTATAAAAGAATACATACGTGAGCACTTTTTAATGTTGATCTGTTACACTACTCTATTTAACAAAAGAAAACATTAAAAAGTTGAATTAATTCAAAATCACCTTTGCAAATTTGTTTTGGAAATTACTATAATTAATAACGATAAGTGTTTGTTGCATAGAAGGCGCCAATATTAATGTGATTGGCTTGTCGTACACCCAGAGGCGATGCGCAGCTAAAGCGAGTCGTAAAATCCACGCATTCGCTCGATTGCTGCGCGATACCAACTCGAGGTCGCCTAACTATAACGAAAGCGGTGGGTTAAATCACCCATAATTCAGATTAGCATCATTTTTATTTGTATCCACTAATGCCGTTATGTTTTACCCTTTCTTATCATTTATCTGCTTTAATTTCTTTAATCCGTAAAGCATCACATCAATAAATTTCATATTAGCTAGATATTTTAGTATTCTGCATGTTAGCTGTATGTGTTTGTTACACTTTGAATTGGCTGAAGAACATCAAATCAAGATTATGGACACTCACTGCTAACATTACTTAACACATTGCAATTTAATGACACTTCGTCATGTTACTACTTTGGCGATGATTATGTAGTAACTTGATGACATTGTTCTTAATTAAACGATATTATGATTTTAAAAAGGACCATTTAGCGTTTGCGTTGCCCCAATATGTAATCAAACGCGTGTAAATAAATGCGTATTTTTAAAGTCAACATTAAGTTGTGATGAATGACGTCAGAGAATGGTTTTGTTGAAGTGGTCTTGAGATGTGTTGGAACTAACTAGCTGGTTGGCAACATTTTTCTTGTTGACTTCAAAAATGGGATTTTGTGATCGATGACACTACTGACAGAACTGATATTAATTTAAAGAAAACTAATTATTCTGTAGTATTTATATTTGGGGTTGTTATTGTTATGATTTATGAATATATTTTATTTTTTTTCCGATTTTCAGATTCCGATATTGAAGATGAGGTAGTGAACAAACGATCATATAGACGAGACGAACAACGGGACGATTTACCGTTGCACAATGCAGGTCTACATGAACTGCTCTCGGACGTCATGAAACACGAAGCTGCTTGGCCATTCTTGCGACCGGTCCAACCAAAAGAGGTAATGAAATTGACTATGAAGTAATTCAGTAAGAAATTTAGTTGGTCATCATATTTGGGTCAGGTTTTTAGGCAGGAAATTTTATGACATAAACATTTGGAAAGATTTATTACTAACGCCACACCTTTTTGGCTTAAAGTAAATTTGCTTGATGCTACAATAAAAAAATACAGAAAATATTGAAACAAGCACTTAGAAACTTTTGTTAGGTTTAAACTACAGTAAATGGTCTTCTGCGTTTCTTGTTTATTACACAAAATTGAACAGCTAAAAATTGAAGTGAAGTTGTTTGATTGCAAAAATAACTGGAAAGTGTATTCAGTGCTTAGAAAAATACAAAATGTATTCATGTATACCCTGATTATTATAACTAGTTGCACGTCATAACACAGTTGATTCTATTGCCAACCGAACTTAATGGGCAATACTTTTACTTTTTCGTGTCCGGAATAAGCTTCTCGGCCCAGTATTGGGCCACGTCCAATGCTTCGGGTTTGCCTATAGCCATAGGTCGTCGAGGGAACACCGTATGGGGCAGTTTGGGCATGTCAGGAGATGTTCCATTGTCTGTACTGCGCCACAGTCACACTTGTCGTCATTTGGCTCGGATAGTCTCCATTTGATCGAGTTTGTTTTTACAGGTGCGACACCAGTTCGAATGCGATTTAGCGTCGTCCAGATTTTAAAGTCACTTAAGACACCACTGGGCGGGTCCTCTGAGAGAGGATAGTTGGCTGGTGGTTCATCCAATGGATCTTTAAGAAATCGGTTCTGGATTTTAATCTGTGAGATGATAGGCAGCTGGTGGTAAATAGGGGATAGTCGAAGATTTTTTAAAACTTTTCAGAGTGTTTGTGAGCTGTTCTTCTTAATTTGGGATCGCTGAAACCTGCAGCTCTATACAGGTTCCCCAGTTCTGTGGGCTTCATGCATCCCGTCCCCAGCCTACAGGTCTCATTGAGGTTTATGTCGACTTTTTTGGCATGCGCCGATCTTGGGCGGTGGTTCTGAGGGCAGTTGGTTTGGCGCCCTATTTGCTATTCTAATATGAACTTGAACGGCTTTTTCATTGCCTCAAAACATAAGCGAAAATGCAATGTGTTGATGCCAACTGTCAGTGAGCATGACAATCAGAAGAATTATTTTGTTTACGTTCAAGATTTGCTGTAATTGGTTTATTTCATATCGCACGCTGAAGATTGTCTGTGATTGGTCTATTTCATATCGCACAGTTGCGGAAAGTCTAGGATTCTGTATTCGTTCAACCGTTGGCAATTGCCTACTTATCCGTTCTCTAAACTGTTAAGGAATGAACCAATATCCCTGTAGGAGTAGAAAAAAAATATTAACAGTAAAACTGTATTTTTAGGTAGTCTGTTAAATATCATTGATTCAAAAACATTTCTGTATTTCATCAGCAAATTTTGGTTTATTGTGCTGAACAACTTCTTACACGTAAATGGTGCAATTTCAGTTTAAGACCCGTTCTACAATGACAGTATATGTATAGCCCTATTCTACAGATGAAAAATTTGACATAAGTGGATAACACGCATTTTTTATACTGTTATCTGAGGAATACAATTTATATCAATATTCCCCATTTAACCTTTGCAGTAGCTCTTACGGGAAGCGAAATCCCTGTATAGAGAATCGAATCTTGGACATACTGTACATAGTGTTTGAGACAAGAAAATCTTGGATCATTTGTGTATCTAACTTTTCTTCAATATAAAAAATCACACTTTTGGTTCTGGAATAGGTACTTTACTATTTTTAGAAAAACCTTCTGTCACTATACTAAAACATAATCTGAAATATGCATGTATGTGCAATATTTATAACAGTCTGTATGTTGATAATCATAGGTACCCGACTACTACGAAATCATAAAGGAACCTATGGACTTTGGCACGATAAAAAACAAACTAAATATGGGTAATTACAATTCTGACGGTCAAGTGATGAGGGATATAGGGTTGATTTTTGAAAACTGCAATACTTACAATTCCAGCGAGGATGAAGTGTATAAGTAAGTCAGTTTTAGTAAAAACTACTGTGGTTTTACTTATTAGTTTTGCATCTGCAGATGTGGCGTTCAACTGTCCTCGTTCCTATGCAGAAAAGCTACTGAATTAGGCTTTTCGGTTCCACCTGGACTCTTAAATGAGGACGACGATATGGACGCGCTTCACACGGCGAAAAAGAAGCGGATAAAGTAAGTCTCTATGCCTGTTTGAGTCAATATATAGAGAGAAAATTTCTAGTTTTTAAATATACGAATTTCCAGACAGCTTTGATGTCCTGTTTACTTTTAGTTTATTATGCTCGGCGTTTTTTAAAGTATATTTATTAATTTTTGGCGCCAAATTCGTTTAATAGGTTTTGATTTGATTTTTTCATGTTTTAAGTTATTTCAACTATTGATCGTATTGATAAGGAATCATTAATATTATAAATGGCTGAAATAACGTTATGTTATTTTTAACTGAATATTACAGTCGGCTGTGTTAAGCAAAATATCAATTAAAATAGAGGATAAATTAACTGTGTTTTGTTAATATTAATTTTCTGTTGAGGCTATCTTTGTTCACAATGTGAATGTTAGTGAAGGAAACCTACTTTATTACTTTTTTCACTTGGTTTTCTTCCACTTACCACTACTGAAACCTGATCGATCTGTTACTACTTTAGAGCCTGTAAATAGTTCGTTACTCAGTTAAGTTGTTTCACAATTATTTTTTCTCAACTTTCAATAAAGACAACTTTGATTAGAAATGTTTTTTTTTATCAAATTTACCTTAACAAGCTGAAACTAATTGAAACTCTACTTCTTGTGTTTTTCCATGTCGATGTCCTGCGCGATTTGATCGATGGAATAGTAAATTAGCTTCGATTGCATTTCTGGGGTGATTGCCTTCAGTACTTCCCTAGTGACGTATTCGATTAGGTTCCGGTGTTGAATTCTTTGTTTCACTAGATTGACAGCTACTTGATAGTCTAAACGTTTTTTTACTTCTTCGTATGCGATAATTTGTCTGTAAATACAATAATTATTAATTAAGCTTTAATCCACGAGAAAAAATGTACACTTAAGGCGCAGTCGGGAGTTACATTTTTCCGAGAAGATTAAAGGCCGTTATTCCCCGAATTTAATTTAACGTTTTATCATAAACTAAATGATAAGTACAGACAACCAGCGCAATGTAAATAAAGTGGCACCCAAAAAGGAAGCCGTTTACGCTTCAAGGGTAATGTAGAAAGCCAACTTTTGCAGTAATTCCTATAATCCGCTTTCTTTTGACTGCGTAAGAAAGCTTGATTTTTCCAAATAAATTTGAGTTAAATTACTGGTATTTTGAAAAATTAAACTGAAAAGTAGTTTATTTGTCAACAAGCGACCGAGACAGTTTACAAAATCGGCATCATAAAAAAATGAGTGAGAATCTCTTTATTCCTGCTGAAATCCAGCAAGAAGCAACTTTATGTCTGCTACCAGCAAAAAGTAAAAGTGTATACAAGAAGAAATTGGTGGAATTCAACAGCTGGAGAAAAAAAAGGGGTAAAGCAGAAGGAGCAATTACAGAAGAGATTCTATTATCCTATTTTTTTAATGTGAAGAAACGGTTTGCTGCCTCCTCAATGTGGACAAAATATTCGATGTTAAAAGTGCATAGAAGTATTGTGATACTTCGAAATATGGTAAACTTACTTCATATAAAGAAATTACAAACCGAAGAGGGCAAAGATACTGGAGAGAGAGCAAATTGAAGAATTTTTTAGAAAAGCACCGTATCAGGAATGTTTACAAGTTAAGGTAGGAAGTTCACGAAGTTAATATTTCAATTTACATATGAAATGTTTTATTTTGAACTATTTACAAGTTGCAATGATCATATGGACGTCGCAGGCTTGTCGATGCAACGAATTAACCTTTTTTGGATATCAGCCAATATAAATGCAGTTACTTCCACGTGCTCATTCCGAATACGAAAACAAACATTTCAAGAAGTTTCACGATTATTGAAGAAGCTAAAAACTGCTGATGGGAGATTCTTCTTGCGATATGTGGATGGAAAATGTACTGCACAACCTATAAGCGTCAACACAATTTCGAAAACTTTTTCAAAAGTGGCGTCGTTTCTTGGACTCCCTGATCCAGAAAGTTTTACCGGACATGGAATGAGGCGCTCTTCGGCAACATTATTGGCCAATGCTGGAGGCGATATTACCACTCTCAAGCGCCACGGAGGTTGGAAGTCGAGTACGGTAGCGGTAAGTTATATTGAAGATTTATTGTACAGCAAAATGGCAATTGCTGAAAAAATGCAAGTATTACCTAAAGACCGCAAAGTTGTTGGCCTTTCCAGTTCTTCAGAAACTCCAAATCAAGTGGATTCGAAAACTGCTGACCAAAATAAGTTTGTTTTTGACATAAATGTTATTGTTAATAATAATTCCAAATAAAATACTATAGAATCGAAGGGTGTTTATAGAAAAGTGAAAGCGGAGTGAGAACATGAGGAAAAAAAAATTTGATAAAAATAGGTACCAACTGACTTTGCAGGTAAGCGTAGTGTTATGAGTTTAATACACGACAGTGTATTAGAAGGCCTTTAATACACTGTCTTGTATTAGAAGGTGAAAGCCAAACAGACGTATTAAACCTTCTTAATATACCGGTCGTGGATAAAATATTTTATACGAGATGTTCCTGAAATTTGCAGTATAATATTGCAAGTTATTGTGTAAGTACAGGGTGTTTCACGATAAATGTGTCATATTTCAGGTCTTGATAGTGGATTAGAAAATAACCCAAGTTTGCTATATTAACTACGGTCCAAAGTAGTTTCATTAGCAATATGTGAACCAAATTTATTTTAATATGTAGCCATAATCATTTGTCAGAAAACTCTTTGAATAGAGGGAGGTTTCTGCTATAAAAGACTTTCTAGTTCCTTCTAAGTCTGAACTATTGTAATTTTAGAACACTTTGTGATGCATCAGCTATGTGGTTGCATTAATCTTGATTATTTGAAAAGTTAAACCTATTTGCTACAGGATAATTTGTTTTCCAACTTTATTCTAGATGTAACATACCTTTTTCGAAACTCTTCCTCTAGCTGTAATTGCACGTTTTCTCTTTTAGCGTCACATAGTAAAAGTTGTCCCTCTGCTATATACTGGGCATGCAATTCGTCCAAAATCTTCTCATCCAACGCTTTTTTTTCATTCTCCCTTCCTATAAGATATTTTTGTGACTCTTTTGCTTTTTATCGTATTATTTTGCTTTTCGGTACCTTCATTCCAAGATTTTTCATACTCGTCAATACCTTTGTCTAGATAATTAGCAACGTCCTTCCCCATATACTTAATTCCAAGTACGCACACCAAAAACATCGATAGTCCAGTATAAAATTCGTGTTCGAGCACGTAGTACTCTTTGCTAACTAGAAACGTTCCGAATGTGAAAAGGAACGTCCAGAATCCGGTCACGCCAGTTTTGGGCATGAAAGCGTTGCACCAGCTCTCAGGAATAAATGCGAAGTAAACCTAGCACAGTTTAATTAAGTAATTAAGGTAATACTTTATTGCAAGATCGGAAAAATCATCCAGACAACACATTAGACAGTCAAGAGTGTAAAATTTTGCACTCTCATAGATAGAAAACTTGATTACGTATAAAAGGTTTTAATTTACCTTTGCTGGTTCCTGTCTAACAGGTCTGGGAACGGAACTAGAACCACTACCACCAGATCCTGATATATCTCCACCACCTTTCGCATTATTTCCATCAACTTTTGTATTTGAAGATACCTCACCTTTGGGTTGTGGTTTCGCAGTGCTCCCCTCAGGAGGGCAGTTCACAGCTGTTGCTTCCAGTTGCCCAAAATTGTACGAGTACCAATCATCGGGTTTGGTTGGCATGTCAATGGATTCCGGAATTCGAATTGAGCCATACTTAACAGACGCAACAGGTTTTCCTAGACCCGTATAGAAAGCATTACATTCTTTAGACAAGCGGATTCTTATTTGGGCGTCCTGTTCCTTTTCGATTGTCACTTGCTGGATAACGCGTTTTTCAAATTTAGTGGAATCGGTTGAATTATCTTTAGAATCTTCATTTTTGTTTGCGATTTGTGGCGTAACGGTTATAACGGGTTTATTGTCGCCATACAGTCTGTTTAGGTGTTTCGTTAAGTTTTTAATGTGTAAAATGCGTAAAAATGACATTTTTTTTTGGTAACGTCATTAAAATAATGCATTGAAGGTGGAATAAGGTAAGTAAATTGATTTTTTTTTGTGTGGAAAGGTGAGAGAAACAGACTGTAAATACAAGTGAAACGAAGAGTACTACTACTTGTTGAATGCTCCATTTGTTGTTTTATCCTATTTTATGTTTATTTTTAGGCACTCTGAACTGGTTAAATTTACAAAGTATTTCAGTTTAAAGTATCAGTTCAATAAAAATTATTTAAGATTAAAATTTGAACAAAATGCAATAAAACATAAAAATAAATTTATAGAAAAAACTTACATGTGAGCTATTTTTCTTTTTATTATTCCGTAACTTATTGAAAATAACTACCTAAAACTCTTCATTTAAAGGTCTCAGCAAATGAACTATTTTAAATTGAGTCTCTGTTCTCTGTTATATTTTATGTATTCCCTCATAATAGCCATAAATAGGGAACTTGACAACAAAATATTCTTTATTTCATAAATTTGGATTCATACTTTCATTAATAGTTTAGTATTAATTATCCTTTGTATTACAAAAATTAATTAATAATAAAATTTATTAAGGTTGTCACGTCGAAACAGGCACACACGTGACGTCACTCTGAATATTGAATAGTGACCGAGTTTGGTGTTTGACATTGGCAAACCATCTAGTTGACATTTCTTCTGCCATAAGTCTCTTTACTGTCAAATATCAAATGGAAAGTCTTTGTAAACATCAATAAAAAAAAACAAAATTTAAAATTTCATAATATTTAAATATTATGTTTTGGGTTTGCAGTTTCAACATTTCTCATTGAATTTAAGTTCGAATAATATAAGAGCGAATATAGAAAATTGCCAGAATACCAGCCCCCACAAATTTCATAAGACAGGACCAGCTACTCGAAAATTGAAATGGATCCAGAACAGTACAAAGAAGTAATAAACATTATCGAGAACTATAGGGGTTTAACAAAAAACTGCAGCAAAACGCTAGAAGAAACCTTTCCCAAGTGAGTAGATCAACATAATTGTAATTCTAATCAATGCTGGCCATATGCCATATATTATTCAGAAATTCAGACATTATAAGTCTCTCTCTCCTTAACAGTAGTTGCTATTTGTGCTAAATATCAAAGTTATTAAATAATAATTGTAATAGAATCTATAACATTCTAAAACTGGCTTTTTGGGACTGTCTGTAGTATTTTCTTCAAACTTACTATTAATTTTTACCACAACTTTACTAGTTAACAATTAATGTTGTTTCTTCACACATTTTATTTTTTAAAGTTTTTAGCATAGGAAGGGAGAAAATTTTTCTTCACATGTAGTGTGTGAGAAAGTAAATTGTGCCTGTCTATAGATAGTTTCATCTGCAGTCCAGTTATATTTGGCATTTTTTTATGTTATAAATAATTATAGTACTTCTTTTCAATCTGTTTCTATCATTTTTCCAGTTTTTATACCATGTTTATCAGTTTTTCTACAGGCAACTGCCATACCACGCTGGATATACCGGTTCCCGTCCGATCACCGCAGTCAAGCAGCGTAGGGCGTGGTTAGTACTTGGATGGGTGACCGCCTGGGAACACCACGTGTAGTTGCCTTTTTTATTTTTATTTTTTGTAAATTAGCTTAATTTTAATTTTTTTTTTGGAAATTAGCTTAATTTTTATTGAAGTTAAAGGCAAATACCGATTAATAATAACTTTTTTTTGCTTCTACTTGCTGAAATGCTATGACAACTCCTCAATTTCTATTAACTCAAAATGCGGCGACATTAGGGTTTCCAGATCCGTCAACTCCATTTTCTCAGTGGAAATAAAAGGAATTAAAAAGATTATAATTTGTTATTCCTGAATTTTAATGCATTTCAATCTCAAATTTTAATGTATATCTCTCTGCTTCCCTCAAATTGCGACATTTGTACTGTTTCTTTAAAGATGTTTTTATTTGACAACTGCTAACTTGGGAGCTAGAAATTTCGTCCAAATATCAAAATATAGCCCGTAACTGTGTGACCTTTTTTTTAACTTAATACAATTTTCTTTCCAAAATTACAAATAATCGAGATATTTGATCGAAAATAAAGCAGTGCAAGTGAACATGCTTTTTAAAGATCACACTTTGACAGCTCCTAACTTGATTCCTGTGACAGTAAGGAGGTTCGTTCTGACGTCAAAATGTAGCCAAAAACTTCTGCTTTCTTTTGTCTAGACAAAGTTTTTATGAAAAAACACTAATAACTGAGAAACCGGTCTAAAACACTGTTGTGCCAGAGAAACTGAAATACAAAACTTTAGTATACTTCCGTTCAAAGATTTTCATAAACTCATAAACTCAAACTGTCTCAAAGGGGGTGATTTCGAGCAGTATCAGACCTAAAATCTCCAGTTATTTTTCTAGTTAATATTTACCAAAGGAGAAATCGTCCAAAAAAAATCTTAATTTAAAAAAAGTCCTTAATCTGACAACTCTGGGGGACAAAATGTTTTTGTTACACTAAAGGCCCATACTTCCACCTCTGAGTAAATTTATTCTTAGGATAATTTCTATAGAATTGACAGAATTGATCAATAGTAGCGTTGGATTTTAAGGTTTCTATAGAAAATTACACTACATAACAAAGTTTGGTCCCATCGGCTAAAAGTGTTTTTTGGGTTCCCTAGGTCCCAAGTAGTGAGAGGCGACCATTGGAAGCTCTCGGAAAATTAGAAAATGGCACTTCTTAAGTTTTTGCCCTATATTTTAGCGAGGGGAAGAAAGGTGTCGGTGTTTTGGTCAATGTGAGGTTCTAGGAGGGTCAGGAGACTTTAAAGGAAGTTAACCCAAGATTTTGGTAGGTAGGGTTGCCTAACCCATAATCTACTTAAATTAGTCTATTTTTGGCCAATTTTTACTCATTGTAAGGGTTTTTAAAAGATTTTTTTAGGATGACTTAATAATTTTATTTTTTGACCGGGCCTGGGCAAAAGAGCGAAGAAAGGTCCAGAGTAAATAGAAAAATTATTGTTATATGTTATTATTATAAAAAAAAATTGTTATAACAAATTGCGATGTTGCCAATTTTACAAGAGTGAAAATAAAACAGGTTAATGAATAACACTCAGCAAACGTAAAATCTACTAGAAAATTGCAAATTTGTGTCAAAAAACAGATTATTGACAATTTTCTTTACTGCAGCAACTTAATATACCTATTGCCGGTAAATGTAATATTATTAGAGGTTCTTGGGGCAGTTTCTTTATTTTTAATTTCTTCTCTTGTTGATGTAAACTAATTGTGAAAGTTATCGAAACAAATACTACTAAACAAATCTTTGAAATTAGTAAAAATTGACTTAAAATGGCCTAATTTAAGTAGATTATGGATTAGGTAACCCAACCAAAATCGCGGGTTGGCTTCTTTTAAAGTTCCTTAACCATCCTAGAACCTCACATTAACAAAAACACCGGAAATTTCTGCTCACTGCTAAAATGTAGGGAAAATTTTGACAAAAATTCAAAAAGTGCGTTTTCCGATTTTTCTGAACTTTGGCTCTCTCATTGGCCGTTTCTCACTATTTAGGACCCAAGAAACTAAAAAAAAACACGTTTTGCCAAACATGACTATGAATGAATAATGAATAAAATTGTACCCACTAGTTCAACAATGTAATTTATTTTTAGTATCAGTGGAGACACTCTGTACAGCATTTTAAGTACAGAGTACCAAAGAAAAATGCGATGGAACTACGGTAAAACCCAAAACAATCGCAACAAGTTCTGGGACATGTTCAAAAAGGGAATGGATAGCAAAGAATCACCGGGAGTTTTGGTTAGATTGGCCGAAACTTTTGATGTTCCACCTTGTTTAATGGCAAGATTGATTCTACAAAAGCACTTTGATGATCAGGAGGATAAAACACCGGATAGAGAAGGCCCTATTAATATAAATAAATATTTGAAAAACACCTGCCTCATAACTGATCCAGATTTGGCTTATGAAGTGTTTTTGGTATGACTTAAATTTACTTGTACTGATTTTTAAATAAACATTTTGTTTTTAGTGTACAATTTTTGACAATCTTTACAGCCCATTGGCTGACGCCATGAAAATGTAAGCATTTTTTTTAAAAACCACATAATAATAATTGTGGTTTTCATTCATTAAGGTCTTTGGGACAACAATACGAAATTCGGTTGCACAAAGAAGCAGTCCAACTGGGTCTAGCTTTTCGAGATGAGGAGTACCTTAGAAAATTCGGCTACGATAAAACTCCAGATTTGAAACTGGAAGTGCCAGTGGCCGTTGATGGTTTTGTTATAAACTGGATTGAAAGCAAAGCTCTGTTTGCTAATGAAGAGGTTCATAAAGATTATATGAGGAGTCAGTACTTAAGTTACTGGAATAGGTATGTTGTTTTTTTTTCTACAATTTTTTGATTGTTTTAAATTGCATTTCAATGATATTTGGTTGCAATATGCTAATTTATGATTATGTTATCCTTTGTTCAACAATGTTGTCTAGAGTTTTGCATACATTTTTAACATTTTGCATACAACAAGATTAAAAAATCTGCATGAAAGTAAGTATACTAAAAGTGCAACAATTTCATTTTTTTGAGATTTTTTTTGTAATAATTTCAGAAAACTGTAAAAAAAAACTTGTACAGTTATTTACATATTTGTTGTAGGTTTGGTCCTGGTCTAGTAATATACTGGTTTGGATATTTGAGAACTTTAAGCGACTCGTCAGATAAAAGGTTTATTATTAGGGATCATTTGCCTATGAATATCAGAAAGCTATTAACTTCAAATTGATGAACTTTCATAATTTCTGCTCAACTAAACCAGTATTATAAGTAAGTTTATACTTAATATGTAGTTATTAAAATTAATGGAGCTATTAGAATAAATCATAGAGTAACTGAATGGTATTTTCTGATTTTTAATTTAGCACCTAATAACTTTATTTATGACATTCTAGTTTTACATGGAAATTATATGGATGACCGACCAGTCAATGTGCATGAATTATATGGAAATTTGTCAACACAATTTAAGATCATTAGAGTTTATGTTGGCTTATTTAAAGTGTAATGTCGTAATCAGCAATTGTTTTTGTGTTGATTTTATGTGTAAGTATATTTTTAAATAATTTGCCTTCTCTATACAGGGGGGTCCAGTTTTAAGTGTCAATCATCATTCGATAGCCCATCCAAAAAATAAGTTGACATGCTTTATCCATTATCATTTCCTGAAAAACGCTTCCTAAGGAAGATGCAGTGTTCCTAATTCGGTCTACTCTTGTTTTTCCCATTATAGTTCTGAGCGTTTTCATTTCGGCTACTCGAAGCATTCTTTTCGTTTTGTTGGTTTTGTCTTGAAAATAAGGATTTTTTTCAAGAAAATAAAGAAAATTTATTTATTTAATTTATAGAAAAGGTACATTTTTGTAGGGATGTCAAGTGTTTACCATTATAGTTAGTTTTAGTAGGATTGTATGTAGTTATTAAGAAAATTAACAGTATTACTTGATGAACTTCAAAGGAGGTGAAAAAGGTGGTACGTGGAGGTAGAAGGTGGGAAAAAAGGTTTTTTTTTATGGTGGTTGATTGTCAGAGAGACTTTGAGAGAGCTAAAAAAAGTCAATTTAAAAAAAGAGAAATTTGAGCAAAAATCAGACTTTTGAAGATCAGGGGATCTTAGAAAGCTTTTTCCTTCCGGAACGAAAGTTACTGGGTGTAATACCGAGTGCTACCAGCAATTGTACCGTCTAGTCCACGTTATGACATGGAGCAGATTGTGATAGAGGACCTATTCCAGAAGTGGTTAAATCGATAACCGAGGAGGCCTCCCGGCTGTTACCGAGGTACAGCCTTTGCAGTTAAAAATCCACCTCAACGCAAAAGAAGAAGATTGGTCAACTGACGGTTTATTTTGGACAATTTGGACTCTTTGACGAAGAGTATTAGTTGTAAGTAGTTTGTAATTTTTTGTATTAAAGACATTTGTAGTTTCAATGATATATTTAGAAGCAGGATTTTTAGGTAGAAAGTAAGTTAGATAGGTTTAGTTATTTACCTTAAAAATAACTTGGCATCCCTATTATAGAATTTTTATTCAAGCTTATTTATTTAAATTTTCTTTATTTACTAGATTATTAGAATGTATGGTCAGGGTGAATCTGATGCCAGTTATGATGATATTATCATGCAACTAGGAGGTGAGGGAGATTTGAGTAAATCTCATCTTCAGGATCATAATAATCATGACAGTTTCTTCTCTGGTTTCTATTCCGTAAGTCATGATTGGCTTGATACAAGTCTTATAGATCCTGACCTTCCTATCCTTTCGCGTGTATTCGTTTGCCCATATTATCTGCCTTAAGCAGACCGACATGGCAATCGCTTTGTTGATCTGGCTTCTGAGATCCTTCACTGGGTCGTGATAACTCGACAGATCCATACCCAGATATTTGAATTGTGAGACTTGCTCGATGATTTTGTCCTGAACTACCAGCTTACATCTTACGGGATCTTTAGCAAAGGTTATGCTTATCGTTTTTTCTATAGATATGGTCATTTTCATCGCTTGGCTGACCTGGCAGAATTTGTGTAGTTGTCTCTGTAGATCGTCCTCCGTTTCCGCGAAAATAGCTGCATCATCGGCGCAGCATACCTGATTCTTTTATTCTGTCCCATTTGGTATCACATATTTAGTGATGATACTTCCTCTATAATTCTGTCCATTAAGAGATTGAACAGAAATGGTCTAAGGCTGTCACCTGGTCTGATGCCTCCTGGTGTCGGTAACTCTTCCGTATAAGTGTCTCCTGTCTTTACTTTAGTCATGTTGTTCATATTGAGACTGCGGACTGCTCTTACGATGGTGTCTGGCGTTTCTTTCACTATCAGTATAATTATGATGTCGGAGAGGCAAACCCTATCAAATGCCTTGGTCAAATCGATGACGCCAACATATGCTGGTGTATTAAACTCGATTGATTAGTTCTTCTTCTCTCTAGTTAAAATGGTTAAACGTCAATCTGAAGTTAATTTAGCTGTAGGTCTACACTTTAAGCTTTTATTGAACTTAAGTAATTGGTTTCAGGAATTTTTTACTTTTATGGCTCAATCAGTCCTGTTTATGTGTGTTGCACTATATTAAAACGATGATAGGACAAAAACGCCTCATGTGCGTTTTTTTTGTTTGCTAAATAGTTATTATTGATTTCAGAGACAATTTTTTTGTGCTTTTTGCCTAGTTAATGCTAATGATAAAAACACTTACCATAGTACATAGTAGGTGCGAGTCAACAAGCTTTAAACGTTTTTTAATAAGAACTGATTGCCATTTTAAATAATCTTTCAAGATTTTCTCGGAAAGTATTAGTTATTGCTTTCAGTAGTAAATGGAACGGAAAGTTCTCTAACTTATACAATAATTTTAGTAAAACTGTATCAGTTTGCTCTTGCTACCTGATTATTCCGGTCCAAATATAACGGCAAATCTTGTTTGAAGATGTAGTACACACAAAGTATTGATAAGCTGATAGATTAGCGACACCTGAAATTTGATTATTTTCAGCAGAAAAGGTATGCAATTTATGACAGCGACTGTTCGATTGTCACTATCAAAATAGTTTCTAGAAGGTCCAACTTGAAAAAAACTACTTTACTGTGGATAATTAAAACGTGCGTGAACCAACTGGATTTTTCCGCTGTTTCAGGTATTCTTTTCTTTATTTGTGTTATGTTTGATTGCCCGTATAATGTCTGTCTTGTTTAGAATTTAAACTAGAGAGTGTTTATTTTTGCTCAAATTTGTTATTGTTGTCTGCGTTTAATTTCGCCAACATCCAAACTGAATTTCCATTTGTTTAGAGTGTTAATCGATAATAATAAACATAAAAAAACAGCAAGCAAAACAACAAGGTTTTGGCTGCTTTCGTTTAAGGTCAATAACAGAACTTAATATGCATTATCACTTGCCATGTAGTAGTTTTTTTTGATAGGTCTATTATTTTAATTTCCAATTCTTACCGCGTTTACAGATGAGCAATTGTTTATATCTATTTTAAAATCGTACCTACTAACGGTGAATCATCGATTTAATGGAAATTAATTAAAAATAGTCTGGAACTATTTTTATAATTTTTTTACAGTGTCAATGTTGCCAGTGTTGCCACTTTTTTTTATTGTTGGTTTTTAACTTATTTGTGGGGTCATTATCATACACACATATACTATCCAAGAGATAATTGAGACAAATAATTACAGAGAAATAGTGAATAATGTCCCTTACTTTATTATGTGAATTAGGAATCTGAAGCTGAAGACATTGATTTAAAAGTCAGAACAACGGTTCTAGTGCGATTTAGGTGCCACCGTATTTTTAGTTATTTTTTGATGAAATCGTTGTCAGATTGTTTATTTTACTTACTTTTACCAAAATAAGGGTGAATCACTTTCGCACAGGAAAAACTCATATTTTCACGTTATTTCCTTTCTTATGGCATTCTCCATACTAAACATAAATGACTTATTTTTGATCGGTACCAGCACCACCAGCGTGATTGTTGAACATTTGGTTTGGTGCTTAACAACCCTAGAAACGTTGTCAAACAGAACTGCTTTTCTGTTCAAAAATAGTAAAGTCATTCTAAAAATTGATTTTTAATTTCTTAAAATGGAAGTTTTCCATATTTTTTCTCTTTTTGAGATCTTAATAATTATTGCTACATATATGAGTCGGCTACTATGGTTAGTACTAGGTTATAGCCGTGCATATTTTTCAATACATTTACAAAAAATAAATATTGTCGCTTATACTAATCGGACACTAAGGTCAGCATTGTCAACAGTAATTATAGATAGTAAAGTGTCACTTTGCATGTAAAAACTAAAAATACTTATTTAATTTACAAATTTTTAAGCTATTTAACAATTAAACCCTTCATGTTAAACGTCTTATATCGTTTTCTTGAACCTCCGGTTTGGCAACCTTGCACATTTCCAGTAGTAAGGGGGAGGAATTTTTCCTAGACTCAATGTTGCCAGGTCTACCGTTAAAACGGTATATCTACCGTTTTTGTAGTTCTTCTACTGTTCTCCTGTTTTTTGTATATAATCTACCGTTTTTAATTACGTTATTGCCATTATGTTGGTTGTGAAACTTTTCATATACTTTTTCAATTTATTGAATAGGAAATTTAATAAGGATTCTAAAAATGCCCTTAAAACAGTCATTTTCTTACTCCAAATTATTCTCTAAAACCACGTGATGTCTGTCACTATTGTCACAATTGTCAAAATGTTACTAGAATTTGCAAGAATTACATTTTAACACAGTTTTCGAAACAAGACGATTTTCTGAGATTTAATAGTTATTTTGACAATTGTCACTTCATAGTCTAGCTAAATAGTCTTCTCAAATCACGTGGCAACTGTCAATAACGTCAAAACTGTCAAACCATGCTCAAAAGTTGCAAAAATCAGGGTTTAGAAACGTTTTCTTGCAGTATTTGATATAAAACGTGTTTCTGAGATTTATGACAGTTATTTTGCCAATTGTCACGTGACCGTCTAGCTAAATAGTGTTCTACAATCACGTGACAACTGTCACTAACGTCAAAACTGTCAAACCATGCTCTAAAGTTGCAAAAATCAGGGTTTAGAAACGTTTTCTTGCAGTATTTGATATAAAACGTGTTTCTGAGATTTATGACAGTTATTTTGCCAATTGTCACGTGACGTCTAGCTAACAGTGTTTTACAATCACGTGACAACTGTCACTAACGTTAAAACTGTCAAACCATGCTCTAAAGTTGCAAAAATCAGGATTTAAACAAAACTCAAAAAGTTTGGTAATTTAAATTTAAATTCTATTTTTTCGAGATATTTAGAATGAAAGCGTACATTTTGAAACGCCCTCTACAGGGAAGACTGAAAACTTAATTGAACATGTCTGTCGGGACATTTTAAAAGACAAATAATGGTCTTTAAAATGGCGCAAAAACGGTATCTACGATCAGCCGTTTTCGAGATAATCCATTTCTGTCAAAGCAGCTTTTGGACCATCCCCACCACTTCATATGAAGAGAAAAAAAAGTTAAATAGCAAAATTGTTCGTCGAGAACAAACACTTTCCTATACCATTCCATTTAATTTTTTAAAGTTTTCGATCATTTTTCAGCGCTCCCTAGCGGTGGATTTAGAAAGCTGAAAATTATTTCCTCCATTTTGTTATGGCCACATTTACTATACAGATTTTTTTTTTCCGCTACTATGTATAGTTTTCGAGAAACATGCTGCACGGCTTATTGGAACACCCTGTACAAAGGGACACATTTCTTTGTATAGTTAGGAGGAAACTGAGGTAGTCATTAACTAGCTATAAAAACGAAATCCCTAATGAAATCTGATTTTAGCAAAATGTATTTCATCTCACAAATGTTGACAGGTTTAACGACATTATTGTATGAGGTGAATGCAGTTTTCGGTTGCATTTTCTATACAATTTGTGTATTAATCTGCTCGTTCCACATATTGAAGTTTTTTGAATGCGTTACATAATAGTTATTTACATTACTAGTATGGTATGAGCACTTTTATAGTCTCGAGTGGGAAGTATTAGCACACGAGGTCGTAGACCGAGTTGTGGTGAACACACGAGTTTTTTAATTTGCCATACCACACAGGTAATGTACAATATTTTATCTACAATTAACTCAGAATTTGGTCATTTTTTACTCTAACTTTGAATTACGTAATGAGGAATTTTACAGCCACTAGTGCGATAATAATTGATTTATTGTACTCTTAAGGTGTCTGCCCACTACACCGTACCGTAGTAGAACTGTAACCGTACCGACCCATGCAAACCAATATTCTTTGCATGTGAAGTAATCAGACAATACCCACTAGACCGTTCCGACATCCGTCTAACATCCCCTATAGTTTGCATAGTGATGCCCGACACGGTCCGGTAACGGTCCTAGTATGGTACGGTATACTTTAGCACACTAGTGTGGTAAAATCGATCATTGCATAACTCAAAAAAAGCTATGTAATGGATCATTACCATGCTAGTCGTAGATAAATAGCTATTTTAACATAGACAACCAATCGTTAAACTGTCGACTTAAAACAAATCATTATCAATCATTCTAAATGATTAATGCAAAACGTTTGGATAAACCATAAATATCCCGTAATCGACAGTCCCTCGTATCTAATTAAATGCACCTTGTGTTTACTTAATTTTTATTCAGGTTTTTGTCGAGTTAACTGGATTCGAGTCAAGGATTTCGCCGTCTTTGTATTTTGAATATACATACACACATACATATACAGACGGACCGTACCAAAGCAAACAAGCGTACCGCCTCGCCGTATATCGCATAAAAAATAAATAAATCGTGCGAAAAGCGTTTGCATCCGAGCCAGTTTTCCAGTGTTCCTGAATAGTTTCGGAGATATTGTAGCGCGCTGAAAAGTTCATTTTTCCAACTGGACGACATGGAAAGTGGCGCTAAATCGGACGATGTGAAAAGGATTCATAGCCAACATGCCAGGATTTTGAAAGAAGTAAGTCAATTTTATTTTTTAAATCAATGTTTGCAACACCAATAAAACACTTGTTACTAACCAAAATTGTAACTGTAATATGAAGGTTAACATAGTCGTTTGTAACTTTATTTACAAGCTTTTGTCTAAAACTCTAATAGGCTTAATAGCTATTTATGTACCAAGGGCGTTAGAGAGAACGTAATGTCTTGAAGCCTGGGGCCTAATTCTTGAAAGCAATATGACAGAAGAAGCTGACAATTCCTGTCTCATTTTACAGTGATTTCTCTTGATAACTCCTTTCCCTCGTTTCAAGAATACGCACCCTGATGGACATTATACTCTCCAAACTCTCCCTACGCCTGTGGTGCATACAATGTTTTATATTTCACCCCCTGTTTCTGGCATTGAAGACATTAAATTTAAATTATTTTTCCTGAATGTTGTGACGTTGATAGTCCTGTCAGTCAGTGAAAATGGCAAAAGCTGGACAAAATTTTGACGTTGATAATTCACCATTTGATAGCCAATCAAAAAATAAGTTGACTTGCATTGTGTCATTTTTCTGAAAAACGTTTCCTAAGGAAGATACAGTCCTCCAAATTTCAATTTAAAAAATCGTTTTACAGTTTAAAATTCAAGACTTGTGAAAGTCCAAATTTGTACTAAATAGTCTAAAAACTTGCTTTTTACTATTAGGAATGGTCTTATGATTCGCTTTCTCCGACTGCCATCCTGGTTGAGTGTCTGAAACTGGCATTCAAGAACTGAAAAAAGAAATCAAGACAAAGATTGTATTGTGCATGAAACTCATTTTTTACTACTAAAAATAATATAAAAGTTGGCTAGAACTGACTTTACTAGGACTAAAGAGAGTCCAAAAGTATAAAATTTTAGAACACTATTTAATAGTGACAAAGCTTGGAATGCTATTTTAAGTCTATGAAGAATGTAAAAATTGTTTTTTAAGTTTGCTATGTCAATAACTTGGTGAAGATAGTCTTGAAACTCGATTTTCCAAGCTGAAAGCAGTTTTGAAGCACTAAAAATAGTCCAGAATTCGAAGAAAATGAAAAGCACGAAAAGTTCGTTTTCAAGACAATTTTCATGAATCTAATGTCAATGTCCTGCATCTAAGACTATTTTCAAGACTAAAATATTGAAATTTGTCTTCAAATTATGAAAACTTACTTCAAATGCAAATTTTAAGCTTCTGATGTCACTTTTCATTAGTTCAGTCACATTTTGGGGTTCAAGTCAATTTTTAATCAAGGTTTAAATGTATGAATTTGTAGTAACAAATTCTTGAAAAAGTAGTTTTTATGTCTACAAGTCAATTTTCTGTATTAAAGTCTCTCGATTTGCATGAAAAGTCAATTTTCAAAACTAAAGTCTTTCAGTTTGTCTGGAAACTATGAAAACTGGCTACAATAATATTTTTTAAACTTCTTAAGTGAATTTTCCGTTTCCAAGACAATTTTTAAGTTGGGTTAGGTTAGTTTTGGGTCTTTGACCGTAATAACGTCTAATAAAGTGCTTGTTCCAAATTTGATCAATATTGCTCCAACGGTCTGACAGTTATGACAAAAAAAACGATTTTTTAAACAGAAATTTGAAGGACTGTTGTTTCCTTAAGAAGCACTTTTCAGGAAAATGACATAATGAATGTCAACTTATTTTTTAATTGGCTATGGATTGGTGAATTATTGACATTTAAAACTGGACCACCCTGTATAAAAGAAAATGCAGCAAAACCTAACGCAAGTTTATTACCTAAAAAGTCAAGAGCATCCTAGGATAGAAAATAAGTAGTTTTTATGGCATGGAAGTATAAAAATGCCATTGTTAATATTACACAAAAATAAAATTATTACAAAAAATAAACACTAAACAACATACCGGTAAAGGTAAATCTTATTTTTCAATGTCAGAAACAGTAAATAATTGCTGAATTAGGTGAAATATAACCACAGGCATTAAGGAGAGTATAATGTCCATCAGGCCGAAATCTATCCATCCGGCTATTTCGGCCTGTATTAGCACATTATGTTCTCTCTAGCGCCCTTGGTACATAAATAGCTATTACATCTTTGATATTACCATCAGACGCCATTATTGTTTGTCAATCAAATGAAACTGTTCCTTTTAAGGGCTCTGCTATGACATAAACAGGCCTTTGTGGCACTAAGGTATTATTTTCACCATTAGAACTGAAGTTGGCAACAATGCAATTTTGTGCGACTGTAACGTCATCCAAATTTGGTTTGATTTTCGATATAACTCCTTTACACACACTGTGTAGATTAAATATGTTTATAATAAATTACAAAACAGAAGGAATATTAATTTGATAAAATCAACACTTTTTGAAGGCAGTGTTTGAAATTAAACATATTATAAGTGAATAAACCAATTAAAATTTAATTAAGTGTAGTGAAATAGACAAATAACATGTCTGAATCTTATAGCCGAGTAAAAACTCGCTTTACGTCACTAAAATGATAGTAAAAGCACTGTTGCCAATTATTCAACACACATTTTAACAATAAGTGGTCACAGTGGGGGCAAACAAATGTTTCAATTTCAGTTTAAAACGGGGTTTATAATTGCCCAAAATGGTTAAAGCGAGAGATGTAGAATAATTTTGATTACAACCCAAATTACACTAAATTATGTCGCAAATTAAATTCGTACCAACATAAAACCATGACTTTGCCATAAAATCAGGCTGATTTGACTGTAGTTGCTTTGGCAACAATGACCGTTATTATGAAAACTATTCTGTCTGTTGGCCTACTATGCATATGTTGCACGCTACTATGCACAAAGCACGGTTTATAGTATTTTTTTGTGTTTGCTCACGAAAATTAGGCAGTTTAACCAACAACTCATTGTGTTTGCTGTTAATAGCAGGTCCGTATAAACAAAGGTGGTTGTTTTATTTATTTGTTATACAGGGTGTTTCGGGAGGAAAGGGAAACATTTTGGGAATGAGTTCAGGAGGTTAAAATAAGATAAATGAACCCATATTGTTTAATTCGATTCTTAACCGTTTCTGAAATCAAGGTGTATTTCAGTGTTTGTCATTACCTAATTTAATTGACTGGTAGTTTTGACAAGCATGGTTGTTGTCAGTTTGAATGATATTGAGCGTTCCGACTCGAAGACAAAAAAGGTTCCATAAGTAATGCCTCACACATTCACCCATAGAGAGTATGCCGACGTGATATTCGTGTATGGTTTCTGCAATGGTAGCGCAATGCGAGCTGTTGATGAATATCGACGTCGTTTTCCAAATCGAAGAGTTCTTAATCGAAAAGGGTCCAGGAAACTGGAATGTTTCCAAGCGTAAGGATTGATTCTGAACGAGAGGAGGGTTTAGATGCTGAAAATGAAGAAAATGTTCTGGATATGGCTGAAGAGAATCCTGGAGTTAGTACGAGGCGGATTAGTGTTGAACTTCAAATACCATCACATGTGGCCGTTTGGAAGACGCTTAGAAAAAACGGTTTAAAGCCTTTCCACGTTCAACCAGATCAAAGTCTTCAAGAAGGTGATTATGACTTAAGGGTTCAATTTTGTGAATGGATCCAACAAAATCGAGACCTCCACAGATACATTTTATTTACCGATGAAGCTCAGTTTACCCGCGATAGAATCAACAACTATCACAATGAACATCAGTGAAAATCACGATGAAAATCCTCATGCCACGTTTGAACGAAACTTGCAACATCGATTCAGTATTAACGTGTGGTGTGGAACGCTCAACGACCAATTGTTTGGTCCTTGTATTGGATGGACGTCTTACTGGAGATGGATATTTACGGTTTTTGGAAGATCATTTAACGAACACGTTGGATGATGTTCTGCTAATTGATCGACACCGAATGTACTTTCTGCATGATGAGCCCCGTCTCATTTTAGTCACAGAGTGCTTAATATCTTGGATAATAATTTTCGTGATCGTTGGATTGGCCCAGGAGGACCTCATACTTGGCCACCGAGATCACCAGACTTAAATCCACTGGATTATTGCCTTTGGGGGTGGATGAAATCACTAGGAAGGACTCTGCAAATATTATGTTTCTAATAATAAATCAATGAACAATGAATTAACTAGATTGTACCAACAACCTACTACCAAACCGATATATTTGGATATGTTCTAGTCTTCTTGCTTTTGATAGTTGAGTTTCCGGGATCAAACTTAACCTAGGAAATGATTTTGAACAAAGTAAATCCAATATGGTAATTTTGTTTCAATCCAAATGGCGACAAATAAAAAAAAAAAAAACGTTTGCAAGGTTCAAACTCTTCAAACGTCGCTGAAAGGTGTCCTCAGCGGTCATTTTGACAAACGACAATAGTACTTATCAGTATGGAAAATCTCATTGAAATGCGTATTTTTGCACTTTCTGGCAACGTTGCATAATTTTTGTTGCTAAATTCATATTTTAAGAATTATTTTAGTTTAAAGTAAAAGCTTGAATCAGAACGTAATAAACTTGGTTTAAAACTGGTGCAACAACCCATTAGAACACAACGTCCGAAAATTTTAAATTCCGTATGTAAAATTTATATTAAGTAGAGACTGTAGGAAGGTATACGTTTAAAGAATTACTTTCGCAGCAATTAGTTATTCATTTACACATAATGGGTTTATTAGTAGGTACCATAAAAAGTTGCTTTATTTGCACTGTAAACCGACGCACATTGAATAATAATACACGTATTTGCTGTCTGCTTGAGTGATATCTCTATTAAATAATCCAACTTGTAGTAAAACCATATTTTCTTTAGTAAAATGAAAATATAAACAATAAACTTGACTAACGTCAATCAACTTAATATAATGCAGCTGAATTTAGTGAATGTTTATAGCACATCCCTGATGGGGAATCCCGGTCATTGCTTGATGTTATTAAGTTGTTTTTAAATTTTTAATTAGTGTATAGGTTAGGTAGTCGAATATGCAGTAGCCTAAATTAGAATTCATTTAAATAATACGGACCAAGGTGAAAAAGTCGACTGGGTTTACTTTTGCATTAATAGAAAATGTATGTTAATCAAAGACAGTGCATGGAGAATGATAAATAGTTGTCTCGCTTGTTTGGAAATTGATTTTGTTATACAGGTTATCTCAACATCTAAACAAAATAGGGTCGTTAAGGAAATTTTTTTATTTTACTTTTTGAAACTTTATACAAAGATTTCCTAAAATATTTCCAGGCCCTCGTCGGTTATCAACTTTGCCTTGGATTATGTTTTGGAGAATTCTGTATTTGTTATTTCTCATGATATGGCCAAAATACTCTAATTTGCTACGCTTCACAGAAGCATGATTTCAGGCTCACATCCCATTCTTCGAAGTACTTCTTCGTTTGTAATTCTTTCTATCCAAGAGATTCTAAGAATTCTTCTGAAAATCCACATTTCAAAAGCTTGCACCTTTTTCCATAGCGCCTGACAGCGTCAAAGCCTCCACACCGTACAGAAGAGTGGAGTATATAGGTATAACACATGACTATTCTCTTCTTTAGAGCCAGATTCAGATCTCGACCTGACAGGAGCGGTCTCATCTGCATAAACGTACTTCTCGCTATTTCAATTCAATTTCTCAGCAGCCGAGATAAGTGAACTTTGCCTTCCTCTCAACTGGCTTATTGTTTATATACACGCTACCTGGTTGGACTGGATTTTTACTAATCCCATATATTTGGTCTTATTAACATTTAAGTTCAGCCCGTACTCCTCACTAGTTTGGTTGACCCTGTCTAACAACTCTTGTAGCCCCTCTATACTGTCCGATAACAAGACGGTGTCATCAGCATAGTGGATATTATTGATGATTTCACCGTTAACTCTGATGCCTCGATTTGTGTTTTTTAGAGCCTCCTTGAAAACGCTATCTGAAAAACGATTGAACAGGAGCGGCGACAGTATGCAACCCTGTCGTACACCTCTTTTGATTTTAATTCTGTCTGCCTATTTTTCAGTAGAGGTTAGCCATAATTCTGATGTCTCTTCCATCCAGTCCAATATCTGTTAACATCTCTATCATTTTTCCATGCTGGCATCTGTCAAAAGCCTTGGTGTAATCCAAGAAACACATACCTATGAATTGTTTTTTTACGTGGTGTATTCACAATTGGTTTTTATTTTTTACGAATTAAACAAATTAAAATTATGAATTACTATGGCGAGTGATTTGTACGATTATCATGATTTGTGGTTTTTGAGTAATGCCAACTTTACCGCTGATTGTGTTGTTCTGTTTATCACAAAATTATATTATTAGAATGCTAATTGAATGTTTACATTAGTGTTATAAATAGAAATGTCCTATTATTTACGGCTTATATCTATAAAAGGCTCTGGAAACCGAAACTTTATAAGCCAAAAATCTATCATCATCCAGGTTATACGGTCCACTGCTAGACAAAAGCCTCTATCATACTTTGCCATTCCCTCCGGTCCTGTGCCATCAGCATCCGGTGGTAAATAAAAATCCATACAGATAAAAAATAACAATTTGAAGTCTAAAAAATATTAAGAACGTTGTTTATCATTTGATAATTGGAGCAAGCAATTTTTACAAGAGAAGAAAAAAAAAAGAATTAGAAAATTTGATAAAGTGGCTATACAGTAGTATACAGGGTTTACGAAATGGAGAAGTTGCGTCTAGTGCTTCTTCTAGTTGCTAGTTGTTTGTTTGTAGAATTATTTTATTAAAACCTTACATATTTTTTATTAGAGAAAAATGTCGAATCCAAAAATTGTCTGTCCTTTACTAGTAGTATAAAACAAATTAGATGAATCAATTTATTGTATGATTCACTGTTTTTCGATTTATTTTTATTGACTTAATTATTCTACTTGATTAGTCTGACATTTAGTTTAATTGACCCAGACATTATATTTAATTGGTCTAGTACAGCGTGTTGATTGCTCGTACACACAAGTATCGTGAATTCTGTTATCCCTTAAAGAACCCCGATTTAATTTTGCCCCCGTATCCAAAGGTGAGGTCCCTAAGGTTGCCCCTAGATCATCAGATAAATTTTCAAAAGTAATCAAATCCAAATGTTCGTTTGGCATGTTTTAATAAGGGATGCCAAGACATTTTTACGGACTAAATTTCTAAACCGTTACTATTCAAAATAAAATAGACTGGACAATCTTCTACCCTAACTTATTTACAAAACTTAAAACTAATAATATTCTACTTGCCAGAAGCGAAACTTGAAAGTCTTTATGGGTACCCACAGTCCACAGTTCCGATCACCAGTGCAGATCACCTCTAGTAGGTCTTTTCTTTGCCTGTTTGTCGGATCCTCCTCTGCTGTCAATTCAGTGCCCAAACATCAGTGAAAATCGCTTCAAACAATCAGTTGATGAGGACACACTCCCCGAACTTCTTATTTTTGGAAAATAGCTCAAACGTAAGCTGTTTCCAAAAATCTGCTAACAAAACAACGCCCTTCCAGCCTTCAACGCCCTTTCTTTAAAGGTTTCGGTCCAAATGTCTGAATTACTAGGGGAAGTACAAACAAACAAGTTTTTTTTTCAATCTGATTGATTTTTAAAATTTTTTTTTTTTAAATAAGGCCACTACTATGCCTATGGCATGTAAAGTGACACTTTTCATAACCCTTGCCAGTGACACAACGATTTACTTTCCGCAATCAGTTGTGAAAAGTAAAACGTTTCCCAACTGGTGTTGAAAAGTGCTTTTCACCACCAGTTATGAAACGTATGTAGGTATATCTACTATGATAAAAATGGTTAACTCAATATTTGAATTGTTTATATTCAATAAGATAATTATTCCTAGTGAACAATTAACATAAAAGTCAATAAGGTAATTATTGGAAATATGTAGGTGTATGAAACTTGGTGAAAAACTAATATTTATATACAGGGTGGTCCAGTTTTAAATGTCAATAATTCACCAATCCATAGCCAATTAAAAAATAAGTTGACATTCATTATGTCATTTTCCTGAAAAGTGCTTCCTAAGGAAAATACAATCTTTCAAATTTCTGTTTAAAAAATCGGTTTTTTGTCATAACTGTCAGACCGTTGGAGCAATATTGATCAAATTTGGAACAAGCACTTTATTACACGTTATTACGGTCAAAGACCCAAAACTAACCCAACCCAACTTAAAAATTGTCTTGGAAACGGAAAATTCACTTAAGAAGTTTAAAAAATATTATTGTAGCCAGTTTTCATAGTTTCCAGACAAACTAAAAGACTTTAGTTTTGAAAATTGAATTAGAAAAGATAAAAATTTCAGAAGCTTAAAAATTGTGTTTGTAACCAGTTTTCATGCAAATCGAGAGACTTTAATACTAAAAATTGACTTGTAGACATAAAAACTACTTTTTCAAGAATTTGTTACTACAAATTCATACATTTAAACCTTAAAAATTGACTTGAACCCCAAAATGTGACTGAACTAATGAAATGTGACATCAGAAGCTTAAAATTTGCATTTGAAGTAAGTTTTCATAATTTGAAGACAAATTTCAATATTTTAGTCTTGAAAATAGTCTTAGATGCAGGACATTAACATTAGATTCATGAAAATTGTCTTGAAAACGAACTTTTCGTGCTTTTTACTTTGCTTTTCATTTTCTTCGAATTCTGGACTATTTTTAGTGCTTCAAAACTGCTTTCAGCTTGGAAAATCGAGTTTCAAGACTATCTTTACCAAGTTATTGACATAGCAAACTTAAAAAACAATTTTTACATTCTTCATAGACTTAAAATGGCATTCGAAGCTTTGTCACTATTAAATCGACTTCTAGACACCTCAGTGCTAAAAATTCGGGTATTTCTTAATAAACTAGACTGTTTTTAGTGTTTTAAGGCTGTTTTCAGTGCCTCAAATCGAGTTTCAAGACTATCTTTACAAAGTTTTTGACTTATCAGGCCTAAAAGCCAGTGTGTCCACTGACCATAGTCTTGAAAATGTTATTTCAAGCTTCTTCACTATTAAATTGACTTCTACACTCATAGGTGCAATAAATTGTAGCACCCCTAAGAAATTTTTTTAGTGCTTTTTAAGACTGAAAATCGAGTTTAAGACTATTTCCAAAAGTCAAGTTTCTTCAGTAATAAAAGTAAAAAATGTTGGTACCAAATGCTACAATAATACGTCTTGAGAACTAATTTTTAGAAATAAAATAGTCCGAAAATTTAATTTACTTCTAGACTTGTTGTCCAGTCCAGAAAATTGAGTTGTACACCAATTAAAGCCTTGAAAATATACTTTTGGACTCTCATTAGTCCTAGTAAAGTCAGTTCTAGCATTAAAAGTCAACTTTTATATTATTTTTAGTAGTAAAAAATGAGTTTCATGCTCAATACAATCTTTGTCTTGATTTCCGGACTTTTTTTAGTTCTTGAATGCCAGTTTCAGACACTCAACCAGGATGACAGTCTGAGAAAGCGAATCATAAGACCATTCCTAATAGTAAAAAAGTTTTTAGACTATTCAGTACAAATTTGGACTTGTTCAGTTTTAAACTATAAAACGATTTTTTAAATTGAAATTTGGAGGACTGTATCTTCCTTAGGAAACGTTTTCCAGAAAAATGAAATAATGCAAGTCAACTTATTTTTTGATTAGCTATCAAATGGTGAATTATTGACACTTAAAACTGGACCACCCTGTATATTTATAACACAATTTGAGGAATTACTAATACTGACTCCAGATGACAAAGATGTGTTTGCATTTGTATTTCTTTGTGTATTTTGCACTAAAGCTTCTCCAAGAATCCTGGATGCAATTCTCCGCTTATTCTCTACGGAATTGTCGACGTAACCTTCTGCCACTGCGTTGGACTTCCATTCTCCATGTTGCTTAATTTTTAAGAGATCTGCGCCAGAATCCGCAAGCAATGTAGTCGATGATCTTCGAAAACAGTGACCAGTGTATAGGGCTGGATTGGGTAATTTTAGAAACGCCGCTATATTTTTCGGTATATTTCCGAAAGTATTAATACCCACAGTTTGAGGTCCACATTTTCCGTTAGAATACTTAATAGAAAATCTATCCTGTTTCATGTTTGGTGGTCGAAACGAAACGTACTTTTTTATAATTTCAATGAGGTCTAACCCGTGGGTATATTTGTCTTTGTGTTAGGAATTGTTACTTTAAAGTACTGTCCTTCATCAACGAGGTTATCCAGGCGAAGAAATGTTAATTCACTTTTCCGGCAAGCACCAGAGATTCCAATAATCAAGGCCACCTAAAATAACAAATATCCATTATTATAGCCGGGTTAGGTATTGTCATAAACATCATTAGGTGATGTGAATCGTCAGCTTTTGTGAGAAAATTAGCAATGTTTTTTTTCGTCAGGACATTTGACTTCTTAGGCTGATAATTTTTGGAGTGGCGCCTTAAAAATGCAAGTAAACCAGTAAATTTCTTATGATGTCCACATTTCTTTTTAGAGATAGTTCCGTTCTTAACATAGAATAGAGGCTCCATAAGGTGGAATTCTTCATGGTCTTCTTTCCTTCGAAATAGGCCAACAAGACCTTCTCGTTTATATGATTTAGATTTTTATCTTTGCACCAAGCATCAAATTTGGCATATGCCAAATCATACTTTCTATTTGATTTTGTCGGAATAACAGTGGATAAGGCACTTTGGGCGGCTTCTTCAATATCTTTGTTAATATCACTTTCTTCGCTTGACATGGTTTTGGTACTTACTTTTTAATTAGCAATGAAAAGTAACACCAAAAATCTGTGATCAAAAGTAATGTGTCAAGCTTGACATTAAATTATTTTGGGAATCTAGGCAACGGTACATAGTACACCTGCAATATTTTAAAAAGAGTATACCTGCATTATTTTAAAGTCGTGATTTACAAGTATTATTCTGTATGATCGTATTCTGAACGCCGAGGTCAAAATTAGAAAAAATCTTGTATGAAACACGTTGGGAAATTAAGAAAACGTACTTGTCCCAACTGGTTACATAAATAGCTATTTAAAACTAAAAAACCTCGAGGACCTAGAGGAGGGAAGAACAAAAATAAATACTCGTAAGACTGGAGAAGTCTCTAGTCCTTACGACAAGTAACCAGAATTAGTCACTATTTAAAAATATGTTTATAGAATATATAACTAAAGGGAATCCCCTGTATTGTAATTATCAACGTTAGTTCCTGCTAAGCACATTATTATAATTTCGATTATATTATTCCTGAGTAAACCGTATTTAGTTAAGAACTAGTTTCTGTTAGATTCCAAGGATGGCAAATAACAATTCCCTTAAAACGTTAGACCTCAACCGTCTCCGTATTAAACTTGTTCTAGAAAATGAGGGCGTTTAAAACCTCGCCACTGAAATACGGTTACGATCTCATCCACCTTGCAATTAAATGTCGGATAACAGATGGTTTAGACTGTGTTCCGACGATACTTAGAAACGAAGGTAATGTCACATTAAACAGACGCGATTTCCTTAATAGGATTTTATTATGCTTTACTAAAAACGATTTCATGCGACAATTATCACATAATCCTACTATGTGCACCGAGCAAATAGTGCTGTAAAATTTGCACATGAGTGCTAATATATGCTACAAAATCACGCGCTTATATACATACATATTAGTACCTAAATATTGCTTTAGTACTAACAAAAACACCAGTAATATTCAGTTTGATGACGGGAGACCAGAATATAAGTTTTGTCGCTGATATGATGGTTATGACGTGCATAAAAAATAAGGTGAGTTCCTTTATACTTGCGGCCTTTTTGTAAAAGATCAAACTTTATTGGATTTAATTGGACTTAATAATATGGATGTATGATTCATATGTATGAGACCTTTGAACGACACTAGTTAAGGTCGACGGTACATCGGTAATCAGACGAAGTCAATTAAAGCTTAAGCGTTCCTTTATCTGTTATTATTTTAATGATGGTCATTAACCAAGAGAGAGCAGTTATTACGTGGTGTGAAAAGTAATTTCTGGTCATTATTAGTAATTAGTAGTCTTTTCACAAAAAAAGGTACGTGGATAATGCTGAAAAATATTTTCTTTTGAATAACTGGACAGAGACCTAGTCAACAAACTAGACAGCCTGGAGAAAATTAGGTTTTATTTAATAATCAATAATTTATTTTCTCAAAAAATGCAATTTTAGTATTTGGTCGTTATTTCGAAAACCACTGTAAAATTTTGCTGGGATAGCACAATAACATAATTTCCATTTACCACAAGTATTTATTTTTGTTTTATCTGGGTCTGCTTACTTTGACTAGAGGGTGTAGTGAACCGAAAATGTCCTAAAACACGTTGCCCTCTACACATTATCAGGTACAGCATAACCTGAATATTTTCAAAACATTTCTGTTTTTCAGGACGAAGAGTTTTGGATTTCTAGCGAAGACCTGAATACGGAAAACAGCAGCGACGATGACCGTTCCAAGACAAAGCACGCTTTCAAGAAGAAGTTGAAACAGAAAAATCGAAAACGTTCTTCCCCCAACATTAGATTGCAGAGACCTTCTATACCGTCAGTGCCAAGCACATCAAAAGACTTAGGTAATTTTTGTTTGTTTTTTTTTTAACCAATACCTCATCAAATCTCAGAGACTCTAGAACTCTCTTTTGAAATACTTTTAAAAACTGATAAACTGGTTGAAACGTTTTGTGAGCTATTAGTTAGTTGTTGTGCATTTAATGGTGTGTAGTAAGCCTGGCAGGAAAGATCTGGGGTTGTAACCTAAGTATTCTGATATGGATGTATACCACCATGATTTATTACGTATGGGGAGGCTGCTTGGTACAATAAAACCAGACAAGGTACTTACTGCTAGGCATACCCATAGCAAATACAAAGACTGGCATGCCTATGCATAACAGGAGCCATGAGAACATGTCCTACAGCGGCAATGGAGGTCGCTGAGGCAGCTTTGTTTAGAATGGCTAAGAACGGAGTTGGAGGAGGAATGCTGGTAAGTAAGAGATCTTGGACCATCTCTATCAAAAAGCATTCTACATCTGACGTATTCGAAAGATTAAACTATCAGGAAATTTTACTTTGGAAGTACGTTTTTCACTAAGGTAAGCAACAAGAGAGAGTGGACCAATAAATCTATTACTTACCGTCTGCTCGAACACGCCATTAAATGGTATGCGGATGGGTCCAAGAGACACAAGGGAACAGAAGCAGGAGTGTTTGAGCCAAGAACCAAATACTTGGAGCCAATGAAAGATACTCCAGTATCTTTCAGGCGGAAATTCACGCAATAGAAAAATGCGCTCAGTTCAGCATTGCAAGGCTATCGCAAGCAGGATATTGCAATTCTGACCGATAGTTAAGCAACCATAACAGCGCTGAGCCCAACCATAGTCAGCTCTAAAATGGTATGGGAATGTCTAGGCAAACTCAATGAACTAGGCAGAAATAATAGTCACCTTGTTCTGGGTTCCAAGACACAGAGGAAAAAATTGAGGAAAATGAGAAAACCAACATTCTGGCTAAAAAATGGGCCCATACTCTTTTTACAGGACCATAACCAATACAAAACTAAAGTACTTCTTAATCTTAAATTTAAGATATACAAAACGATACTGCGGTTAATATGACAGGATTGGCTGGATTTTTAACTGATTCTTCTCTTCTTCTTCATGTACAATCTCCATGTCGTAGGTTGGCTATCATCATAGGTTGGAGGCACGTGACGCCGAACCATTCTCGTAAGTTCCTAAGCCAGGATATTCTTTTCCTTTCAACAGACTTCCCACGATCTTTCCCTGGATTACGAGTTGCAGAATCTCATACCTTTGACCTCTCATAACGTATCTGAGATATTGCAGTTTTCTCTTTTTAACTTCATGTATGATCTCTACGCCCTTCTTCGTTCTTCTTAGGACCTCTACGTTAGTAACATGTTCCGTCCATGGTATTCTCAACCAATCTTCGCTCTCAATATACGTTTAGGGTTCAAGCCTCCACACCATACAGAAGGACCGGGAGGCCTACGAGTTTTTAGATCCATGCTCAGATCGCGACTACAGAGCAGCTTCTTGATCCTCATAAAGGATGCACAAGCCTTCTCAATGTGAATCTTTATTTCTGAACAATAGTCCACAGAACAGTTGACACTTGTCCCCAAGTAGACATAGCTCACGAGGCCCTTCAGCTTTTCGCCTTCCACATACAGATCCTCATTTGGCCATTCAGTTTTGGTCACAATCATGTATTTGGTCTTTTTGACGTTGAGTGTTAGACCATATTCTCGACTAGATGTGATGACGTTATTCAACATATTTTGAAGGTCGGACATGTTTTCTAGACAGTTGACTTTGATTATGTCATTTTAGAGGTGGCAACACTGTCCAAGCCAACTGACACCTGTCAAAAACAGTCACGTGACCTTAAAAATGTAGTTTAAATGTTGAAAAATTGGTAAATTATTATAATAATTTGTAATGAATATTATTTCAACTCAATATAATGTAACAAAGATTTTACCATAATAATTACATGTGCCTATGCTGTTCTGTTCAAATTTCAATCAATTTTGTTATATTAATACACTACATTTTGAAATATACAGACAATGCCTCAAAATACTCTCAAATGCCTTATAAATATCTCAAAATGCCTCGTAATGCCTTGTAATACCTAACAATGCTTCGTAATAATGGGAAAGTGCCTCATAAAACCTCCAGTGTGTACACCAAATTACCTCGGCGATCTACCCCTCGACAAATACAGAGTATTCAAAAAACAAAATCAAAAACAGAAATAGTACAGAAGTAAGAAGTACAGATAAATTTAAAACTAACGCTCTGCCAGTTGTGACTACGTTTACTCGGCTCTAAGTTGGTGTAAACCTAGTTCACTGAGTAAGAAAGTCATTCTGAATATTTCTGCTCTCTTGCAAAATTTCCTCTAACTCTAAGCGTTTCCGAGATATTTGTCGTTTTTTACTTTTTTCAACTTTAAAGTATCCAAAATTTTCAAAATTCTGTAACTCCTCTATTTTTGCGATTTAGGGACCGAAAATTCGTTTTGAACAGCTGTTTTACCTCCGCTAAACCTTAACACTATTACCACACATAAAAATTATCATAAACTATACTGGAAGCGTTATTTGTTTTTAATAGTATCACTTCAAGAAACTATCTAAAAAAGTAAATATTTCTGTCTAAAGTTAAACACTTTTTTCTAAAGAAAGTAGAGGTACATCGTTATTCCCTCTGGTCATTCATGTGTAATTCAATATTGTTCTCAATACTATTGATTTGTCATTATAACATTTTTATATTTTTGATCAACACAGATGATCGACTACTAATGCCAGTATCAGACGACACACATTCCAGATCGACGGACGATTCCAGAACGTCTGACGACGAATATCAAGCACCTCCAATGTCTTCGGAATGCCTATCAAAAAGACTCAGCATGGAGGATTGGAGGCCAATGAAGGGAGCCCTAAAAATTTCCTCCCTTGAGGAAAGCAGTTCAGCTGCTGGTAGGTCGATAGAAGTTTAATTATTATTCTTATTCTAGTGATCTTATGCTATAAAAAATAGATTTTTATGTATTATTAGGTTGTTGCGCTAATCAGTTTTTTTTTAAACTAAATATTAGTTTGAGGATTAATCAGAAATAAAAAGTTTTCAGACGATGATAGTGGAAAGTTTCAGTTCCCCTTTAAAAACTGAATATAGCAAGTATATAAATATTGATTTGAACGATGGCACGTTTAAATAAATCACCATATTATTCAGTTAAAATTAGAAAAATAATCCTTACCACTTGAGGTCAGTGTCGAATCGAGGTTAAAAAATTCAGGAATTCTCACACACGCATCTAAAATGTGCTTGTCACGTTGCAAAATTGATGTGACTTACACTGTTCACCTTTGAAACTACCGCTGAATCATTGAAGAATACTAATCTTTGAAAGAAAGACTTATTAAACTAATTGTATGACATTTTTAGTGTTTTAAGTAGTTGCGTTTTTAATGGTCACAAGCAGAAAAATAATCAATTGCTGTATAAATAAATTAATCCAATAACAATATGAAAAAATAGTAACGTTTCAATAGTCTAGGCACTTTGACAAAAAAAAAATGTAAACAGGATAAGGACAATTGAAGATGGAGATTATAGTAAACAAAAAAAATAAAAAGCGTGAGCAGTTGATTACAGTTGACAGGGGGGTGATAAATAAGGGTTGAAATCGTATTCCTGCAATTTCTAGCAAAATTTGACGCCCTAGAGAAAAGTGTTCAAAAGGAAAGTTGTAGATATTAAATAGTATATTACACATTCAGGTGGAAAGTGTTTGATTTCTGTCGAGAAATTAGGTAGAGTGAGAAATTAGGACAAAGTCGAGGTAAATTTTATCTCGAGACAGAAATTAAACTTTCCACCGTGGTTTGTATACTATTTTTTTTTCAACCATTTTTCAGAATCTTATCACACTTAATAACCTTAATGACTTCAACCATGATAAACGACTGGTGATTTGAACTGAAATATGACAGTGTCTGCCTAACCACCACTTACTTCTTTTACAATTTGCAATTTACAATTTGGCGATGTCCAGTGGAAAATCTCGTTCTATCTGCTTCATAGCCGTTCACCTGGAGATAAATTTAAGGCATGCAATTTGTCCACAAAATGTGCTGAGTCTTATATGAAGCTGTCCGTCTTTCCTATTTTTGGTTGAAGGAGTGTTGTAAGGTACTTTGCTGTCTCATACGTAGGGCCTCCTATGGCACTAACGATGGGTCTCAGAGGTACATCCGGCTTGTGTATTTTAGGTAAACCATAAAGTCTGGGTGGAAGGGCCTCTGACTTCTTGAGTTTCGAGCAAATAGCTTTCATCTGGAGCAGTTGCAAAAAATCTCTGGATTTCCTCCCTCGTAAAGATACTGGACTTCTTCGGAATATATGCTTCCGAACGTCGTTTTAGAAAAGCTTCAAAATCTGGCTTCTTTCATTGAAATAAACCAACACAGCACTTTCATTTTGCACGTCCCTTGCCTTAGATCACACCATTTAACAAAATCTTGGCATGACTTTTCATACAATATTCTTGACTTTTTTGGCATCAACTGAAGGAACATATTTTACTGGCTGTTTCCTCGACTTCAGCTAAATTTGCCATCATTTTCGTCGGAATAGTTTCTTTTTATATGAGATACTTGAGACTTAAGACTGACATTCAATAATTTTTGACAAGCAAATGTTTTTTTTATTATTGTCTTGGCAACATTAAATTGATCTGACTGCTAATGACTTTCTTCACTTTTTTTAAACAATGACACCAGCAAATAAAGCGAAACCCCGTGAAATAAAATCAACATACGGGATGACTAAAATGATACTTACACCTTAAAAGTTAAAAATATAATTATTTAATTAAAATTACACTTGGTACAAAAATAATTATTGTGGTTAGAGACAAGGTTTGTGTTAAGTTCGGCCAACCTATAAATCTCGTTAATCAAGTTTTCTGTCACATTTTTATATTTTTTACACAGTTATAAAATACCTTGCAAATAAAAATATAATCAAAAGAATTGGTCATGATAATTAATAAACCTTCTTTCCTGAAACGTTGATGTTTTGCAAAATCCAATTTTCCAGTTGACGGCTATAAAATTATTATTAACTGCATCCTGTTATTAAACTGGCTTAGTATTTTTCCAAGTGACCAAGTCAGAAAATATTACTCGCCAAGTCCAAAAGTCGACGCATGTTGTTCAAATATTTTTAAGCTAAACAAACCGACTCGAAGGGTATTTTTAACCAGGCAGTTTGTTTTAAGCCATCATCAACCGTTGAATAACAGTCGTAACTTATTCCGATTGTCATAATATTTTTAATCGTTCAAATTTAACCTTTTATCGTGACAATTACACCTTTACTACTTGATCGACGTGTAAATTCTACAAAACAGCTGTTAAATGTTAAATCTCAATGAATTCATTGTTTTATTTAAGTGAATTAAAAAAGAAAACTAAACGCTGGCGCGAGTGTTTTAATTATTTACTCAAGAAAAAAATACAATTTTTACAGGCGATTCAAGAAAAAATGTTAACGAAACTGGAAACTTTTACGATGCGATGCTCGACAAATTAGAATCGTTAAAATCCTGTCCGTGTCCAGAGTTTGAACAAACTTTTAACGAGCTCAAAAATACCCCCGAAGTTAAAGAAAAACTGGATTTTATAAACAAATTGGATCTGGAAATTAACGACACTATAAATCGTTACAAGGTTTTGAAGTGTAATTTTTTAAACTTTTTAAACACATCTATTGACATTAGGTGGAACGAGAAGAGCGGTTATCTACCGAATTTGAAATGTGTCAGGCTTTGAGCAAGGAAAAGCTGCATGAAGAGCGCGACGTTGATAAGTTTCTCGAAATGTGCAACTTTCAAGAACACCAAAACTACAGAAATGAGGATCTAACTCAGGGTAGTAGTTCAGAAGAAACTGAACAGGTTAACGAAGTTTACCGACAAAAAAGCGAATTCGATTTTCCGTACTTTATTAAGAAAAACATTGACGTAAACGTTGTCTGGTTTGTATCGATCAAACTTTTTTAAGTAAATTGGTTTTCCAGACAGCAAAACAAGGCGCTATGGCAAGTTTTTCATTGACAGACGAGGAAAAGGCGGAAATTGCTGACATTCTAAAAGATTTAGGTTGATTTCAATACCATCTTTAAGAGGGTGTTATAAAAGTATTTTCTAGACAATTGCCAGTTAGATGACGTAGAACTTTCTTTGTCCTCCACCTCAATCACTGAACCGGCTCCTAATGAAGTAAATGAGGAGATTTTCAGGACAGAAAACGCCTATTCACTGGGCGATTGTGATAAAACCCGATTGGACGAGATAGATTCCGAACTTAAGGTTACTTTTCCTATTCCAATTCAGAGGTAATCATTAAATTTGATAGTTTTCTTATTAGAAATTGACAGAAGATCGGGGCGCCCAGGAAAATGTAGACAAAGAAACTCCGGTGGTGAAAGACGAGGAATTTTGGAAGAAATTCGTATTGGAGCAGTCGTTGAAAGACATAGACGCCCAGCTTGACAAGTTGTATGCCAGTTACATTGAAGACGAGAAGAAGTTAAACAGTAATTTTGAAAATAGTGACGAATCAGGTTGATGTTATGAAAAACGCAATAGTTCGGAATTAAATTCTTGTTGTCTATATCCCTCCAACATATTATTATTAGTAAAGCTATTTTAATTATGAAAAGGAAATTCTAAATATAAATATAGGATACCACCAAAATCTACAGTAATGCAATTTATGTCAGTTAATTTTTTAATGTCCGACAGTGCTATTATTTCATCAATAATGACACCTATTAAATCACACAACACCTAAAAAATCGTTTAAACTAATAAGGATGTATCCTGGGGATCTATTTTTGACCATACTCAACTAATAGAATTACTTTGTTGATAAACGTGCAAACAAACACAAACGAATCGGCTGGATCAAATAACGGCAGAGGTCCTAAAGGCTCTGCCAAGGAAGGAATACAAATCTTTCACAAAATCTGTAATCTGTAAAGTGGTCTGAAGATTGGGGAGTGTCGCTGTTCACTCCAATATTCAAAAAAGATTCCCCTTGGAATGCAACAACTACAGAACGGTTATCTCTCACGCTAGTAAGAACTTCCTCCATATCATACATAACCGTCTTAAACCATTTGTTTTCCCGCAGCTCTCAGAGGAACAAGCAGGTTTTGTCCCAGGAAACGGAATTAAATGCCAGGCAACTTATTGAAAAAGCTCGAGAGTTTAATATCCCAATGTATCTCTGCTTTGTAGACTATCAAAAAGCATTTGATAAAGTAAACTGGAGCTACCTTTGGACCATAATGGAGGAAATGGGAACGCCAGAACACCTGGCTGAGATGACACCTCACACATGACATGCTCACACATCACATGACATGAGATGAGAGATCACCTGAGCTTCAAAACGACTGCAGAGTGCGTATTTTTGAAACGAGGGAAGGGAATTATCAAGAGAAAGACCTGTAGAATGTGACAGGAACCCGCATTGTCAGCTTGTTCTGTCACATTCTATAACTAACACTTCTCTTTAGAATTCCGTTCCCTGCTTTCAAGAATAGGCCCCCAGGCCCCAGGAGTTAGACAGGGTTGCATTCTTTCATCTACCTTATTTAACGCTTATAGCGAATACGTCATGAGAGAGATTCTAGATGAGTGGCAAGGCGGAATACCAGTTGGTGGAAGGCGGATTAACAACCTCCGTTGCGCCGACGACACACTGATCATTGCGTCAACAATACCAAAAATAACGGAAATTATGAGCAGATTGTCAGTTATTAGCGAAAAATATGGCTTAAAAATAAATAAATCTAAAACGAAAATAATGATAGTTGATAGACAAGACAACAATTTTCCACAAATATCAGAAATTGCAGCGGAAACATGGACTTTAAACAAAGCAGATAAAAACAGAATAGAGGCTTTTGAAATGTGGGTTTATAGACGACTCTTAAAGAGTATCGTGGACAGAACCCCGAACCAACCTATCCGTATTACAAGAAATTGGTCCACGTTCAAGGCTGCTAAACAGAATAAACCGCATGTATCTGCAGTACCTTGGGCATATAGCTAGAAGATTAGGAACAATGGAACGACTAATCATAGAAGGGAAAGTAGAAGGCAAACGCTCAAGAGGCAGATCTCCACCTAGATGGGTAGACCAAACCAAACCCTTAATAAACATGAGACTGCATGATGCCGAAAGGATTGCACATGATAGGCAAGCATGGAATCAACTGCTCAATCAAATATAAATGGTCCTTTGGAGGATAATGGAAATAGGAGGAGGAGGAGTGTGCTAATCTTTGCTCAATAACCATCAACAAATAATAATGTTTATGCACTTTAGGAATAAAAAGTGCACTTTTAATCCCTGGGGGATTTAAAGTAAATTCTTCCAAATTAAACAATGATTTTATTGAAATTTTATTTATTTGTTAAAGTGTAAGGACGAAAAAGGATAATTAACATAAACATAACTTAAATCTAGTTCTTATTATTATATATATTTACATTTATATTGACTTTGGTGCAGTTTGCAAGGCTAACGAAGGGTGGACAATTGGAAGCAACATTTTTAGTAGTAAACATATTCTGCACATACGTAGCAGTCGCCGTTGCCGTTGTCTCATTTTCTGAAATTGATCTTTCTATGGTTGATGCTGATGCCATATCAACATCGGAGAAGACATTGGTGAATATTTGATCGGCAACATTCTTCTTTTGATACAATGAATTTTCAACATAACCTTCAGCAACAGAACTGCTTTTCCAGCCACCATGTCTTTTCAACACATCTATGGTTGATCCAGAGTCGGCAAGTAAAGAAGCTGATGATCTGCGAAAACAATGCCCAGTATATAGGTTTGCGTTTGGTAGTCTCAAGTAGCCAGCAATTCTCCTTGGTAGCTGTCCAAATGTATTTTTCCTATGGACTGAGTCATGCATTTCCCATTTTTGTAAGACACAAAAAATCGTGTATGCTTTGTAGGTGGCCTTAGACCAATATACTTTCTCACTAATTCCACTACATTCGTATAGTTTTCGCCAGACGTTTTTATCACAAACAAGCGATCCTTTCCTGATTTTGTACCCCGTAGATTTACCAGAAAAAAGCTTTTATGATCCGAGACATCGTTGCAGTCTAGCTGGCAGAGCTCCTTTCCTCGACATGCTCCAGCGACTCCCATAATCAGCACCACCTGCAACAAAATTGTCTCCTGTCAGTACATTTTGTAGTTTTGTAGACAAAAATAATCAATGGTGTTATTTTTAGTAGTACTATCAGGAAAATATTCAAAGTAAAGAAAATAATCTTACCTTTTGGGCTAGATATTGTTCATCTGGAGCATTTTGAAGAAAATCTCTTATATGGTCGAAATCCAATGTCTTGGACTTCTTCGGCTTATAATGGTCATTCTGTCTCTTTAGAAATGCCTGGAGTTTACTGTATTTGCTGATGTCGACGTTTGCTTCAGATATTATCGTGGCTTTGATCATGGAATATTGGCTCCATAGAGAAGATGCCTTGAGCTTCTTAGACTTCTGCAGGAAGTAAGCCAGGAGCACCTTTTCATCCGTAAAATTCTCTGCATTCTGTTCAACGCACCATTTTTGGTAAACAAGAAACTGTTTTTTGTAAGCCTCGCGAGATTTTTCTGGAAGAAGGCTAGCGATGGCCTCTTGGGCGGCCTCTTCAATGTTCATTTTCAAAAAATACGATTTTTCTGGACTCACCGTTTGATAACAACTGATTGACATTTGTTTTGTGCCATAGCAACACTTCCAGGGCACAATAAATTTTAAGTGAATCCACCATGCCAACAACAATCAATAACAACTATCAGTAATACGAGAGTACCGTTGTAACCACTGTTAGTTTTGTAATTTTTTTTATTTTTAGTTTCTCGCATTCTAAAGTGCATAAAATAGTATATAAACCTCGTGACTAAAGTGTCTTTTAATCCCGCGGCGAAAGGTTTGTACAATTCGCTAATAATATACTATTGTTTATTTATTTTTTGTCTTCGTTGAACATACTGCTGGAGAAGTTTGACTGAATGCTGTTTTAAGCAAGAGGCCACTGAAACTCTCGAATTGAACAAAAACAATTTCTAAGGCGCTAACGTCCTACCCAATCAGGTATGAATAAGTAGTCATGTGATCATTGTCCAATAAGGTCACATCACTACTAGCAAACTGACACATATCACTTTTCCATTTTTTTACTCTTTTGGATCTATCGACAAAATCAAAGTGAAATGGAATGTGTTTTTATTTGTCATCGCATTTGCTTCCGATTTTCACCATATTTGATCTTTTAATACTATCACTATAAAATGTACCTTTAACATTATATGACTTTTATTTGTATTTATACGAATATATGCGCAATAATTCTTTATAAGCACAATCAAATATTTGCGGACAAACCACAAATTCAAGAAATATACGAACAGATGGATAAAAGCATATCGCGCTAAACGTCTGGTAATAATTTAATACCGTCAGCAAATAAAGCATCGCAGAGCTGTAGGTCGAGTTAAAGCCGCCCTTAAGCCCTAATACAAAAGCCGTGCGGGGTGCCAAGTAGAAGTTAATTTGATCACGCCGGGTTCATAACAAGTGCATAAATGCGCCCATAAATCAAACGATTATCCGGAATTGTCGGCGAAAGCCACAACTGTTCCACTAGGAATTTGAATGGAATAAATGAATATAATTGCCGGTGCCAGTTTTCAGATTATATAGAGACCACCCTATAGAGGAGAGCAAGATTTTATAAGTTTCGAGAACTAGTCAAAGTTCAAACACCTAAAATTCCATAGGGTGAAGTTTCTCCCCCCCCCCTCTCGTTTTTTGGGGGCGCAGATGTACAATGGAAATGTAATTTTCCTCTTACTAATCCATTGTCTATAAAATCCTCTTAATGATGGGGGAGCAGTTGAAGAGGCCCGAATTACGCGCAAAACCCCGAATTAAGTTTGAAAAATTATTTACGCCAAAGAGTATACCTTTGTGCGGCCGCAGAAAAAAGAGAGGATAATATTTTGTAAAATCGCTCGTTGACGTTTTGCTTTCCAGTTTCAAAGGGAGTTTTTGTTGCGCCAGGCGGATTTAAAAAGTTAATTAAAACTGTTTGCCGTTCTACGGTAAAAGGGACGTAATTTCAAAAGGATGTGAGTCAGAGCGATTTGCAGAATGATAATCTGCAACAATTGAACCGACAAAAAGTCAAAGGATATAAAGGTCTACACGGATTTAGTATTAATAATATGAACATGAACAATGCTGCTTATCAGTATGTCAGTGAATGAATTAGGTTTTGGTTATGAATATGGCACAATTAACGTATTTTTTGATAAAAATCTTGCCAGTCTCTTTTACTAGACCCACACACAGATACGAATATAGAAAATTGGTAATTATTTGAGAGAATTAACGGTACGAAGAGTGAATCATTACTATAGTCTATCCGGCGAACCTACGGAGTAATAAAAGCGAAAATTAGGAGGGGTTGACCCGCCCCGTCCATTAGTATTGGTCTATATCCGGTCCGTTTTACAATATAATATCTTCTTCTCTCTGTAATATAAGGACTTCTCGGGTCTCATGTCTCGATTCACTTTTACGTACCTGTTTTACAGTGTAATGCGGACCGACCAAAGTTGCCGCCCATCGAATTTTATTACTCCGTAGGTTCGCCGGATAGACTATAGTTTTGAATTTTTCATACCTGTATAATATTTTGGTACAGTTTTTTCTCACGAAGTGGTTCTGTTAGCATTTCAGCTGACATTACTTAAGATCTTGCTCGTGTTATGTTCACGTGACTCGCTATTAAATGACGTCACATTAAAAAATTACTTGGAAGCTTATAAATCATGTTTGTAAACCCGAATTTAAAAAAAGCATTTTTTTAATATTTGGTGGAATTTGACAAGGAACTTTAACAATTCTCATTAAGATTAATGAGGTTGTATATATTTCCATCCATCCAATGGCGGTACAGCCCAAATCGGGCCTTGGCCTCCTCTATTTTCTTCCTCCAACCATCCCTGTCCTCCGCCGCCTTTCTCCAGTTTGGAGTTCCGAGCATGGATCGAGCGTCCCCCTGGATTTTGTCTGCCCATCTCGCCCCTGGTCTTCCAACCGGTCTTTTACCTTCCAGTTTTTGGTTGAAAATCCCCTTGACTACTCTTGACTTTTTCATCCTCTGTAAATGCCCGGCCCATTTAAGTCTTTGTAATCTTATTGTTGTTGCCAGGTCTGCTTCTGCGAAGAGCTGGTAGATCTCGTGGTTGTATCTTATTCTCCACTGTTCGTTTTCTTGGACCGGTCCATATATTCTGCGTAAGTTCTTTCTTTCGAATGCGTTCACCAGTGTTTCCGCTCTTTGTGAGAGCGTCCAGGTCTCTCTTCCATAGCATAGCACTGGGAGTATTATTGTTTTATAAAGTTTCAGTTTTGTTTTCCTGTGGACATTCCCTGATCTGATTATGGCCGAAATGTGGTAGTATACTCTATTGGCATTACTGATTCTTCGTTGGATCTACCAGTCTATGGATCTACCTATACTAACCGGACAGATAGGTTAGTATAGGTTGCCAAGCATCATTTTAGTATTTAAAAACTGCAGTTTTTAAGGTTAAAGGTATTATGTCGACCATCTGGCAACACAGTACCGACACATCGCCGAACAGACTGATTTCACTGTGCTGTAAAGTCTGGTTTTTCTACCAAATCATCGTACATTTTATCCCGGTTCTCCGAAAAAAATTGTGATTTTTCCGCAAATTTTATTTGTTATTTATATTATTTAAGCCATAATCTACATGTTAAAAAAAGAAACAACTCGAAATTCGTGGATACCTAAAGTTAACAAGACCCCACATTCGATTTCTTCGCCTTATGCCCATCGCTGCATCTTTTTAAATACGCAATCAAACTGCAATAACCTTTTATGTCTATGCCTTTCTTCAGAGACAGCTCCGCTCTCAACATTGAATAAAGTGACCATAATGTTGAAGAGTTAAGATACCTCTTTTCCTCGAAGTAAGCAAGCATAACTTTTTCATTTATGTGTTTTACCTTTTTTGATTTAAGCCATATTTCAAATTTTTCGTAAGCTGTATCGTACAGCGACAGATCTTTCGGGAATGAAAGTCAGCACAGTCTCTTCGATATCACTCGGTAATTCTGAATCTAAGTTGTTCATTTTTTCAGTTAACAAACAATATTTGACGTGGCAAAATTTTGATATATTAACAATACACGCACAAGTCACCATGGATGTCACCATCTGTAGGATATTTCATTTGGAATAAATAACTGGTGGGGGATTGGGAGGTATAGGCATAGATGTTGGATGTGAAACTTTAATTTACTTAGTTTGTACCACTTAACTATTTACCATCCAAAATTAGAAAAAAAACATGTATAAAACACGTTTCAAAAATGTCTAATTGTGCAACTCATTCAAATTGCAGGAACTCGCTTTGCTCGCCCTGCAAACATTCATTCGTTACACAAAATCGCACTTTTCCTAACTGGTTATATAAATAGCTATTATATCATTTGGCCTTAGAACTAGTGACAATTTAGAAAAATTAGCATCACTTTTGACATACCCAACTTGTTGATAGTTGGCAGTTTTGAGCGATAGAGTATAAGTTTAAAACTGATTTTAATGAACAGGATTGAAAAAATGAGAGACGGTTTCTATCTTTATCAATGTCACTTATATGCAATGATTCTTCTTTCTTACCGTTGATTTGATATGGTTTAATCTTTTCACACCTGCATACGATAAAAACCAACGTATCAAACAAAAAAACAAACGTTGAAAAAGTGGCGGACAAATATTTTCTGTAACTAAATTACGACTAAAAAACGCGGTCGCATTGGAAGGATACAAAACGTTATTTTGTCGGCACTGATTTGTCGGTAAATCATTCCGTCGTAATCCAAACAGGGCGAGATTATTGGATTTGTCGTGGGTGATGGAGGGGGTGAAGGAACAGGGGGCTAAAACAGACATCAATACCGCCGCCCCGCCCTAAAGGTTATCGGTAGTCATGACGACGAAATGGGGGGGCGCACTCAATGGCGGCCTAAGGGTGGAGTTTACCCCTTCAAAGTTGTCTCTACCGTATACCGACGGTGGTTTTAGGTGTTATTGATGTTTCATTAAATTGAGTATTTAGTTAGCAAGAATTTTATTATTATAACTTTGAACGACGAAAATACAATACGTTGTGGATTCAAACAGAGGTTTGAGATCTGCTAAGATTTTTTTTATTTTATAAGATAAACTTTCCAACGCGTAGAAGAGCCACAGACGTTATTTTTCTTAAATTCCGACTTTGAACTCGGAAATTACATTGTCACCATTGCAAACACTTTTCGAACCAAATTAGACAAATTTGTCAGTTTGGAACAATGCAAACACTCTTTGAACAAAAATAGTAGAATTTGTCAGATTGGCAACATTGCAGAGTCACATTGCAACTAAATTCCGAGTTTAAAGTAGAAATTTAAGAAAAATAACGTTTGTAACCATTGTTCACCTTCGTAAGAACAACAAAAAAACATTCATGCCAAGTATTGAAAAACAACATTGTTAATAAACTGCTCGCCACGTCAACCGGGACAGTGATTTTTTTTGGGTCATTTTTGAAACCTCGCCATTTCGAAACGAATGAACAGATTTTAATGCGGTTTGGACTGTCAATGGACTTGGTTTATTGGCTTTTTACTGACTAAAAAACTTTTGCTTTAATGCACTTTAACTGCCTTATACAGGGTGTGAAAGAAGTGCCTGCAAAAATTTAGCTGTGGAAAATTTTCAAGTAGTCCCCAATTAACCAATGATTTTTTATGGTTTTGTTTTAACATAAGAAAGTATTATTTAGGTCAATATCTCGGAACTTTTTTGGGCATTTCCCAATTAACGTCCCATGTCTCAAAAAATATTGATTTATCGGAAAAAGACGACATTACAAGCTCGAATTAAGTTATGGCAGCAGCTATTTATGTGTCATGTAGTTTGGTTGCAACTCCATGACCAATACAGGATGACTAGACCCAATCAAAGTGGAACAAGAACGTATGCAAAAAAAGTAAAGTATTAAATTCAGTGAGACATTGCAACAATAAAGTATAGTTAAAATCCGTGGAAACGATGAAGTAACAGCAAAATTTATCCGATTTTTTTACCGCTAGCAAACTTCTTGGGCGTTTCCTTATTAACATAGCAAACCATGTGTCCGAAGAAATATCGATTTTTTCCGAAAAACGGATATATTGTCACGTTTAAATTGTAAAGCCCTTTTCGCCCAACAAGTTAAACGAGACGTGCGTTTATTACTTTAATAAACGCCTTTACCGAGATCTTGTTTCAGAGGTAGAATCAAACCACTTGGTAGAAAAATATAGTTTAATAACTAAATACCAGTTAAAACTAAATGACAAAATGTCCGGTTTATCAGTTGAGTAAATCAGAATCAAATCATCAACATAATTCCCAAAGTAACACTTCAAACAGTAGCTTTTACATGCACAAAATATTACAATAATAAATTCATACTTACATTCGTTAAACAATAATGAGGGCAGCTTTCTGGATGGTTTGACACTCGCGATTTATTATAATTTGAGAAATGGTTTACTATTTAATTTATTTACGAACCCGGTGCGGGTTGAAGAATTTGGGATGACTACATCATGGTGGTATGAGGCAGAGCCTTCGACCGTCTCCCTTACCAACGCATGTCGAGCTTAATTTATACCCGATCAATTGGCTGACGTAGCCCGCTTCCACTTTTCTGGATAGTAGTAGCGGTGATTTGTTATCGCTAAAAATAGCGATAATGCACTATGTGCATTCTGACTTTTTTGAAATAAGCCATTTTAGCAGGTTTGTATCTATCATTCAAATGTCGTTGTATGTTCAACATTATCTGTTATGCGGGCTTTACACCAAAAATTTGAGTTCAAAGAAGTGGTACAAATTTCGTTTATCAAATATATGTGTCAACTTTCTTGGATGGTTAACTGTTTCATTTTACACCTAATCACTACACCTAAGTTAGAAAGGCTGTCGCTCCATCTCTTGCGGGGTCTTCCTACGCTTCGGCGTCTTAAGGGCGACTTGTCTCTAGTTATTTTGACCATTCTGTCGTCATTCAACCGATCTATGTGTTCGTTCCACTCTCTCTTTCTTCCCAGTATCCATTTATTTATATTGTCTATTGTTCATGCTTTTGTAATCTCCTCGCTTCTCCCCCAGTCAAAAAGTGGTTTACCAGAGAACCTGCGCACTATTTTCATTTAGCCGGTTTGATGTATCTGGTCTAGTTTCTGGTGTATATGTTAATACAGGTCGGATGACCACCTTGTAGATTCGGGATTTGGTCTCGATTCCGATATATTTGTTTCGAAAGATTGTGTTGTTCAGGTACGCTGAGGTTCGTGCTGGTTTCTTACCTCCGCCTCGATGTCACCGTATCCTGATATTTCTATGCTCAGGTATTTAAATTTCATCTCCTGTTGTATAATTTTATCAACCGTAACCAGTTTGCATCTGATAGGAGTTTATGAGGTACTCATGCATTTCGTTTTTGTTGCAGATATCTTCATTTTTAGACTGAATTTGAATAGTAATCTCTGTAGGTCATTTTCGTTTTCTGCAATCAGGACAGCATCATCGGCATAGCATAGAATTTTGACGTCTTTGTTCCCCATTTTATATCATTTCAGGTTACGAGTGCTTTTTATTATTTCGTCCATAACGATGTTCAACAACAAAGGGCTAAGGAAATCTCCTTGTCGAATACCACTATTTACAGGAATTTCTTCGGTATTATAATATTTTCGATTGTTTTTATTATGTTGTATGGGATTTGCTTGTTGTATAGAAGGTGTACCAGGTCCTCCAGTTGTATTCGGTCAAATGTTTATTTCAGGTCTATAAAACACATGAAGGCTGGTTTGTTATACTCGATAGATTTTTCAGTTATTTGTCGCAGGATAAATACCGCATCTGTGCAAGATCTCCCTGATCTGAATCTTTGTTGTTCATCGCCCAATGTGGTAAGATCATATACTTATTTCATTTGTTAAAATCTTTGTTATTAGCTTTAGGGTTATATTTAGAAGGTTTATGCCTCGGTAGTTTGCGGGTATCTTTTTGTCTCTTTTCTTAAACAGTAAGATTGTGGTACTTAAGTAAATTTAATGTAAAAGGATTTTGTGAATTAAGCTGCTGTTTCAGGCTTCTCCTGCCGTAACTAAGAAGCTCATTTGGGATACCGTCTAGGACTGGACTTTTTCTGTTCTTAAGTTTCATTAATGCTGTTTCTATATCCCTTTTGTTCTATTTCAGTTACTTCGTCACTTGTGATTTCTGGGGTGTCCGGTATGCTTTCCGTATTTTCTTCTTTATAATAGTTCTTTAAGATACTGGACCCAAGTTTCCGTCATTATGTGGTCTGTGCTAATAAACTCATTTGCTTCTTTTCTCTGGCGTCTGATGAATCTCCACATCTGTTTTTGGAGACCATAAAAGTCATTTTCCATTCTTCTCAAGAAGGAATCTTCGGTCCCAATACTGTTCTTGTATATTTGCCTTACTATAGTCTATCCGGCGACCCTACGGAGTAATAAAAGCGAAAATTAGGAGGGGTTGACCCGCCCCGTCCATTAGTATTGGTCTATATCCGGTTCGTTTTACAATATAATATCTTCTTCTCTCTCTAATATAAGGACTTCTCGGGTCTCATGTCTCGATTCACTTTTACGTACTTGTTTTACAGTGTAATGCGGGCCGACCAAAGTTGCCACCCATCGAATTTTATTACTCCGTAGGTTCGCCGGATAGACTATAGTGTGCAGGTGGCATTTTGTACCCTCTTATAGTCATCATAGGCTTCCGGCGTTTTAGTTGTCATGTATTTTAGATAAGCCTTCCTTTTTTGATGCATTGTTCCTTGACTTCGTAGCAGAACCAGGGGGTTTTATTGGAGCCGTGTTGTTGTTGTTTTATATTTCGGGTGCCAAGAGCTTCTGTTGCAGCTTCTATAATGTTCCGTTTTAGTTTCTCCCAACTTTCATTCACTTCTTCGGCTTCGCTTATTGAGTTCTTGTCAAGTTTTTCCTGTAATCGCTTTTGGTACAGTTCCTTTATATTAATATCCCATAGTAATTCAACATTTATTTTTTGTGTTTGTGGCTATGGTTCTAATTTTGCCTTATTTTTCACTTTCATCCCTATTTCAATTTTTCCTAGTAGTAAGCTGTGATCACTGCCCACATCAGTCGAATTTAGGCACATCAATTTTAATTTTTCTAAATCTGACAAGTTTTGACGTTCTCAACCGTTTTTTTTATTGTAATTCTGACAACTGTTGACAGTTTTAGTGTCAGAATGACACACAGGTGGAATTCAGAATTTCATTGTCAAATCAGGCAATTTTTGGCAGCGTTGCCAAACCCTGCGCACTCACCTACAAAAGACTGATTGACTGAGAATGACTGCAAATGGACCAGTAAGACAATTTTTCATGAAATTTTGTCATTTTCCAATATTTAAGCCTTAAAACTTGATGAAAATGACTAGAAATAGCGTGTTAAATCAGTGTTCATAATATTTGACTATTTTTTCTTCTATTTTTCAACGTTTTACTTTTAAAATTGACTAGAGTGACGAGTGAAGGCAGTCCAGTTAGTCCAGTAAGTCGATTTTCTTAAAGCTTTACTATTTTTCAACCTTTTGGCATTGAAAATTGACTAGACTAACTGAAAACTGGTCCTTATTTGCTCCTATTCCGATTGAGCAAATAAATGTTCCAACAACTTGTGTCAAACATTTGACATATGTTAAGTTTGACATCTGGCGATTCAGGAAATATACTGCAAGCAACTTCGCTGATCAAAATAAACGGAATTAGCTAAGTAAAATATAAACATTCTCATCCTGTAGTCTTAATTAATTAGATGTTTGAATCATAAATGAACAAAGAATCTCAGGTTTTTAAACAACAAACTGAAAAAATTATATTATAAATCTAAATCTACATGTGCAGCATTAGCGTAAATCTCAGCACAGTGGATAGTTTGTGATTGGTCAAAAAAAGCAGCTTTGAGCTGCTTTTGCTTAACCAATCACAAACTACGCTCTACTGTAATTTTCCAAATATATAAAGATGGGGCAAAACTTTGACATGTTTTTACAATGTGACCATTATATCAGAACTTTGTGACAAACTGTCATACACCCGTCTTCTTCTCTCTCTGGCATTAAGAACATTTTTTATTAAAATAAACCTCCACCTTCAAGAATGTTTTCAATAAAACTTGATAACAATGAACATTTTTTATTAAAATAAACCTCCACCTTCAAGAATGTTTTCAGTCATCTGACGTTCTTCAACTCGACGAGAGAATTCTCTCCCAGTTTTCTCGGGCTCCAACCCTCGCGCGTTTCGCTTCGGCATTGTTTAATTTAAGCATGGCGGAGCAAACCGATGTTGACTTCGTCTCGTTCTTTCCTTGTAATAAGATTTATTCTCGTCGGGCGTTCAATACTTCGCAATCCGGATAGTCTGTTTGGAATCCAGAGACACGTCATCAGCGGGTCCGGATCGCTCCAACAGAGCCGTAAGTGCTCTTCTCCCGGATCACGAATGCCTGTAAAAGATATGAAAGTCGTTGACGACATTCTGCTTATTTGTTCAGCTCGCCCATATTACGATAAGTCTTCTCTGTTTCGTTCGTGTGTGTACGTATTTTTATCTCTTTATTCACTAATGTGGAAAGTTACGATTTGTTTTGTAAAACACATTCACCCGTTCATACAATATTTAGCATTCTAAATTTTATAATTTACGATAGACTAACAATATCAAACCGAAATCCACAAACTCACTTTGTTGATAACAAAAGCCAAATATTTGTTCTTGACATGTTTGGTGTTATTTCTTCGGTTCGTACCAGCCGTGGGTACTCCGGTTATTTCGTCACGTCAAATTTACAACATTTGTACTTGTTGCCACTCTTTGTATGTTTTATAGCGAAATCTGGAACACCGCTATTTGACTGGTTTACAAGATATTAGCTAATGTTTTTCGATATTATTTGCTAAACATGCAACCAGGTTTATAACTCT